>LR738709.1:368559428-368612337 GCA_902687465.1 Secale cereale | reverse complement strand
CCCCCCGGCTGTACTTCGGGCGCACGGTAGCTTCTGGAACGCTGATTTTTTATATAATTTTTCTGGATTTTTCCTGGCAGTTCTCGTAACGTGAAAACCTGAAATACAAAAACAGCCGAAAACAGAAACTGGCACTGGGGTGCACTGAGTTAATAGGTTAGTCCAAATATGATCAAAAGTGTATGGAAGTGTATAAATAACATAGCAATATCACCCAAAAGAGGCATGGAGCAAGCATAAATTATAGATACGTTTTGGACGTATCAACATCCCCAAGCTTAATTCCTGCTCGTCCTCGAGTAGGTAAATGATAGCAAGAATAATTTCTTTGGTGACATGCTATTAACCATATAGGACTTTTTCATAGTCATATGACAAAAGCTTACTGAGACAATGAATCTAAGTAATTAAGTTGCCTCATGAAAAATCACAAAGAACTGAAAGTTTTACAATATGATATTGAAACATCAAATAGATTTGTAATGAACATGGTGTGCAAATATGATAAAGTGATATCTCGTTTGCCCCCTTTAGTGAAGCAAAACATAAATGCAGGGGCACCTCCAAGGTTTAAGTGATGACTAGATACAATAATTTCAGAATAAACGATATCACAATCATGCAAAAGACAATGCTACTTTGGGACAATGCACATTACACTCAGAATGACAATCATGCTCTCAGTAGTTGGTGCTTTAAAAGAAGGTGGAGACTCTCGAACCGTGGCTTTTGTTGGCAAGGTTGAAAACCCGTAGTCGGAAACAAAGACAAAACATGTACCAGAGCTCTTGGTTTTAAAAACAGAGGTAACAATTTTTTTTTGATCATGCATGTTTCATTAACGAATGCTAGCAGATAACTCAATCACTTCTTGAGATGGACAAGTTTCGAGGAACGGCTCCCGAATGAGGACGATCACATCCTCTTAATCTCCTTTGTTTATCACTACCAAAGTTTTCTGATTTCTCATGAACAAAGCGTGAAGGAGGGTTTGTTTGTTATATTATCTTTTTGAGCCGGGCGCACTCAATGCCAGTTCCTTCTCGTATTATGGGTTTGCACATTATACATGCAATCCCGGGGTGAAGCTTGTCCAATCTTAAAAAGATCATGAATTAACCACTACTTCCTCATGAACTTAAAACAGAGGCACAAAATAGGAATGCTTTTTCTTTTGAATAATTTCGAGATGGTACATGCAAGTCTCCGTTAGGAATGGCAGGTAAATACCATGTAGGAAGGTATGGTGGACTCATATGGCATAACTGGATTAAAAGGATGTGGATGCACAAGCAGTCAGTCCGCTTAGTACAGGTGGAGGTTAGCAAAAGACTGGGAGCGACCAACTAAGAGAGCAATGACGGTCATAATCATGCAGAGCGACAAAGCAACATTGAATCAGGCATGGAAGTTATATCGCTACTCAGAAACAAAAGATCATCAAGGCTTGACAGACTTTCTTTACAGTCCTACATATGCGTGAGCATACGCCAAGTCAATCAAAATAAATTCTTTGAAGGAAGATATTACTAAACCATACCACATCATAGGCAAACAAATCATGTTGGTACTCCAATAACACATTGGGAACCCCCCATCTATTTGGGACTAACCATAAGAAAACCTGAACTACTAAGCGCCATTATGCACGTAGCATCTTTATCATAGACATATCAACCAATGCAACGGAAGCAAACTCTCTTAATAAGGTGAGCATGGTAACTAAAGAGAGTTCAAGCAACCAACTAAACAAAAGCTTTTTAAAAAGATAAGCATGAATACTAAGAGCTGAACATGACAGTAGCTATTGAAAGACAAAGAACACACACAGCAGAGATAGATATGAAAATTCTATGTTATGTTCTAGGTAGAAGTGGAGCGTGTTTCTCTCCCACATAAAGAAAGCTGAGTTCCGACTCATTATGAAAAGCTAAAGGAAATTAAAAGGAAACTAAAAGCAAGACGCTCCAAGCATAGCACATAACACATGAAGTGATTAAAATATAGTGGAACGAAAGACGAACTGATAATGTTGATGGAGAAGGGGATGCACGGGGGCATCCCCAAGCTTAGACGCTTGAGTCTCCTTGAATAATTCTTGGGGGTGCATGGGGGCATCCCCAAGCTTGAGCGTTTGACACTCCTGAATCTTTTTATCATCTTCCCTCGCACACTTGAAAACTCCCTTCATACATAACTCATCATAATCTGATTAGTGAGGTTAGTACCCATAATAAAATAATTTTTCCTTGCTGGAAATAAAGATATTCTTGAAGGTCTACTGTTTCTCAAGATTGCCAAAAGGTTTTTGCAAAGAAAAAGCAAGCTTTAGGTTTGCAAAATGAAGGAAAGGCAAAACATGACAGAATCTATGAAAAACATAACAGCAGGTAGTAAATGATTTTTCCGGGGCACTTCTGCGACTCTAATAAAAAAACTCAAAACAGACGGACGAAAGAAAATTATATAGAGCACGCTGTCAAAAAAAGTCAGACCAAAAAGATGATCTGGTGATTTTATACGAATTTTTCTATCCAAGGACAGAATCTGTTTCCTGGACAGCACGTCACAACTTTTGAACTTTCTTGCAATCAGAGGCTACACTTGGCACAAAATTGAAAAGCAAAGATACAATGATGATGCTATAGTAGTAACAACATCAAGACACAAAAAAAATAAAATAAAATTTATTCATTGTGGGCTGCCTCCCAAAAGCGCTTTCTTTTATGCCTTTAAGCTAGGCATAAGACTTTAATGATGCTCTCGTAGGAATAAGAGTTGAAGAACAAAAGAGAGCATCAAGAAGCAAATACCAAACACATTTAAGCCTAACATGCTTCCTATGCATAGGAATATTGCAATAAAATAATTCATTGAAGCACAAAGCAATAAGCATAGGAAGACAAAACAAGTGCATCTTCAAAAGCTTCAACATAAAGAGAGGGAACTTGATATTATTGAAATATCTATAAGCATATGTTCCCTTATCATAATAATTTTCAGTGGGATCACGAATAAACCCAACAATATAAGCATCACATAAAGCATTGTTACCATGATCCACATGCAAAAAGGTATCATTACTCTTCATATAAGCAAAATCTTTCTTATTAGGAATAGTGAGAGTAAAGCAATCATAACCATCATGGTAATCATTGTATTTAGGAGGCATATCATAATCATAATAAATTTTATCCTCAATAGTAGGTGGACTGAAAACATCATATTCATCATTGTAATCATATATAGGAAGCAAAGTATCATCAAAGTAAATTTTCTCTTCAAAAGTTAGGGGACTAAAAATACCATGTTCATCAAACGTGTCATCCCCAAGCTTAGAGCTTTCCATGTCATTAGCAATATTGATATTCAAAGAAAGCATACTAATAACATCACCACCATCATGATTGTTATGCAAATAATAAAGTTCCATAGGTTTTTTAATTTTCTCTTCAAACACATCATGTCCCAAAGCAAGGTAGAGCTTATAAAGCTCTCTCATATTTTTGTTGTTTTCCATTAAGCAAAACTAGTGAAAAGACATAAAGAAAACTGAAAGGTAAACTAACAAGACTAAAAAGCAAAGATAAAAGATAGCGTGCAACTCCCCTATCTTGAAGAGTGGAGTCCCCGGCAACGGCGCCAGAAATTTCTTTGCTAGGTGGCTTCTCACCCCTCGTTGGTTACCCCAAGTGGAAGGTTTGAGATGTGTAGCAGAAGTTTTCCCTTGGTAATACCAAGGATCGTTTTCCCTGAGACTCCCGGTTTCAACAAGAAGGTGTCAACTGCTAACGGCGCTAGATATTAGCAATCAACGTGGACCTGCACACAGATACAAATAACTTTGCTCCCAACGAGTACAGAGAGGTTGTCAATCCCTCCGGCCTTGTAGTTTACAAAGGATCAAACGCAAGTGATAATAGTGATAGGTAATGCTGCAATAGTAAGTAAAAGCGGAAAGTAAATAGCGGATGTGATCAATGATGGTAATATGGACCGGAGTCTCATGATGTTCACTAGTGATGTCTCTCTCCCAAAAGACGATAAAACTGCTATGTGAGGTAAACGAATTACAGCTGGGCAATTGACAGGACCAATGCTGACTAAGTTGCAAGAAAGGTAGAGGTTCAAAGCATGGGCGGTACGCCGAGGTAAGTAGACCGAAATCCATCTGCATCTACTACTAATCATCCACCTTGAGATATCTATCCAGAACATCTCGTTTGTATTAAGTTGCGAGTCCCACCCATAGTGTAAACCAATGTTCAAGAAATCGTTAACTGGTAGTTGCTCGGTCGGTTTAGGAGTAGCGATTAATCGGTGAATCGGCCTATTAACTGGATTAGTCGGTCAACCATTAATCGGTAGATTGAATAGGAACTTGCCAACATATATCAAGATTTTTTATGTATTATACCATACTCCCAAGATCACAAATAGGTAGTATACTAAAACATGCTTCCTTACACATATGAAAATCATAGAGAGGAGGTACAATTATTAATCCTAGCTATTAAGGAGCGGGATCGGGATGGAAGGGGTTACGGGTCAAAAATTTGGGCTTTGTTTGCCCACCTATTAATGAGCCGGCAGGGATTAATCGGCATGACAACTGATTAATCGGTCTAACTGGCCAATTAATCGGCTCGACAAGTTAACTCGATGAATAGGTGTTATTCGATTCGGCCATGCGGTGAGTAGCGATTAACTGGCCCGTTAACTGATTAATCGGGTGAATTCTTGAACAGTGGTGTAAACTCAAAGCAACAGACAACTGCATTAAAAGAACTTTGCGTAAAGTAAACAATCCTTGCACCCGCGGGCACAAGCACCGTTGTTTTCCCCCTTGTGGCAACAGCACATCCCCTAGACTCATGTTTCTGTCACTTAAGCTAGTCATCGAGGGGCATGAACCCACAATCAAGCATAACGTTCCCTCTTGGAGTCACTACCTACTACTTGGCCAAAGCAATAAATAACAACGGAGAACATGCAAGAATTACTTACGAACATAAATATAAAAGAGGTGAATCAAATATATTACTCAAACACATTCTGAACATAATCTCATAATCCATCGGATCCCAGCAAACTCATCATAGCAACAACATAAGGATTACATATGTGCCTCGATCATGTAGGGCAGCTCACGACGACTAATTAGTGAAGCACAAGAACGGGAGGAGAACATCACATAGCTACTGGTCATGGACCCATGGTCCAAGGGAGACTACTCACAACTCATCCGGGAGGCGTCCATGGTGGTGAAGAAGATCCCGGTGGTGATCCTCCCCTCCGGCAGGGTGCCGGGAAGAGTTCTCGTGGTGCTCCCGATCTTGGAAGCGGCGGCGGCGGCGGAACAGAGATGAGATCGCGAAAAAGAGTTCCCGTCTCGAGGGTTTCGGGAGACGCTTTAAATATATGCCAAAGGGGGGCATCAGCGGAGCCTCGGGGGGCCCAGGCGCCCCCCCGGCGCGGCCCAAGGGGGGCGCGCCGCCAGGGCGCCTGGAGCCCTGGTGCCCCCCCCCCCCCTGGCTGTACTTCGGGCGCACGGTAGCTTCTGGAACGCTGATTTTTTATATAATTTTTTTGGATTTTTCCTGGCAGTTCTCGTAACGTGAAAACCTGAAATACAAAAACAGCCGAAAACAGAAACTGGCACTGGGGTGCACTGAGTTAATAGGTTAGTCCAAATATGATCAAAAGTGTATGGAAGTGTATAAATAACATAGCAATATCACCCAAAAGAGGCATGGAGCAAGCAGAAATTATAGATACGTTTTGGACGTATCAGTAGTGCATCATACCATGTTTTAGCACCTTCCTTCAAAGAGAAAGGAAGAAGCTTAGTCACATAAAAGTTTCGTATCTATTCATTCGTGGTAAACAAGCCACCCAACTCAGTGAGTTTGGTCAGGTGTGCAATAGCATCATCATTTTCTCTGCCATAAAAGGGGTCAGCTTCAACCATAGATATAAGTGAAAGATCAACAGAGAAATCATAATCAGGATCATTGATGCATATAGGAGATGTAGCAAATTCAGGATCAGGAACAGTCTTGTTCTTCAAGGAGTGTTTTTCAAGCAGCTTCTTAATAGCTTCAGGGTCAGAGTCGGCAAACTCTGTCAGTTCCCTGCATAAATCATCATCAAGCATAATGTAATCATCATCAAGGAGTCTCTCCTTGAGTTTACTCAAATCAGGATAATCATAAGTTCCACCAATAGGGTAGCGAGTAACAGGAATTTCAATTCCAGATTTTTTTGCAGCAACAGCGATCTGTTTCTCAAGAGCATAACCGAGTGAACCAATATCATCAAGAGTAGTAGAAGCATCATCAAAAGTATCGGACATAGTAACAGATTCAGTAGAACCATCATGTGGTGGTGGTGAGGAAAACTTACTCATAACAGAAGGTGAATCAAGTGTAGCACTAGTGTTCAGAACAGTACCTCTTCTTGTAGTGGATAGTAAGATCGGAACCTTGGGGTCTCCTTTCTTACCCATAGCGGATGAAGTGCAGCAGGTAGGATACTTCAAGTAGACTTGTAAATATTGCTATGCTCCCCGGCAACGGCGCCAGAAAACGGTACTTGATAACCCTCAACCGTAAGGGATCGAGATAGTCTTCGCGGGTAAGAATAACCCAATTTATAGATTCGACACACGGGGAGCCAAAGAGTATTTATAAGCTTTGACAGTTGAGTTGTCAATTCAACCGCACCTGAAATATACTTACTTGCAACAAAAGATTAGTGGTAACGGTGATATGATAGTGATGGTGGTGACAGCAAAAGTGAAAAGCAAAAGTAACAACTAATAACCAGCAGGATTGAAACACTCTAGGCTAGGGAGATGGATGGTTGGGCGCTGCATGGATGAGATACATCATGAATCTAACTTGGGGCAAGGCACACAGAAAAGTAATGATCATCTAGGCAAATATCAAACATTAGGCATGTATCCCACAGGTAGTTGTACGTGCTTGCAATAAGAACTTGCACAACATCTTTTGTCCTACCATCCCGCTACAAACGGGGCCAAAAGGAACTTATGGAGATTAAGGTACTCCTGTCAAAGAGCACCGGAACAAAGCAATAAACTCAATGGATACATGGAATCCTCAAATTATGGACCATCCCCTTTGGTGTCCCAAGCTGTCACCTTTGGGATCACCGGTTTCGGACCATAATAGGTGCAAACAACTCATAGATAGGATCAAGAACACAAATATATTCATGCAAACACATAGGGTTCAGATCTGAAAACATGGCACTCGGGCCCAAAGTGACAAGCATTAAGAGCAACAAGTTGAAGCAAAGATGATAAACACCAAAGTAGATGATAGGCAACATGCCCCCAACAATCTGATAAACTATTACATGATCTAACTCATCCAATCCCTACCATCCCCTTTGCCTACATCAAGGAATTACTCACACATGGAAGGAGAAGTCATGGAGGGAGGATGGAGTGGTGATGATGATGATGATGGCGACGATCTCCTCTCTCCGGAGGCCAAATCAGCCTCCAGATTAGCCCTCCCGAAGAAGAACAGAGGGTGGCGGCGGCTCCGCGATGGAAACTGGAAAAACGACTTCTGTTCTGGGGTTTCCTCGCCACGGGAATAAATAGGAGCCAAGGTAGGGCACCAGAGGGGGGAGGACCCTCCCAGGCGGCCTCCTGGCGCGGCCAGGGGTGGGGCCGCGCCAGCAGGGCGCCTGGGGCCCCCTGGCTGCCCTCTGGCCCCACTTCTGGCACAATGGCCCTTTGGGTGCGTGGATTTTCTGTGATTTTTCTTGGAATTTTCTGAGACACCTAAAAATCCATTTTCCTGCACACAATAAAACCATACAGGCAGCTCTGCTGAAAACACCATCAGTCCGGGTTAGTTTAGTTCAAATCATGCAAGAATGAGGGCAAAACAATAGCAAAAGTGTTTGGAAAAGTAGATACGTTTGAGACGTATCAATTGGCTATCCAAGTTTCAAAACATTGATTGCGCTAGCAAATCTATTATCCTCACCACCCTACAAGGAAAGAAGATCAAGTATGTGTCGAGGCACAGACCCGGGAGGACGCAAGTGAATGCCCTTTCGGGAGTTGTTCAGGAAGAAGTACCTATTGTGAAGGATCATCCCGATGTATTCCCGAAGTAGTTACCAGGCATGCCGCCGGATCGAGACATCGAGTTCTCGATTGAGTTGTTACCAGGCACCGAACCAAATCCAAGAGATCATATTGGATGCCCGCAAATGATTTGGAAGAGATTAAGAAGCAGATCAATCAATTAATGGAGAAAGGTTATATTCGACCAAGTTCTTCACCTTGGGGAGCCCGAGTTCTTCTAGTTGAGAAGAAGGATGGTTCATTAAGGATGGTTGTGGATTATCGTGCACGAAATGAGGTGACGATCAAGAATAAGTACCCTCTGCCAATGATCAATGATTTGTTTGACCAGTTTCAAGGAGCCAAAGGTTTCTCGAAGATTGATTTATGATTGGGATATCATCAGTTGAAGATCCGAGAACAAGACATACCTAAGACAACTTTTACCATGACGTATGGGCTCTATGAGTATACGGTTATGTCATTTGGTTTGACTAATGCCCTTGCCTACTTTATGAGTATGATGAACAAGGTGTTCATGGAGTTCTTGGATAAATTTGTGGTGGTATTCATTGATGACATATTGATTTACTCGAAGAATGAAAAGGAGCACAAGGAACATTTGCGTTTGGTTCTCGAGAAGCTCAGGGAACATCAGTTATATGCCAAGTTTAGCAAATGTCAGTTTTGGTTGAAGGAAGCCAGATTCCTCACACATGTTATCTCAGAAGATGGTATAGCAGTAGACCCCTCCAAGGTAGAGGCGTCACTGAGTGGATAGCACCTTAGTTGGAGAGATATGCAGTTTTCTTGGACTTGCAGGATATTATCGAAGGTTCACTGAGAATTTCTCCAAGATTGTGAATCCCATGACAAAATTGTTGAAGAAGGAAAGTAAGTATAATTGGACTGAAGAATGTAAGGCCAGTTTTCAGGATTTGAAGAAACATTTGGTTACAGCCCCAAGGTTGATTGTTTCGAATATACGCAAGGATTTTCAGGTGTACTGCGACGCTTCTCATCAAGGACTTGGAGGCATTCTCATGCAAGAGGGAAGAGTTGTTTCATATGCCTCACGACGACTTCGACCACATGTGTTGAATTATGCCACGCATGATTTGGAGTTCGCAGCCGTAGTGCATGCACTCAAGACCTGGAGGCACTTTCTTATTGGAAACCATTGTGATGTTTACACGGACCATAAGAGTTTGAAGTACATCTTCACGCATAAGGAGTTAAATCTCAGGCAAAGGAGATGGTTGGAGCTCATTAAGGATTACGACATGAAATTGCATTATCACCCAGGGAAAGCCAATGTTGTGGCAGACGCTTTGAGTAGCAAGAGTTATGTTAACACTATCATAACCGGAGATCTACCCCAGGAGTTAGCGGATGATCTCAGAGACTTACAGTTGGAGATAGTCCCTAGAGGCTATGTCTCCACATTGGAGCGAAGGTATTGCAGAAATAAAGGGCAGAATGAACCAAGGAAAGGCAGAAGGGTTCGGTGGGGCTGAAAACGGAACATTGTGGTTCGAAGAGCGAATATACGTGCCCAATGACCCGGAGATCACGAAGTTGATTCTTCGAGAAGCTCATGATTCACCCTACTCGATACACCTAGGCAACACCAAGATGTATTTGGGTTTGAAGCAGAATTTCTGGTGGACCGATATGAAGGACATTGCAGAGTATGTAGCGGTATGTGACGTCTGTCAGAGCGTTAAGGCAGAACATTAGAAACCAGTAGGGTTACTGTAGCCGTTACCAATACCAGATTGGAAGTGGGATAAGCTCGGAATGGATTTTATCACAGGATTACCCAGGACACGATCAGGGTACAATTCTATCTGGGTTATAGTTGATCGTTTGACTAAGGTAGCTCACTCCTCGTGAAGACCACTTATACGAGTGCTAAGTTGGCCAAGATATACATGACCAGGATCATATGTCCGCATAGAGTTCCGAGGACCATCATATCAGATAGAGGAACACAGTTTACCTCGAAGTTTTGGAAGAAGTTGCACGAGACTTTGGGTACTAGGCTTGCGTTCAGTACAGCCTTTCATCCACAGACAGATGGACAGACAGAGAGAGTCAATCAGATTCTGGAGGACATGTTGAGAGCTTGTGCGTTAGATTATGGATCTAGTTGGGATGATAACTTGCCTTACGCAGAGTTCTCTTACAACAACAGTTATCAGACCAGTCTACAGATGGCCCCTTTCGAGGCTTTGTATGGAAGGAGGTGCAGGACACCGTTGGAGATCGCAAACTATTTGGACTCGATTTGATCAGAGATTCCGAGGAGAAGGTCAAGTTGATCCGTGACAGACTCAAGATAGCCCAGTCCAGACAGAAGAGTTATGTCGATGCTAAATGCAAGGCGGTAACCTACGAAGTTGGAGATAGAGCATATCTTTGTGTGTCCCCACTTCGAGGAGTTAAACATTTTGGAGTTAAGGGTAAATTGGCACCATGTTTTGTGGGACCGTACAGAGTTTTGGAACGCGGAGGAGAAGTAGCTTATCAGCTAGAATTACCCAAAGCTTTGCCCGGAGTTCACAATGTGTTTCACATTTCCCAGTTGAAGAAGTGCCATGCAGAGATGGCCGATATCCCTCTCCGAGATACAGTGCCCCTGGAAGCAATTCAACTAGAGAGTGACCTGACTTATGAGGAGAAGCCTGTCAAGATTCTCGAGTTTGCCGATAGAGTTACCCGCAACAAGGTTATCATGTTTTGCAAAGTTCAGTGAAGTCACCATACAGAATACGAAGCCACCTGGGAACGAGAGGAAGACCTTCGATAGGAACACCCACACCTCTTTGCTAGCCAATCCGAATCTCGAGGGCGAGATTCATCTTAAGGGGGGTAGGTTTGTAACATCCCAATTTTCAATTTGGATGTTATCATATAGATCATTCATATGCATTCATCATTTGAGCATTTTGAGTTTGATTTTATTTGGAAATTGATCCAAGAGACTTTAAGCAACTCAAGGACCCAAGTGAGAGAGTTGGAACTTTTCCAAGGAGGACCACAATTTTATTACTTTTCCAAGTGGGGTTGGACCAAATAATTTTTACCAATTTTCATCTTCAATACTTTTAAATAATGAGAGAAGATAATATGACTTCTTAAAAAACAGAATAAAAATGTTGGAAATTGAATTTTGAGTAAGAATATATTTATTGGATACTTATTTGCAGAAGTATTTTTTTGCACAAAAAAGTTTATTTATATTTTAGGCATTTAGGCCGAGAAAAATGTTCACCAGGTCAATAATATGGCCCTAAGTACGTGTGAATTTTTTTCTGTGATTTTTAAAAATATATTTATAGTATTTTTCTATTTTTCGGTATTTTTCGGTTTTTCGTTTTGTTTTTTTGTTTCGGTTTTCATTTTAAAAATTGGTTTTGTTTTCTAGTTAGATCTAATGAGAAAACATTTTCTGTTTAGGAAGTTTTAGTGAACGTTCATTAGATAGTTTTTCTTTTTCTATTTATTAACGTGAGGGACCTATTTGCGATTACAAGTTTTACAATTTAGTCCTTGATCTTTGATCTATCACTACTTTTTACTCGTTTATCCGAATTAGATGAAACCAACGCCAAAATCTTCGTTGTGATATCATCTATCCAGAAAACCAACTCAAATTTTTTATTGAAAGTTCTAAAATTTGAATTCAAACATATTTGAATTTGAAATTCGTTTGATCATAACTTGAGATTCCTAACTCTGTTTGAGTTGATTCTTTTTGCAAATCAAAGCTCTTGACCCCAGCTTTTTGTTAAGATCAAAAACACATAATTTTGGTAATGTTAAAAAGTTTTCTGTCCAGAGAACTATTTGCTTGTTTTCGAAGTTTTCCAAGATGCTTTCTTTGATTCTTTTGCATGATTGCTTATGTATGTTATTGTTTGATTATGATAGACTTCCCGGAGTGCGAATCTTGTTACTACGAGTCCCTAGGTTTCAATGTTCATCAGCAAGGCAAGTAACACTTTGATCATACTTTTTAATACCTGGGTTTTATTGCTTTAGTTGTACCCTCAAAGATTGGCATGAGTAGGACTTGGATACATATGGTTATGCTTTGTAGTTCATGAGGTAGGAACATATGACTTGTGATCAACCCCGAGAATATACGCTTTGTTACTTATCGCTTAGCCATGCTCGTAGACGTGGTTTGGTATGTGAGATTCATGAAAGTTCGAGAGTAATAACAACTAACAGAAAGTTTAAGGTGGAAACTTTAATACACATCTGGGTGGATTGGTTGCAGGGCACCTGGAGAATCGAGTGTTGCCTAGGATAGCTCGGAGGAACCGTGTGATCATCCTATGGACTGTCACCCATGCTCAAAGGGATCATATAATCTTTCATGCCTAGAAACTTTCGTGTGTGGCCACAAGCCATTATGGGCTCTGGCATAGTTGAGAAATTGTGTGACCTTTTTCAATGGTAAACTAGCAGATGTAGGGGAAAGTAGGTGTACCAGTCTGCCCAGAGTAAAGAGTTAATGCTTCTGAAAGGCTATGTCTCGATCTTCTGATCATGGATGCGGTCAAGTCTTGTGGGGAAAAGTGCGCAAACCTCTACAGGTGTACAATCTGATCATGATTAGCCGTGTCCCCGGTTATGAACATCTTGAGTATCCTGGTATTTGAATTATTGATTGATCTCATCACTCTATTAATTAAATTGTTGGGTTACTAATGACATTGGTGAATTTCGGATTGAGATGGAGGAAGACATTGGTGAATTTGGGATTGAGATGGAGGAACCTTCTCAATATTGATTAATTTATTTGAGTAGTAAATAAAAATTTATTCGTTTGTTGTAGGGAAAAATTAGCTTTATGCAAAATTAACCTTACAACCTCCACCAGCCAAATATGCATGTAGTGGTAGATATTTGTTCATAATTATTGCTACAGTTTGACTTTGCCAGCATATTCAATGTGCTGACCTACACGGCTGCAACGTCTCATGTTGCAAAGTTTTCAGACGAGGATTAAGGTGCGAGAGGTCGTTGTCATGCACTCAGTGTTTGCCATGGAGTTGGATGGACTCAACTTATCTTCGATCCTTCCGTAGTTTATTATTTTAGTTGGCCTTCAGCCATATTTTAGCAACAATATTCTTATTAAGGATCTTGATGTAATAAGTGTGTGATTAAAACTCTATACCCATAAGTATTGCGTGAGTGTTAGCAATTGTGAAAGACTAAATGATAGTTGAGTATGTGGACTTGCTGAAAAGCTCTTATAGTGACTCTTTCCGATGTTATGATAAATTGTAATTGCTTCAATGACCGACATCATAGTTTGTTAGTTTTCAATGAAGTTTCTGATTCATACTTGACATTGTTATTTAGCATAAGAAATCATATGACAATCTATATATGTTGTTGTTATAAGAATGATCATGATGCCCTCATGTCCGTATTTTATTTTATCGACACCTCTATCTCTAAACATGTGGACATATTTTTCGATATCGGCTTCCGATTGAGGACAAGCGAGGTCTAAGCTTGGGGGAGTTGATACGTGCATTTTGCATCATGCTTTTATATCGATATTTATTGCATTATGGGTTGTTATTACAAATTATGTCACAATACTTATGCCTTTTTCTCTTATTTTACAAGGTTTACATGAAGAGGGAGAATGTCGGCAGCTGGAATTCTGGGCTGGAAAAGGAGCAAATATTAGAGACATATTCTACACAACTCCAAAAGTCCTGAAACTCCACGAAAGTCAGTTTTGGAATATATTAAAAATATTGGGCGAAGAAAGCACCAAAGGGGGCCACCCACCGTCCACGAGGGTGGGGGCGCGCCCTACCCCCCTGGGCGCGCCCCTGCCTCGTGGGCCACCTGGCTGCCCCCCCCCCCCCCCCCCCCCGATGCCCATCTTCTGGTATAAGGTGTCTTTCGCCCTCGAAAAAATAATAAGGAAGCTTTCGGGACGAAGCGCCGCCGTCTCGAGGCAGAACCTTGGCAGAACCAATCTAGGGCTCCGGCAGAGCTGTTGTGCCGGGGAAACATCCCTCCGGGAGGGGGAAATAGTCACCATCATCATCACCATCAATCCTATCATCGGGAGGGGGTCAATCTCATCAACATCTTCACCAGCACCATCTCCTTTCAAACCCTAGTTCATCTCTTGTATCCAATCTTTGTCCCAAAACCTCAGATTGGTACATGTGGGTTGCAGGTAGTGTTGATTACTCCTTGTAGTTGATGCTAGTTGGTTTATTCGGTGGAAGATCATATGTTCAGATCCTTTATGCACATTAATACCCCTCTGATTATGAACATGAATATGATTTGTGAGTAGTTATGTTTGTTTCTAAGGACATGGGAGAAGTCTTGCTATAAGTAGTCATGTGAATTTTGTATTCGTTCGATATTTTGATAAGATGTATGTTGTCCTTCCTCTTGTGGTGTTATGTGAATGTCGACTACATGAAACTTCACCATTATTTGGGCCTAGAGCAAGGCATTGGGAAGTAATAAGTAGATGATGGGTTGCTAGAGTGACAGAAGCTTAAAAACTAGTTTATGCATTGCTTTGTAAGGGGCTAATTTGGATCCAAATGTTTCATGATATGGTTAGGTTCACCTTAATAGTTCTTTTGTAGTTGTGAATGCTTGCAATAGGGGTTAATCATAAGTGGGATGCTTGTCCAAGGAAGGGCACTACCCAAGCACCAGTCCACCCACATATCAAATTATCAAAGTAACGAACGCGAATCTTATGAGCGTGATGAAAACTAGCTTGACGATAATTTACATGTGTCCTCGGGAGCGCTTTTCCTTATACAAGAGTTTGTGCAGGCTTGTCCTTTACTACAAAAAGGATTGGGCCATCTTGCTGCACCTTATTTACTTTTATTACTTGTTATTCATTACAAATTACCTTATCACAAAACTATCTGTTATCGATAATTTCAGTGCTTGGAGAGAATACCTTACTAAAAACTGCCTATTATTTCGTTTCGCTCCTCGTTGGGTTCGACACTCTTACTTATCAAAAGGACTACAATAGATCCCCTATACTTGTGGGTCGTCAAGACTCTTTTCTCGCGCCGTTGCCGGGGAGTGAAGCGCCTTTGGTAAGTGGAATTTGGTAAGGAAAAATTTATATAGTGTGATGAAATTTACTGTCACTTGTTACTATGGAGCATAATCCTTTGAGGGGCTTGTTTGGGGTATGTTCACCCCGACCAGTAGAGCAAAGAGTTGCTCCTCAACCTACTGAACCTACCGAAAATGTTTACTTTGAAATTCCTTCGGGTATGATAGAGAAACTGATTGCTAATCCCTTTACAGGAGATGGAACATTGCACCCCGATTTGCACCTAATCTATGTGGATGAAGTTTGTGGATTATTTAACCTTGCAGGTATGCCCGAGGATGTTATCAAGAAGAAGGTCTTCCCTTTATATTTTTAAGGGAAAGGCATTGACATGGCTTAGGCTATGCGATGATATTGGATCATGGAACTACAACCGATTGAAATTGGAATTCCATCAGAAGTTTTATCCTATGCATCAGGTTCATCGTGATCGTAATTATATATATATAATTTTTGGCCTCGCGAAGGAGAAATCATCGCTCAAGCATGGGGGAGGCTTAAGCCAATGTTATATCCATGCCCCAATCATGAGCTCTCAAGAGAAATTATTATTCAAAAAAATTATGCTCTGCTTTCTCTCAATAATCGCTCCATGCTTGATACTTCTTGTACTGGTTCTTTTATGATGAAGACTATTGAATTCAAATGGGATATATTGGAAAGAATTAAATGCAACTCTGAAGATTGGGATCTTGACGAAGGTAAGGAGTCGGGTATAACACCTAGGTTTGATTGTGTTAAATCTTTTGTGGATGCTGATGTTTTCCGTGAATTTAGCACTAAATATGGACTTGACTCTGAGATAGTAGCTTCTTTCTGTGAATCATTTGCTACTCATGTTGATCTCCCTAAGGAGAAGTGGTTTAAATATTATCCTCCCATTGAAGTAAAAGTAGTTGAACATGTTAAAGTTGAAGAAAAGACTATCACTTATAATGTTGATCCTATTGTTCCTACCGCTTACGAGAAGCCACCCTTCCCTGTTAAAATAAAGGATCATGACAAAGCTTCAATCGTGGTTCATAAGAGTAATGCTAGAACACCTATACCCTCTGAGCAGATTAAAGTTGAACCTAGTATTGCTATGGTTAAGGATCTCTTGGTCGATAATATTGATGGGCATGTTATTTACCTCTGTGATGAAGCTGCTAGAATTCCTAGACCCGATACTAAAAATAAACATAGACCTTTTGTAGGCATGCCTGTTATTTCTATTAAAATAGGGGATCATTGCTATCATGGTTTATGTGACATGGGTGCTAGTGCAAGTGCAATACATCATTCCTTATACGAAGAAATTATGCATGATACTGCACCTGCTAAGTTAGAAGGTATTGATGTTACAATTAAGCTTGCTAATAGAGATATTATTTCACTAGTTGGGATTGTAAGAGATGTTGAAGTCTTGTGTGGGAAAGTTAAATACCCTACTGATTTTCTTGTTCTTGGTTCCCCACAAGACGACTTTTGTCCCATTATATTTGGTAGACCCTTCTTGAATACTGTTAATGCTAGGATAGATTGCAAAAAAGATGTTGTTACTATTGGATTAGGGGATGTGTCTCATGATTTTAACTTTGCTAAATTTCGTAGACAACCCCATGATAAAGAATTGCCTAGTAAAGATGAAATTATTGGTCTTGCTTCTATTGCCGTGCCTCCTAACGATCCTTTAGAACAATATTTGCTAGACCATGAAAATGACATGTTTATGAATATCATCTGAGTGAAGGATAGATACTGCACTCTCCACCCTCCTTGCGCTCCACCCTCTTTGCGCCAGCGGCCACACAAGCCCTACCAGTGGCCACTCCGGCCCTGGTAGCCACCCTCATCAACAAGATGGCGCCCTTCTCTCTCAACTTTGACCATGGGAAGAAGTTCCAAGCGGATATGAAGGCCAAGTTTGGTCACCCGGTGGTTTTCTCCCGGGTTTTCGCCAAAAACAATTCACTTTGGTGGTATCTTTCACTCGATCATCTTTCAAACTCGATGTGCACACGGTTAGTGTTTCTCTTCATGCTATGTTTGGGGGATATGCTCAAGGTTTTCGAGTTCGTCTCCTAAGAGATATATCATATAAGTTTTCGATGGCTTCAAAGTCCATAGGTTTTGAGATCTATAATGCGGGTAGAACTATTGAGAAAGAGTTCGAATTAGTGTTTAGTCTCTGGAATGCCACCTCGGCCCAAACTGGTGTCGAGAAGAAGCACTTTACTATGTGGGGCTTGATAAGGAATGGACTTTGGTGGGTAGATCGGGCAAGGCGGTAGTTCCTAACTCCGGTGATCACCAGAGCTATTCCTCGGTGGTGCGAGATGGTAGACCAGTTTTCGAGAGGTTATCGGCACCTATTCATGAGGGCCACAATCAAGGAGTTAACCATAATTCATTGCAGTTTAATTATGTTCCTGTTATGCCTCAAATGGAGCATCATGGCGTGCAACGTATGAATGTGCCTTATCATCTGGTTTTCCATGCATGCGGGGCAAACAGTCACTTTGCTAGCTTCTGTAAAATTGAAATTTGCGTGGGCTTTGGCCTTTTATTAAACACTGCTCCTTTCCGAGCCCACCAGAGGAGGCATGAGCCGAGGGAGAGGTTGCATCTTGGTTCGATGCTCTGGGCCAGCGACACAGATTAGGCAGGTGTCATCATTTAAGGAACTGGTCAAAGATTTATTTTTCCCAAAGTTCAAGCCGAGACCGTCGCCTGCCTCCTCGCATTCCACTTCACTTACCTTATCTGCCTCCACCTCTGCTCCTGCATCGGCAAGCTCGTAACTCTCTCACCGTCGCAAGAGAGGGCTTTGGTTGCAACCTCACCAGATTCGACCACGATGGCCAACATCCCCATCGACCCACTCCCATTTGTTCTGCCTGGATTTCAAATACAAGTGATTGAAGGAAGAACTGGGGTTTCTCGAGCTATAGTTCCTCATCGCCCGCGAAGACATGAAGATTGGGCGATCGCTTCCATTCATCCTCACCCCAATGAGGTATTTTTTTCCCAATGTACGTGAGGTTTTGGAGGAGTTCTTGCAAGGTGTTGAGCAAGTTGGCTTTAGAGAAATCCAGCCGTGCCCTTTCGGCGAAGCATATGTCCAGTTTTTGCATGTTCGGAATTGAGATAGACTCATTCAGCAGGGCCCTCATGCCTTTGGAGATGTCTTCATTTCGTTCACAAAGCACAATGAGGGCAGAAATTGGCGTAGGGTGTATTTCGATAGGACATGCTGGTTACTGTTTGTAGGTGTTCCTTTCGAGTTCTACAACTATGAAGATATTGCTGCAGCTATTTCCAAATGGGGTAGGATTATAAGTTGGGAAAGAGAGGATGCACTGGAGGGCAAGATTTTGGTCAAAGCAAGAGTTATAGAGCTTACTGACATACCCAAGAGCATAAGATGGTCAGAGGGGGAACATTTTGAAGAGGAATCCTCGACTTGTTCTGTAGAAGTCCTTCTGGTAGAAATGCTGGGTGGTGGGCCTGCAGATGAAGACCCAATTCCACCTGATGGTGTTGACCCACACCCTGTGCCTCAACATGCAAATGACTTCCCAGGTTTTCAGCTACTGCCTATCCACAATGTTCATGCTCAAAATGAAGAATGGGATGCCTGGGAAGAGCAAGCAGAACCAGATCAGCATTGGGCTTTTCCCCAACCAGAACCAATCCAACGTCAACAACAACAAGTTGAAATTCATGATTTACCAGAAGATGGGGCCCCAAGCAACAGCATCACTACAACTGTATCCCTATCTGATGGCTTATTCTCTATTACTCACTCTGCTAGTGAATAGGTTAACCAAGGAGTTCCAGTGCCACCAATTGGTCAGGGCCTCCTCAACATTGCTCTGGCCTATAATGCAAAAGGAGAGGAGGATGATCTCCAGGTGGCACAACATAATGTGGATAACATACAATCCCAAAATGAAGCTATTCAGACTAATGTGCTACTTCAGACTGCTGATTTAGATCTGCAACAAGTTAATCAGACTGTTGTGCACAAGGAAGGAGAACATACTGAGGCTGGTGGCCTTTCACTTCCTGAGATGATTACTGACAAGGAGGTAGATGCCGTGACTGAGCCTCCATCTGAGAGTGCTAAAACCAACACTGCAATATTTGGTGTTGCTGTTAATGGAGCAATTGTCATTGTCCCTCAGATTGTGCCCTCTACCGACAAGGGCAAAGAAGATGCACCAATTCCTCATGTGGGCACTTCAATAGACATAAGCAATAAAGGTAATTATGGTTCATTCTCTTTACCAGGTTCTCCTACTATGTTTGATTTACATGCACTGGCTGAGCATCATGCTGTGGAATTTATTGATGGCTCACATTTAATTTTTGAAGAAGATCTAGATCTCTGGATACAACATTTTGCTCCAGCAACTCAGAGAGCTACAAACACATTCAAAATTGATATTCCAATAAGTTGGTTCAACTTCATAACCCATTTGTTGTTGACACCTGATAAGTTTGGTTGGACACTACACTTACTCAAATCTGATTTGTGGAAAATGTTAACTGCTAATTGTATGTCTCAAGAAACTATGATGTTTCATATTCCTGATGAATGTGCTACCTCCCAGGCCCCACCTGTAAGGATCTCATACTAGGGTTGGGCAAGGAAAATGAAGGAATTAGCCCAGCAGCTCACTCCTCAAGTGGGGCCGGTAGCCCCCTGCAGCAAGTCTCTCCTAGTAATCTCTGCCACTAGGAGAAGCTATTTCCAGGAAAAGGAGGGAGAAAGAGCCACTGGTTGAAACTGAGGTAAGAAGAAGTGAGAGGATTAAAAAAGACAATAAGGGTTATAGAAGAAAATCATGTGCTGCTAAATCTTGTTTCCATGTAATGATGTTCCTCCAGATCTTCAAAATAAAGTGGTTAAAAAATTGACTAAATCTTTTTGTAACGTGGTTGAGGATGAACTGCAAGATAAACTATCCAAGAAGCCCAAAAAGAAGGGGCGGGAGGAGGTGGCCAAGGTGTCCAAGGCCATAGAAGATGCACCTCAACCAAAGTCAGTGTGATGATGAGTCAGCATAAACAACTTAGTCAGAGCAGCAGAGTGCACTCTTGTTCTATGTTGGTGACTTATTGCTACATGTATGCTGGAGTCTTTAATTTCAGAACTTGTATGCTAGTTTGCCCTGAGAGGCACCTTTTGTTTGTTGGCTCTAGACTATTTATGTGTAAGCTTTGGTATCCCACTGTGAGACGGGACACTTCATTATCTGAGACTTTGGAAGTCCATTTCCTCAACTACATGCTGCTATTGCTTTGGGTAACACTTGCATTGCATGATCTCTGTTCTCTATTGTCCACACATTCCTTCCACTTTGGGGTAGTTGCCAGGGGATGGATCTTGGTACAAAAGTCACAAAACATTGGTTTTAATGAATAATAATAGAACTCGGAATATTCTAAATTGGAATGTAACAGGTATAAATTCTTCAGATAAGTGGTGGCTGTCAGATAGAAAGTGGAAGAAAGTGCTGCTGGGATTGTGTGTATTCAAGAAACAAAGAGAGAGAGCTTTGACTTGACATATATTCATAAATTCTGCCCACAAAGATTTAATAAATTTGAATACCTACCTACCCTTGGGGCATCAGGTGGTATTTTAACTGCATGGAATGGAGCACTGTTCACTGGAGAGATGGTGTTTTAGAACAAATTTTCTTTTTCAATTCAATTCACTTGCAACACCTCTTGCAAATCTTGGATTCTCACAAACATCTATGCGCCTTGGAATCATGAGGATAAGCTTGAATTCATTGAATGGTTTGGAAATATTCAAATGCCTAATGATGTGGACTAGATAATCATGGGGATTTCAACTTTATTAGGTCACCTGAGGACAGAAATAAACCTGGGGGGATGTCAATGAAATGTTGATGTTTAATGAAGCTATTAGTGAACTTGGACTGATTGAACTACCACTAAAAGGCGGACAATTTAGTTGGAGTAACATGCAAGATAACCCCCTCCTGGAGAAGTTAGATTGGTTTTTCACCTCTGCAGCATGGATGACTAGCTACCCAGACTCCACTGCTCTTCCCATGGCCAAACCAATCTCTACCACCTTCCTTGCATGATTAAAATTGGTACAAATATTCCAAAATCAAAAGTGTTCAGATTTGAAAATTATTGGCTTAAGCACAGCTCTTTCAAACAAGTGGTCCAGGCTGCATGGAACATTCCAGTGGGTCATAATGATCATGCAAAGAAGATCAATGCAAAATTTAAAAATGTCAGAAGAGCACTCAAGCTGTGGGCAAAAAAAATCATGTCTTAAGAAACAGATTGCAGAACTAAATAATTGCATCTTCCTATGGGACTTGATAGAGGAATAGAGGGGACTATCAGTGTTTGAAGCTAATTTACAGGAACATGCTAAAGGACTTTTGGCTAACAGTACTCAATAATCAGAAAATCTATTGGAAGTAGAGAGGCAAAATTAAAGAAGTGAAATTTGGGGATGAAAATACAAAATTCTACCATACAAAGGCTTCTATCAACCACAGGCACAACAAAATTGCTATGCTCTTAAACAAGGATCAAGTTGAAATCATAGATCATGAAGGAAAGGCTAGCATTTTGTGGGAGGCTTTTAAAAATAGATTGGGGCAATCAAATGGACACTCTATGCATTTTGATCTAAATGGCCTATATGAAAACATAGTGGACCCACAAGTATTTATTGATTTGGAAAATCCATTTACTCAAGAAGAAATTGAAGATGTGGTGAAAAACATGCCAACAGATAAATCTCCAGGCCCAGATGGTTTTAATAATTAGTTTATCAAAAGTTGTTGGGATATCATCAAGATAGATGTTATTGAGCTTATTATGGCCTTTCATGTTGGGATGTTAATCTTGAAAGCATCAACACATCCTTCATCACCCTAATACCCAAAAAAAAAGTGCCACTATCTCCAAATGACTTTAGGCCAATCTCTTTGCTCAATGGAGTGCTTAAGATCATTACAAAACTGCTGGCCAATAGACTACGAAGAGTTATATTGCTAATGGTACACATTAACCAGTACCGCTTCCTCAGAGACAGAATGATTCAGGATTGCCTAGGACAAGCATATGAGTATATTCACCAATGGCATAAGTCTAGGGAGGAAATCTTAGTAATTAAACTGGGTTTTGAAAAGGCGTTTGACACAATTGAACATGCAACAATCATTTACATTTTTAGAGCAAAGGGCTTTGGAGAAAAATGGATTTCATGGATGCAAGCCTTATTCTCATTTGCATCTTCATCTGTACTGCTAAATGGAGTACCTGGGAAAAAATACATCAAAAGAGGGGTGAGGCAGGGGACCCTTATTCTCCTTTAATATTTGTGCTTGCTGCTGATTTGCTTCAATCTATACTTAACAAAGCCATGAGGCTGAGCCTAATCACTCCACCACTTAAAACCAACTCTTGCCCTCACTTCCCAATAGTCCAATATGCAGATGACACCCTGGTGATTATGCAAGCAGATTCTAGACAAATGATCTTCCTGAAAGCACTACTAAATACTTTTGCTTCAGCAACTGGGCTCAAAGTTAATTATGGGAAATCTATTTTGGTTCCATTAAACATTGCTGAAGAAAGGGTGGAACTTTTTACAAACACACTTCAGTGTGCCAGAGGACAGTTCCCTTTCACATACCTAGGGCTCCCAATGGGAATATATAAACCAACAGTGGAACAATGCCTCCCCCTTGTAAACAGGATTGCAAAGAGACTGGCAGACATATCTATTTTCATGACCCAAGCAGGAAAATTGCTCCCAAACAAATTAGTGCTTACATCACTATCAATATTCTTCATGTGTTGTTTGTACATCCCTATCACCATCAATAAATAGATAATAAAGTACCTGAGGCACTATCTTTGGAGAAGCCCTGACATGGAGGACCACATGCCAGCTCTGGTGGCTTGGCACACAGTTTGTAGACCAAAAGAGTAGGGAGGTTTGGGAGTCTTGGATATTTATACACACAACAAAACACTTCTAATGAAGAATCTTCACAAATTCTTCAACAGACATAACATTCCTTGGGTCAACTTAATTTGGGAAACTTACTACATTGATGGGAAACTTCCAGGAGACAACATGGTAGGCTCATTTTGGTGGAAATCCAACTTAGCTCTCATTGACCAGTACAAAGCTATTGCCAGATGCAATGTGGGATATGGTATCAGTGCATTCTTTTGGGATGATTTATGGCATCATACTGTAATCAAACACAAATTCCATCACTTATACTCCTTTGTCAAGAATCCACAACTCAACATTCAACAAGTGATATAGACTGAATATCTACAGGACGTTTTCTACCTGCCACTGACAACAGAAGCATATGAGGAGTTTTTACAAATGGAGGATATTCGCATCTCTATGAGACAATCTGAATTATTGGGATCACTTGACACATGGAGCTACATTTGGGGGAATGAATTATATTCATCCATCAAAGCATATAAGGTTCTAATTTGACACAAGCAAGTCCCCCCCCACACACATTTCAACTAGATTTGGAAGAGCTCATGTCAGCCCAAACACAAAGTCTTCTTCTGGAAGCTGCTACATGACAGAGTCAACACTAGAAATCTACTTAGGAGAAAGAATTTTGTGTTGGAGGCGTACAACTGTGCACTAAGAGGCTGTCAACAGGAAGAAACATTGCATCATCTCTTTTGGGGCTTCCCCTTTGTACAACAATGCTGGGATTTTATATGTCCAACAAGAACACCAAACCTATCAGTGTTAGAAGCATTCCAAGATCTAAAGGATAAACTAAACTACCCATTCTTCATGGAGATCATCATTCTTGGATCATGGGCCATTTGGATAACCAAAAATAATAAGATTTTTATAAATATTGCACCATCATTCCAAGGATGGAAGTTCATTTTCATGGAGGAACAAAAGCTGCTAAGATTTAGAATGAAGAAGAAACATGAGAGCCTTTACTTTGCTTGGCTAGAACCCTTGTTGTAATCTTTTTTTTATTTTCTAGGTGTTCTCATTTATATATTTCTTATTTAGTATTCTTTTTTTCTTTTAGGGCTTATCTCAAGCCTTAAAGACTACATGTATCCTGACTCGTTTGTTTTAATTTATAAAAATTGCAGTGGGGTTTTACCCTACTGTTCATAGTCAAAATATATGTTTATGAATGAAAGAAGGGAAATAGATGAAGTATTCTTTAAACAGGGACCTATTTTGAAACACAACTTGCTTGTTGAAATTCTAGGGGATCCTCCTCCACCCAAGGGTGATCCCGTGTTTGAGCTTAAACCATTACCTGATACTCTTAAGTATGCTTATCTTAATGAAAAGAAGATATATCCTATTATTATTAGTGCTAACCTCTTAGAGCTGGAAGAAGAGAAATTATTGAAAACTCTGAAGAAGCATCGTGCTGCTATTGGATATACTCTTGATGATCTTAAGGGCATTAGTCCCACTCTGTGCCAGCACAAAATAAAATTGGAGAAAGACGCTAAACCGGTTGTTGATCACCAACAACGGTTAAATCCTAGGATGAAAGAAGTGGTAAGGAAAGAATTACTAAAGCTTCTAGAGGCAGGTATAATTTATCATGTTGCTGATAGTCAGTGGGTAAGTCATGTCCATTGTGTCCCTAAGAAGGGAGGTATTATTGTTTTTCCTAATGATAAAGATGAATTGAACCCACAAAGAATTGTTACAGGTTATAGAATGGTAATTGATTTCCGCAAATTAAATAAAGCTACTAAAAAGGATCACTACCCCTTACCTTTTATTGATCAAATGCTAGAAAGACTATCCAAACACACACATTTTTGCTTTCTAGATGGTTATTCTGGTTTCTCTCAAATACCTGTGTCAAAAGAGGATCAGGAAAAGACCACTTTTACTTGCCCTTTCAGTACCTTTGCTTATAGACGTATGCCTTTTGGTTTATGTAATGCACCTGCTACCTTTCAAAGATGTATGATGGCTATATTCTTTGATTTTTGTGAAAAGATTGTTGAGGTTTTCATGGATGATTTTTCCATTTATGGAACTTCTTTTGATGATTGCTTGATCAACCTTGATCGAGTTTTGCAGAGATGTGAAGAAACTAATCTTGTCTTGAATTGGGAGAGGTGCCACTTTATGGTTAATGAAGGTATTATCTTGGGGCATAAAATTTCTGAAAGAGGTATTGAAGTTGATAAAGCTAAAGTTGATGCTATTGAATAGATGTCGTGTCCCAAGGACATCAAAGGTATAAGAAGTTTCCTTGGTCATGCCAGTTTTTATAGAAGGTTCATTAAAGACTTCTCAAAAATTTCTAGGCCTCTGACTAACCTCTTACAAAAAGATGTTCCTTTTGTCTTTGATGATGATTGTGTAGAAGCATTTGAAATACTTAAGAAAGCCTTGATTTCTGCACCAATTGTCCAGCCACCTGATTGGAATTTACCCTTTGAAATTATGTGTGATGCTAGTGATTATGCTGTAGGTGCTGTTCTAGGACAAAGAGTTGATATGAAATTAAATATTATCCAATATGCTAGTAAAACTCTAGACAGTGCCTGGAGAAATTATGCTACTACTGAAAAAGAATTTTTAGCAGTTGTATTTGCTTGTGATAAGTTCAGGTCATATATTGTTGATTCCAAAGTAACTGTTCACACTGATCATGCTGCTATTAAATATCTTGTGGAAAAGAAAGATGCTAAACCTAGACTTATTAGATGGGTTCTCTTACTACAAGAATTTGATTTGCATATTATTGATAGAAAGGGAACTGAGAACCCCGTTGCAGACAACTCATCTAGGTTAGAGAATGTTCTTGATGACCCACTACCTATTGATGATAGTTTTCCTGATGAACAATTGGTTGTCATAAATGCTTCTCGTACTGCTCCATGGTTTGCTGATTATGCTAATTACATTGTTGCTAAATTTGTACCGCCTAGTTTCACATACCAGCAAAAGAAAACGTTTTTCTATGATTTAAGACATTACTTCTGGGAGGACCCACACCTTTATAAAGAAGGACTAGATGGTTTTATTAGACATTGTGTACCTGAGCATGAACATGAACAGATCCTACGCAAGTGTCACTCCGAGGCTTATGGAGGACACCATGCTGGAGATAGAATTGCGCATAAGGTATTGCAATCTGGCTTTTATTGGCCTACTCTCTTCAAGGATGCCCGTAAGTTTGTCTTGTCTTGTGATGAATGTCAAAGAATTGGTAATATTAGTAAACGTCAAGAAATGCCTATGAACTATTCACTTGTTATGGAACCATTTGATGTTTGGGGCTTTGATTGTATGGGACCCTTTCCTTCCACTAATGGGTATACACGTATTTTAGTTGTTGTTGATTACGTTACTAAGTGGGTAGAAGCTATTCCAACTAGTAGTGCTGATCATAACACCTCTATTAAGATGCTTAAAGAAGTTATTTTTCCGAGGTTTGGAGTCCCTGGATATTTAATGACTGATGGTGGTTCACATTTTATCCATGGTGCATTTCGTAAAATGCTTGCTAAGTATGATGTTAATCATCGAATTGCATCCCCATACCACCCACAGTCTAGTGGTCAAGTAGAACTGAGTAATAGAGAGCTCAAATTAATTTTGCAAAATACTATTAATAGATCTAGAAAGAATTGGTCTATAGAAATGTATATAAAAATCCTATGGGTATGTCTCCGTATAAAATGGTTTATGGAAAAGCATGTCACTTACCTCTCGAACTATAACATAAGGCATATTGGGCCATTAAAGAGATCAATTATGATTTCAAACTTGCTGGTGAGAAGAGATTATTTGACATTAGCTCACTTGATGAGTGGAGAACCCAGTCCTATGTAAATGTCAAATTGTTTAAAGGAAAAGTTAAAGGATGGCATGACAAAAGGATACAAAAGTGTGAGTTTAATGTAGGTGACTATGTTTTGCTATACAACTCTCGTTTATGATTTTTTGCGGTAAAACTCCTCTCTAAATGGGAGGCTCCTTACTTTATCGAGGAGGTCTATCGTTCCAGTGCCATAAAAATCAACAACTTCGAAGGCACAAATCCTAAGGTGGTAAACGGTCAAAGAATCAAACATTATATCTCAAGTAATGCCATAAATGTTGAAACTAATGTCATTGAAACCGTAACCCCGGAGGAATACATAAGGGACACTTTCCAGAACGTTTTAGGCTTCGAAAAGGAATGTGTATGTGGTACGGTAAGTAAACAGACTCCAAAACAGTTCTAATAGCATTTTTTTTCTCTGTTTTGGAATATTTAAGAAAATAGGAAAATAAGAAGTAGTCCAAAAGGGACACAAGGCATCCACGAGGGTGGAGGGCGCCCCCTACCCCCCTGGGTGCGCCACCTGCCTCGTGGGCACCTCGTGAGCCCTTCGGACTCTGTTTTCTTGCACAATACTTCTTTCGGTCGGTAAAAAATCATTATATAATCTCCCAAAGGTTTTGACCACGTATCAGTCAAATACCCTCTGTTATTGTTTCGAGCTATTTCTACTGCAGATTGGAGCAATATGTCATCCCATTATTCGGAGGGAGAAAGCTATGTGGCTGATTACCTTGCAGACCCTAAGGTCTATGGGGATTTGGAGCATTGTGATTGGACCACGGAGGAAGAAGAAGACTATGATCCTAAGGGAAAGGAGGAAACGAGCTCATATGAAGATGAAGTCCCATTACCTCGACCTGGGGACATGCATGTGGAGTTCAAAAAGTCAAGCCTCCCTGATAGAGCAAAGAAACCTAAGATCGAGTTTATCCCTTTTCGCCTATTGCAGGAGAGCAAACAAGAACTATGCAAAAAAAGTATTAAGCCTTGAGCAGGAGATCGATGACCTAAGGGAGCAAAATTCTATCCTCAAGCACAAATTAAGGAAGAAGCCCACGTCATCAACAACTCCATCATCACCACCTCCGGAGAAAGAGACATAAATACATGGGTATGGGCACTCCCCTTGGAAACTGCCAAACTTGGGGGAGGTGCCACGGTATCATATCACCATCACACTTCTATCTTTACCATTTTTCTTAGTTCGATCCTTTTGGTTATATCTTGATCTAGTAGAATAAAGTTTAGTATGATCTAGTTTTGAGTTTTGCTTTATGATCCTTCTATGCATCCGAGTCCGTGAGCTATATATAATAAAGATTAGTTTTGAGTCAAGGGCTTGATTATCTTACTATGATCTTGAGGGAATAAAAGAAAGGATAAAAAGAAATAAAGAGATCACATTGAGCTTATGTAGAGTAATGACTTCACATATAAAGAGTATGATGAATAAAAGTTGTGGAGAGTTGACAAACATAGTTTTGGTCATCGTTGCAATTAATAGGAAGTAATAGAGAAAGAGAGGTTCTCACATATAAATATACTATCTTGGACATCTTTTATGATTGTGAGCACTCATTAAAGTATGACATGCTAAAAGGTTGATGTTGGACAAGGAAGACAACGTAGTGGGTTATGTTTTCTTATATCTGAAATAAATTATATTGTCATGGATCATCCAGCATGTTGAGCTTCTCTTTCCCCCTCATGCTAGCCAAACTCATTGCACCAAGTAGAGATACTACTTGTGCTTCCAAATATCCTTAAACCCAGTTTTGCCATGATAGTCCACCATATCTACCTATGGATTGAGTAAGATCCTTAAAGTAAGTTATCATTGTTGCAAGCAATAAAAAATGCTCTCTAAATATGTATGATCTATTAGTGTGGAGAAAATAAGCTTTATACGATCTTGTGATATGGAAGAAATAAAAGCAACGGACTGCGTAATAAAGGTCCCTATGACAAGTGGCAATATAAAGTGACGTTCTTTCGCATTAAGATTTTGTGCATCCAACCATAAAAGCACACGACAACCTCTGCTTCCCTCTGCGAAGGGCCTATCTTTTATTCTTGTCTTATACCTTATACAAGAGTCATGGTGATCTTCACCTTTCCTTTTTACATTTTATCCTTTGGCAAGCACATTGTGTTGGAAAGATCTTGACATATATACCCAATTAGATGTAAGTTATCATAAACTATTATTGTTGACGTTACCCTTGAGCTAAAAGGTTGGGAGGCAACATTATAAGCCCCTATCTTTCTCTGTGCCCAATTAAAACTCCATACACATAAGTATTGCGTGAGTGTTAGCAATTGTGAAAGACTAAATGATAGTTGAGTATGTGGACTTGGTGAAAAGCTCTTATAGTGACTCTTTCCGATGTTATGATAAATTGCAATTGCTTCAATGACCGAGATCATAGTTTCTTAGTTTTCAATGAAGTTTCTCATTCATACTTGACATTGTGAATAGATTGTTACTTTAGCACAAGAAATCATATGACAATATATATATAAAAGAATGATCATGATGCCCTCATGTCCGTATTATATTTTATCGACACCTCTATCTCTAAACATGTGGACATATTTTTCGATATCGGCTTTCGCTTGAGGACAAGCGATGTCTAAGCTTGGGGGAGTTGATACGTCCATTTTGCATCATGCTTTTATATCGATATTTATTGCATTATGGGCTGTTATTACACATTATGTCACAATACTTATGCCTTTTTTCTCTTATTTTACAATGTTTACATGAAGAGGTAGAACGCCGGCAGCTGGAATTCTGGGCTGGAAAAGGAGCAAATATTAGAGACCTATTCTGCACAACTCCAAAAGTCCTGAAACTCCACGAAAGTCAGTTTTGGAATATATTAAAAATATTGGGCAAAGAAAGCACCAGAGGGGGGCCACCCGCTGTCCACGAGGGTGGGGGCGCGCCCTACACCCGTGGGCGTGCCCCCTGCCTCGTGGGCCACCTGGCAGGCCCCTGATGCCCATCTTCTGGTATAAGGTGTCCTTTGTCGTGGAAAAAATCATAAGGAAGCTTTCGGGACGAAGCGCCGCCGTCTCGAGGCGGAACCTTGGCGGAACCAATCTAGGGCTCCGACGGAGCTGTTCTGTCGGGGAAACATCCCTCCGGGAGGGGGAAATCGTCACCATCGTCATCACCATCGATCCTCTCATCGGGAGGGGGTCAATCTCCATCAACATCTTCACCAGCACCATCTCGTCTCAAACCCTAGTTCATCTCTTGTATCCAATCTTTGTCCCAAAACCTCAAATTGGTACATGTGGGTTGTTAGTAGTGTTAATTACTCCTTGTAGTTGATGCTAGTTGGTTTATTTGGTGAAAGATCATATGTTTAGATCCTTTATGCACATTAATACCCCTCCGATTATGAACTTGAATATGATTTGTGAGTAGTTATGTTTGTTCCTGAGGACATGGGAGAAGTCTTGCTATAAGTAGTCATGTGAATTTGGTATTCGTTCGATATTTTGATAAGATATATGTTGTCTTTCCTCTAGTGGTGTTATGTGAACATCGACTACATGAAACTTCACCATTGTTTGGTCCTAGAGGACGGCATTGGGAAGTAATAAGTAGATGATGGGTTGCTAGAGTGACAGAAGCTTAAACCCTAGTTTATGTGTTGCTTCGTAAGGGGTTGATTTGGATCCTTATGTTTCATGATGTGGTTAGGTTTACCTTAATACTTCTTTTGTAGTTGCGGATGCTTGAAATAGGGGTTAATCATAAGTGGGATGCTTGTCCAAGGAAGGGCAGTACCCAAGCATCGGTCCACCCACATATCAAATTATCAAAGTAACGAACGCAAATCTTATGAGCGTGATGAAAACTAGCTTGACGATAATTCCCATGTGTCCACGAGAGCGCTTTTCCTTATATAAGAGTTTGTCCAGGCTTGTCCTTTGGTACAAAAAGGATTGGGCCATCTTGCTGCACCTTATTTACTTTTATTACTTGTTACTCATTACAAATTACCTTATCACAAAACTATCTATTACCGATAATTTCAGTGCTTGCAGAGAATACCTTACTGAAAACTGCCTATCATTTCCTTCTGCTCCTCATTGGGTTCGACACTCTTACTTATCTAAAGGAATACGATAGATCCCCTATACTTGTGGGTCATCAAGAGCATCATTGAAATAATTGTGCCTAGCTAAAATGGCATTAAAGAAAAACGCTTGTTGGGAGACAACCCAACATTTACCCCTACTGTTTTTGTGTGTTCACATGGTTAAGCTAGTGTAATAATAATTTTTTATATCTTTTGTTTCAATAAGGTGCCAAGTAAAGCCTTTGGGATTGTGTGAATGATAGTTGACTTTATTCTGTGCAAAAATAAACTTTTGCGTCCGGTGCTGGAATTTCTGTGCTTCACTGGAACGTGATAAACTTTTGAATTGTTTACAGATGATTGACATACAAATTTTCTACTCTTTCCTAAATTTTCAGAATTTTGGGAGTTTCATACGTATGAGATCAATTCAGATCTTTACAGACTATTCTGGTTTTGGTAGATTCTGTTTTCAATGCATAGTTTGCTTGTTTTCTTCTACCTCCGTCCTGGTTTATTAGTCCCTTTAGTATTTGTGCCAAACTTTGACCATAAATTTATTTAGAAAAATAATAATGCATGCCATCGAAAATTATATCATTGGATTCATATTTGAACATAGTTTACAATTATATTATTTTTTGTTACATGTATTAACACGTTGTTAGTTAAATCTAAGGTCAAAGTTTAACACAAAATATGAAGAGGACCATTAAACTAGGATGGAGGTAGTAGTTTCTATGGCTTATATTGATCGATATAAACTATAGAAATGATATGCTACACTAGGAATTGTGTGGAAACAATTATGAATCTTGTCTTTGACAGAGTGAATAATTTGTTTTATCATACTAACCCATCTTACGAAGTTCCGTTAAGTTTTGTGTGGGGACCCCGATCCTAAGTCACACAGGTCTAGCCTGTAACACATCATATCACTTTGCGGCCTCACGCACGGTATCCCCACGGGTGCCACCTTACCTGGCCCGGGACCGTTTGCGCATTTTGGCACACGTATATGATAGTGTCGCTAGCATCCATATGACAGAGAACCCGGGCCGACATGACTAGTTATAAACCAAAAGTGGCACTAAATTACAGAGACAGGCATACATGACCCAGCAACGAACGTGTCGGTCATCAACGTATGAACCTAAGTCGTAGCAAGCTACAAGGACTTAAAGGAACAACGCGTGACATTTCCCCTAAGGGACAGACACAGGAACGAAGAAGGACACATGCCGGCCAGCCTAAGTGTTCCGGAGCAGTAGCAAGCTACCAAGGCTCAGTGGAAGCACTAGGAGACATTTCCCTGTAAGGTAGGCTACCAAAGGTAAACAACTAGGTGTCGGATCCCACACATAGCAATACACATTACACGTACGCATAACATGCAAGTATGTGATGTACAACAAGGCATCACAACATAACTCAACAACTCATATAGATAAAGGCCCAGAAGAGCCATCATAGCATTTAATACAATCAGAGGTCACATGATCCAACATACAGAGCATACAGGCAACGGAAGCATAACATGTCTGAGTACAGACAACTACAAATGAAGAAGGCTGAAAAAGCCTGACTATCTACAAGACCCTCCCAAGGGTACAAGATCGTACCTGAGGTAACAAGCTAAATGTCGAAGTCCACGCGGAACCACTAGCGAGACTGAAGTCTCTCTGCAAAAACATAAATTAAGCAAACGTGAGTACAAAGGTACTCAGCAAGACTTACATCAGAACTAGCTACATATGCATCAGTATCAACAAAGGGGGTGGTGGAGTTTGACTGCAGCAAGCCAGCTTGACTCGGTGGCTATCCTAAACTACGACTGCAAGTAACTCTTTTGAGGTGGTGCACACGAGTCCACATATTCACCAATCAATACACCACTATGGATCCGCTCCCGTCTCCCTACGAGAAGGTCGTCCATAGCACTCACGCTTATCTTGCGTGCTTTAGAGTATCCACTTTCACTTGTCTATGAACTGTTATAGGCAACCCAAAAGTCCATTTCCGCGGACACGGCTATTCGAATAGATCATATATAACCCTCTAGGGGTGTACTTCTTCACACACGCTCTCACCACTTACCGCCGTTTACACGACGTGTACTCGGCAACCTTCAGGCGGAAGCCCAACGAGGGTGTCGGCCACGACCTGACTAACCACACAAGTCTCTAGTCCAGGTTTATCGCCTATTTGGGTTCCATCCGTGGGGAGATCCGGCCAAGGTGTCGCTCACGGCCCCAAACGATGTGTACAGGGTCCCCGCATCACCAAACGGGCGATCGGTACACCGTGCCACGTACCTGCCGTGTCACAGCCCACCCCGAGGGTCAGCACTGCGCACGACCTCCAGTAAACTACAAACACCAGAAACTAGTTGCAACTCCTGGATAGAGGACAAGGGCAGTTAATAAGTCGAGAGGGTCCATTGGTTTCAGGCCCAATGCATGGTAGTAACTGGTCATGGATCAACCAACACAGAACTCAGTTCCTGAGGACGGCTGCAATGAGACAACCCACCATGTACTCCTACATGGCCTCTCATCGCTACCTTTACCAAATCGTGTTCACACACTTAGCTCACACACAGTAGGACATGTTTATCATCCTTCCAATTCATCCTCGATGAATCAGACCTGACACAACTCTAAGCAATAGCAAGCATAACCAGAAAGCATGAATGAGTAGGCACAACATGGCTCAAACAACTCCTACTCATACTAGTGGGTTTCAACTATTTACTGTGGCAATGACAGGTCATGCAGTGGAAAGGGGTTCAACTACCGCAGCAGGTAACAGTTGAAGCGTTGTTGTCCTAATGCAGTAAAAGAGAGCAAGAGCGAGAGAGTGGGATTGTATCGGAATGTTCAATGGGGTTTGCTTGCCTGGCACTTCTGAAGATAACATTGGGTCTTCATCGGTGTCATCAAACTCATCGTCGGAACGTCGTCTATTGAGAGGGGACAAAACCGACAAACAGAGAAAGAACACAATCAATGCAATGCAACAATATGATGCATGAACATGACATGGCAATATGATGTAATTTGGCCCAATGCAACTAGCAACCAAATTAAATGAAGTTGGTTTGAACCAAAGGTTCAAATTCAAACTCCATATGTGATTATTCAAATGCCAATTATTCAAATTGTCCTAAACAGTGGCTATAAGTTATTCAAACATGCATGAAAATGCCATAAACAGATTCCTTATATTTTTCTGATCATTTTTCATATATAAATTATTTTCATCTGAGCTACGGTTGATTTTATATGATTTTTAGAAGTTTTGGCTATTTTCTGAAATAAATAAATCATTTCTGATTTATTTAAATTTCCAGAAAAGCATTTAAGACATCAGCACTGTGTCATTCTGACGTCACCTAGTCAACAGGGTCGGCCAGGGTCAAACCTGACGCGTGGGACCCATTGGTCAGTGACCCAGGGCTGGTTAGGGTCGCTGACATGTGGGCCTAGTCAATGCCCACGTCAGCACAGTCAAAACCGACGCGTGGGGCCACTGTGGTTAACTTAAACTAAACAGGAACTAAACTGTGCTTAATTAAGTGTGCGGGGCCCATGTGTCAGTGGCTCTAGGGGTGATTAGTGGGGTAATTAGTCCCTAATTAAGTGGCCACGTTGGCAGTCGCCGGAGACAGGCCGGCGGCGACCAAAGGAACGACGGAGGCTCGCCGGAATTGCTCGTGCTCGCGCTACAGACGGCGTTTTTGCTTGCTGAGGGCACCAGGGCGTAGCCCTTGCTCGCCCGCACCCATCCCCGCAAGTGGGAGGAGCTGGGGTGGCCGGAGCTCGTCGTAAACGAGCTCGCGGCGGCGCCGGAATCGGGCCTCGGTGGTTTCGGGGCTGCGGTGCGCTAGGGGAGGGGCTGATGGGCTAGGTCACGTCTACGGGTCACCAGAAGCACGCTGGTGCCACGGGTTCGAGCGGAGGGGCTCGAGAGCATGGGGCTCGCCGGCCATGGCGGACGACGGCGTCGGGTGCTCGCGGGGCGGCGGCTACAGCTCGCAAATGAGACGGAGGAGAGGGGGGTTAGGGTGAGTAGCTCACGGCGGAGTCGAAGAAGGTCGCAGAAGGCTCGGGGAGGCAGCGGACGTCGTGAATTCGACGGCGAGGTCGCAGGCGGCTGGAGGTTGAAGAAGGGGCGGGGTCGACGCTGTAGGGCTCCCGCGGTCGCGTGGGCCGACGGAGAGGATGAGGGAGACACGGCGGAGCCCGAGGGCGTGTCGGAGAGGCGAGGGGGAGGCTATGGCCGCGACAACGGTGAACGGCGGCGACGGGCATTTTCGGTGGTGCGGGAGAGAGGACCAGAGGAGAGGGATAAGAGATCGAGGGGGAGTGAGAGGGGCCTGGGGGCGTGCGTGGCGTCTCCAGGGGGGTCGGGGAGGCCGACGGAGCAGGAGGTGGCGGGGAGACGTGGCCGCGGCCGGCTGTGCGCCGGGCACGCAGCTGTTTCTCCTCCTGGCAGGAGGAGGAAGACAATGCTGCCCCTGGTGGGCCGGGCCTGCAGCTGGGCCACACAGGAGCTGGGCCAGGCGGGCTGCTAGGTAAGCCAGGTAGTTTCCTCTCTCTCTGTTTTCTATTTTAATTTCCGTTTCTGTTTTTCTTTCTTTGTTTATTTTCTTTTGCCACTATTTGGAAATTAAACAATTTCAAACAATGCCAAAAACTCCTCTGAATATTTTTATTTTGCTGGCTGGACTATTCCAGAAGCTCATAAAACATTTCAGGGGTATTTGAAATTATATTCTAATTATATGAATATAATTCAAATTCAAATAGCTAATGATTTAAATTCAAAGTCCCAGAAATAAATCCTTAAAAAAATGTTCCTAAATTTTGGTTTGGTCACAAAGCCTTGGCAAAATTATCAAACATTGATGAAGGCATTTTGGGTTCATTGAATGCATTTTTTTTAAGCTGGACCTATTTGGATTTCAAGGTGCTAGGGTTTGAACATCCCCAATTCAAGTTTAACAAAATTTAAACATGATGCACAAGCAAGACTAACTGGACCAGAGCAGGCCAGAACTAGGGATGTGACATTTTGTGTGATTGAAGTTTTCATGTTTTGGGTGAAATGTCGATATGAGGAGAATAAGGAGTAGCGAGACCCTAATCTTGGGGATACCCAAGGCACCCCAAGGTAATATTCAAGGAACAACCAAGCAACTAAGCTCGGGGATGCCCTGGAAGGCATCCCCTCTTTCTTCTCCAACATTATCGGTAACCTCACTTGAAGCTATATTTTTATTCGTCACACGATATGAGTTTGCTTGGAGCGTCATTTTATTTTGTTTCTATTTGCTTGCTGGTATTTAAAATATTTTTTTGCATATTTTATTTCAATAAAAGTGTCAAGGATAGCCTTTACCATGCTTATTTTGCAAGACTATATGTTGTTGTTTGAAAACAGAAAGTTTTCTATCATTATCTGAATTCTTATAGATAGTAAGACCGTGATAAAATCCTGAAATTTTTACACAGTGAGCATTAATAAGTTCTATGTAACATGCTGATTTTCAGAATTTTTTTGAGCTAGGTAAGTATGAGGAAAATTGTACTCTTTACAGACTGTCCTGTTTAGACAGATTGCTGTTATGTTTGCATTGTTTGCATGTGTTCGTGTGTTTAATGATTCTATTTGAGGATAGGAGTATTAAATATGCAGAGGCATTTAGTATGCAATGTTCAATTATAATTTTAGTGATTTGCTACCGTAGCTAATGATAAAGTTTTGCATTGATTTATACTAACTTATCTCACGAGTTCCTGTTGAGTTTTGTGTGGATGAAGTTTAAAATTTAGGGAAACCGTGATATAAAAGGAATTAAGGAGACATAAAAGCTCAAGCTTGGGGATGCCCAAGGCATCCCAAGATAATATCTCCAGAATTCTCAAGCATCTAAGTTTAGGGATGCCCCGGTAGGCATCCCACCTTTCTTCATCAACAATTGTCGGTTAGCCTCGGTTGATCCTAAGTTTTTGCCTCTTCCCATGAGATGTGCTATTCTTGAAATGTCATTTTATTTTGTTTTGATTGCTGTTTTAATAAGATACTTAGATCTGAAAGTTTTAAAATAAAAGTGGGTCTTGACATAGCTACCTATTTACATAACTACTCGCTTGATCTTCACTTATATCTTTTTAGAGTAGTTTGTCATTTGCTCTAGTGCTTCACTTATATCTTTTTGAGCATGAGATGATTTAATTTTTTGAAGAAATTCTCTCATGCTTCACTTAGATTATATTGAGAGAAAATTATATGCTCATGTTCTTCACTTAGATTTTGTTGAGCCTATCAAAAGCAAGTTATGAAACTAGTCCCAATATGATAGATACTCAAGGGATATAATAAAAACTTTCATGAAGATCATTGGACAAAATAAACATGATTATTTGTAATAGTTTTGAGAAATGATGATAGTGGTATGTGAGCCATGTTAACGAGTAATTATGTTTTAGTAAGAATATTGATGTTAAGGTTTGTGATTCCGTATGCAAGCACGAAAGTCAATAGTTATGAAATGGAATTACATCCTACTTATGGTGTAAGCTATGCTCAATGCTCGCTTATGTGATTTTTCGTTTCTTGGTTGGTCGCTTCTCAATCTATTTGCTAGCCTCCACTTGTACTAAGTAGAAATACTACTTGTGCATCCAAAATCTTTAAAACCAGTTTTTCCATATGAGTCCACCATACCTACCTATATGCAGTATTCCCTTGTCGTTCTAAGCAAGCTCATGAGGTGGTGCGGGGTGGCCGATATTGTTCCATGCTAGATGTGTTATTCTCAAGATGAGTGTTTATTCACATATCATTGCACGGGAGTACGGCAAAGGTATTAGGGATGCCTAGTCCCGAAATGAAAAATGAATTTACTTTATGTTGTCAAATAATAAATTCCTTGGAACATGTTGGTATGGAGGGCACCCGCGGATACGGTTAGCCATGGATTGTGAAAGAATGGTGCAAAAAGGAATAAACTTTAATTTCCTTTTGGAGACCGCCTATGATGTATCTAGCATGGAAAGTATTGGAAACTCTAAGTCGTTTTTGTTGACGGGAAAATTATGCCTCCCAAAATTATTTGTATGTCTCAATTTAAGCTTTGAGCTCTAGCACTTCTACAAATCCCTACTTCCCTCTGCGAAGGGCATTGCTATTTACTTTACACAATTTTATTTTTATTTGAGTCTCCATCTTCTCTCATAAAGAACCAACTAAGGGGCACTATGATCGTACTTGAGCATTGGTTGTAGCTAATATGTGAGTGTGTTTCATGAATGGATCAATGATTGAGCATCATGGGCTAGGCATAACTTTATTTAGTGTTGATATTTTTAAAGACATGGTTGCTTGTTCGTATGCTTGAGTATTAAAGTCTTCATGTCAAAACTAGACTATTGCATTGAACCATATAAAAGTCCAGATGTCCATGCTACAAAGAAAATAATATGTGATGAACATGATAGGCAGCATTCCACATCAAATATTCTATTTTTATCATTTACCTACTCGAGGACGAGGAGGAATTAAGCTTGGGGATGCTGATACGTCTCCAACGTATCTATAATTTTTGATTGTTCCATGCTGTTATATTATCATTCTTGGATGTTTTACAATCATTTTATAGCAACTTTATATCATTTTTTGGGACTAACCTATTGACATAGTGCCCAGTGCCAGTTGTTGTTTTCTGCTTGTTTTTTACATCACAGAAAATCAATATCAAACGGAGTCCAAATGTTGTGGAACTTTTTGGAGACTTTTTTGGACCAGAAGACATCCATTGGGCCAGACAAGCATCTGGAGGTGCCCCAAGGGGGCACAACCCACCAGGGCGTGCCTGGGGGCCAGGCATGCCCAGGTGGGTTGTGCCCACCTCAGTGGCCTCTCACACCGCATCTTTGCTCTATAAATGCCCAAATATTCCAAAAACCCTAGGAGAGTCGCCGAAATTTTGTTTGAGCCGCCCCTAGTTCTAGAACCACGAGATCCAATCTAGAGCCCTTCTCCAGCACTCTGCTGGAGGGGGAAATCATCACCGATGGCCATCTTCATCATCCCGATGGCCATCATGATGAGGAGGGAGTTGCCCACCCTCGGGGTTGACGATTTTTACGAGTAGCTATGTGTTTAATCTCTCTCTCTCTCTCATGTTCTTGAGATGGCATGATCTTGATGTATCGTGGGCTTTGTTAATATAGTCGGATCATATGGTAATCTAAGCATAGGGATTGATGCACGTTCTTGTCTTTGTTTCTTCGGTAGAAATCTTGGGGCACTCTTTGAGGTTCTTTGTGTTGGATTGAGTATTATGAATCTGAAATTGTTTGATGCATATCGTATAATCAACTCACGAATACTCGCGGTGACATTGGAGTATCTAGGTGACACTAGAGTTGGTTGATGTGTATCATATGGTGTTATTTTAGTACGAACTCTTGATAGATCGATCGGAAAGAATAACTTTGAGGTGGTTTCGTACCCTACAAACAATTTATTCTTATGTTCTCCGCTAAATAGGAACTTTGGAGTGATTCTTCATCGCACGTTGAGGGACGGTTATGTGATCCAATTATAGTAGCATTGTTGAGAGATTGCACTAGCGAAAGTACAGACCCTACGCCTTGTTTTCAAACATTGCAATACCATTTGTGCTTCGTTTTATCACTTGCTACCTTGCTATTTTTTATTGTTCCTCTTACAAAAATCAATATCTACTATCCACATTACACTTGTATCACCATCTCTTCACCGAACTAGTGCACCTTTACAATTTACCATTGTATTTGGTGTGTTGGGGACACAAGAGACTCTTTGTTATTTGGTTGTAGGGTTGTTTGAGAGAGACCATCTTCATGCTACGCCTCCCACGGATTGATAAACCTTAGGTCATCGACTTGAGGGAAAATTTCTACTGTCCTACAAAACCCTGCGCTTGGAGGCCCAACACGAGTCTACAACAATAAACTTGCGTAGTAGACATCAGCTGGTAGTGGTGCCTTACAAGGCACCTGCCAAGAATGGTAAGAAGCCAGAGTCCCTAGAGGTCAGGAAGGGCCTCCGTCGTAGGATCCGTTTGGGTTACCGATCAGAAGTTGCGGCTCATCTGTATAAGATGGGGGCGAGGAGGATGAGGAGGAAGAGGAGAGCGCCTCTTCGCACTCCAAGAAGAGGCCAGCGTCTAAGGACACCAAGGAGGTCCAACCTTCCCCGGCCCGAAGAGACGACACTGGCCTAAGCTGGTCATACCTGACAGCTCGGACGACAAGAAGTCCGAGGCGTCCGATGAGTTCCGAAGAAAGGATCCAGGACCAAGCCCTCCACCAGCACGTAAGGTGTTTGCATTTTCATCTATCATGCTTTGAGTAGTTTGTTTTAGCTGAAGGTTAACCCCTCCGCATTGCAGTCCCCTACGTGATCGCCCCAGCAAGGAACCCTCGGAAGCGACGTCTCCGCCCGCCGATTTGGCGGACATTGGGTCTATGGCACACTCCACGCCTCCTTTGCCCCCCGAAGAGGCGGAGGAGGTGCGGTCCTGAAGAACTCCTCCTCCTCCGAACACGGAGGGGGAGGTAGATGTCGTGATGGTCAAGGGTAACATCTCAGTCACCGAAAAGCAGGAGGGAGCATCCCTCCTGGACAGCGAAGGAAAAGAGTCCAGGCCATCTGAACCCCTTCCGTCGACCGCTCCCGAGCCCCCAAGGCCTTCAATGGTACAGGTTCCTCCCAATGGGGAGGGTTTGGGGCGCCAATGCCAACGCCGAACATACCCGCACGGGCGACAGTTGGTTGGCGGGACACGCTTAAGGATGGCAATTTTACCCATGGGTACGGGTACCCGCGGATACCGTACCCGCATGGGCGGGGTATGGGTAGAAATTTATACCCATGGGTAGTACCCATACCCTACCCATTAAGTCATGGGTAGGGCACGGGTATAGGCTTGTACCCATGGATATACCCATACCGTACCCATTTATACTGACATATTACGTTTCGGATATTATTTGGTCATTTCGTGAACCTATGTTAAAGTTGTCATTAATTATCAATTTGAATTGAGATTGTCTGATACTCATCTATTCGTTATTGAGTTCAGATAAATGTTTTTTTATCAAATGTATTGTGGATGAATGTAAAATTGTGAATAAATTGTGTACTATTTGATCTACCCATTGGGTACCCAATGGGTATGGATACCCATCGGGTATGGATACGGGTAAAGTTTCATACCCATGGGTACGGGTATGGGTAGAATTTTGTACCCATTGACTACACGGGTATGGGTATGGTATTGCTCTACCTGCCCCATACCCTACCCATTGCCATCCTTAGACACGCTGGAGGAGTTGGTGAGCAACTCCGTCCTCGTTGAGGGGCATGATAACCCACAAGTGTACGGGGTCGTTTGCAGCCTTCTTTAAAAAATAAGAGTGTCGAACCCAACGAGGAGCTAAAGGTGGAACAAATATTCCCTCAAGTTCTATCGACCATTTACCTAGAACAAGTATGAAACTAGAAGTACTTTGGGATAGTTTTGCAAGATAATAAAGAGCACGAAAATAAAAAGTAGGGGATGTTTAGATTAAAGTACAAATAAATTAGTATAGGGAGTGTGGATTAGTGTGGTAGGATTTGCGGAGTTGTCCCTAAGCAGTTGACTACATTACTAGACCGACAGCAAGTTTTTATGTGGGAGAGGCCACTGCTAGCATATTGTCCCTTACTTGGAATTCTATGCACTTATGATTGGAACTCTAGCAAGCATCTGCAACTACTATCGTTCATTAAGGTAAAACCCAACCATAGCCTTAAGATATATTAGTCCCCGTTCAATCCCGTATGCATCAATTTCTATGCCAGGCTGAATCTGCTGTCACCCTTGCCCTCCAATACATAGTCCTATCAACATACGACTAACCCTATGGTGTGATCCACACGCGCGCTCATATTATGGGCACAAAAGTACAGTAACATAACCACGAGCAATTTAAACCAATCATAGCAATTTCACCAATCACCGATAGGACAACAAAATCTACTCAAACATCATAGGATGGCAACACAATATTGGATGGTAATATAAAGCATAAAGCACCATGTTCAAGTAGAGGGTACAGTGGGTTGCGGGAGAGTGGACCGCTGAATATAGATGAGGGGAGGTGATGGGGTTGTTGGTGAAGATGACAGAGTTGTTGGACTAGATTGCCGTCACACGATATTGCCCCGGCGGCGTTTCGGTGCCACCAGGAGAGAGGGGAAGAGAGGCCCCCTCCTTCTTCTTGTTCCTTGGCCTCCTCCCTAGGTGGGAGGGGGGTTCCCCCTCTGGTCCATGACCTCCATGGCTATGGAAGGGTGAGAGCCCCTCCGAGATTGGATATGTCTCTCTGTCCTCTTCTGTTTCACGTTCCCCGGATCTGGCCCTTCACTGTTTCTTAAATTCCTAGAGATCCGTAACTCCGACTGCGCTAAAATTTTAACACGATTTTTTTTCCATAAATTATCTTTCTTGCGCGAGAAGAAGGGCCCCGACCGACGTTCTAGGAGGGCACTAGATACCAGGGCGCGCTTGGACCCTGGTGGCGCACCATGGTGGGTTGTGGGCACTGTGGGGCCCCGTTTGCATTGATTCCACCTCCTAAAAATCACATATATTCCAAAATAATTCTCCGTAAATTATTATCGTGTTTGGACTTTGTTTGATATGTATTTTCTGCGAAACAAAAACATGCAACAAACAGGAACTGGCACTGGATCAGTAAGTTAGTCCAAATAAATCATATAAATTGTTGCCAAAAGTATGTAAAAGTAGAATAATAATGGCATGAAACAATAAATAATTATAGATACGACGGAGACGTATCAGCAACCCAAGCTTAATTCATGCACGTCCTCGAGTAGGTAAATGATAAAAAGATGATTTTTGATGTGGAATGCTACCTAGCATAAACTTGATCATATATCTAGTCATGGCATGAATATTAAGACATGTGTGATTCGAAGCAATAGTCTATAATTTGATATAAAGACATCAATACTCGGACATCCCAACAAACAATCATGTCTTTCAGAACATCAAATGCTAAAGAACGTTATCCCTACAAAATCATATAGTCTTGTCATGCTATGTCTTCCCAACTCAATGTATAAATCATGTACTACCCCGGTGTCAGCCAAGCAATTGGTTCATACTTTTTGACGCGCTTCAACATTTTCAACTCTCATGCAATACATGAGTGCAAGCCATGGATATAGCAATATAGGTGGAATAGAATGCGGTGGTAGTACACAAAAGAAGGGAAGAAAGTCTTGAAGGAAATATGCCCTAGAGGCAATAATAAAGTTGTTATTTTATATTTCCTTATATCATGATAAATGTCTTTTATTCATGCTAGAATTGTATTAACCGGAAACGTAGTACATGTGTGAATACATAGACAAAACAGAGTGTCCCTAGTATGCCTCTACTAGACTAGCTCATTGATCAAAGATGGTTATGTTTCCTAACCATAGACATGAGTTGTCATTTGATCAATGGGATCACATCATTAGGAGAATGATGTGATGGACAAGACCCATCCGTTAGCATAGCACTATGATCGTTTAGTTTTTCTGCTATTGCTTTCTTCATGACTTATACATGTTCCTATGACTATGAGATTATGCAACTCCCGAATACCGTAGGAACACCTTGTGTGCTATCAAACGTCACAACGTAACTGGGTGATCATAAAGATGCTCTACATGTGTCTCCGAAAGTATTCGTGGTGTTGGCATAGATCAAGATTAGGATTTGTCACTCCGAGTGTCGGAGAGGTATCTCTGGGCCCTCTCGGTAACACACATCACAATAAGCCTTGCAAGCAAAAGACTAATGAGTTAGTCACGAGATGATGTGTTACGGAACGAGTAAAGAGACTTGCCGGTAACGAGATTGAACTAGGTATAGAGATACCGACGATCGAAATCTCGGGCAAGTAACATACCGATGACAAAAGGAACAACGTATGTTGTTATGCGGTTCGACCGATAAAGATCTTCGTAGAATATGTAGGAGCCAATATGGGCATCCAGGTTCCGCTATTGGTTATTGACCGGAGAGATGTCTCGGTCATGTCTACATAGTTCTCGAACCCGTAGGGTCCGCACGCTTAAACGTTCGTTGACGATATAGTATTTAATGAGTTATGTATGTTGGTGACCGAATGTTATTCGGAGTCCCTGATGTGATCACGGAATGACGAGGAACTCCGGAATGGTCTGGAGATAAAGATTAATATATGAGATAATAGTGTTTGACCTCCGGAAGGGTTCCGGAATTCACCGGAAGGGGTTCCGGATGTTTCCCGAAGTGTTTGGGTACAAGAACACTTTATTTGGGCCAAAAGGGAAAGCACACAAGGTTTTTGGAAGGCGCAAAAGGAAGTTTTGCGGAGTCCAGGGGCCAGACGCCAGGGTCCCTGGCGTCTGGGTCCAGACGCCGGGAACCCTGGCGTCTGGCCCTGGAGTCCGAGAAGGACTCTTGCCTTACGGGTGAAACCGACTTTGTGAAGGCTTTTACTCCAAGTTTCGACCCCTAGGCTCAACATATAAATAGAGGGGTAGGGCTAGCACCCAAGACACATCAAGATACACCAAGCCGTGTGCCGGCTACCCCGACCCTCTAGTTTATCCTCCGTCTAGTTTCTGTAGTGCTTGGCGAAGCCCTGCAGAGATTGTTCTTCATCAACAACCGTCACCACGCCGTCGTGCTGCCGAAACTCATCTACTACTTCGCCCGTCTTGCTGGATCAAGAAGGCGAGGACGTCATCGAGCTGAACGTGTGTTGAACGCGGAGGTGCCGTACGTTCGGTACTAGATCGGGACGGATCGTGAAAGTGCACGACTACATCAACCGCGTTGATAAACGCTTCCGCTTTTGGTCTACGAGGGTACGTAGACACACTCTCTCCTCTCGTTGCTATGCATCTAGTAGATAGATCTTGCGTGATCGTAGGAAAATTTTGAAAATACTACGTTCCCCAACAGTGGCATCATGAGCCAGGTCTATGCGTAGATGATATGCACGAGTAGAACACAAGTGAGTTGTGGACGATACTAGTCATACTGCTTACCAGCATGTCATACTTTGCTTCGGCGGTATTGTGAGATGAAGCGGCCCGGACCGACATTACGCGTACGCTTACGCGAGACTGGTTTCACCGTTACGAGCACTCGTTGCTTAAAGGTGACTGGCGGGTGTCTGTCTCTCTCACTTTAGCTGAATCAAGTGTGGCTACGCCCGGTCCTTGTGAAGGTTAAAACAGCACATACTTGACGAAACATCGTTGTGGTTTTTGTATGCGTAGGTAAGAACGGTTCTTGCTAAGCCTGTAGCAGCCACGTAAAACTTGCAACAACAAAGTAGAGGACGTCTAACTTGTTTTTGCAGGGCATGTTGTGATGTGATATGGTCAAGACATGATGAGTTATACGGTTTTGTATGAGATGATCATGTTTTGTAAAGTTATCGGCAACTGGCAGGAGCCATATGGTTGTCGCTTTATTGTATGAAATGCAATCGCCATGTAATTGCTTTACTTTATCACTAAGCGGTAGCGATAGTCGTAGAAGCAATGGTTGGCGAGACGACAACGATGCTACGATGGAGATCAAGGTGTCGCGCCGGTGACGAAGGTGATCATGACGGTGCTTTGCAGATGGAGATCAAAAGCACAAGATGATGATGGCCATATCATGTCACATATTTTGATTGCATGTGATGTTTATCTTATTATGCTTCTTATTTTGCTTAGAACGACGGTAGCATTATAAGATGATCCCTTACTAAATTTCAAGGTATAAGTGTTCTCCCTGAGTATGCACCGTTGCGAAAGTTCTTCGTGCTGAGACACCACGTGATGATCGGGTGTGATAAGCTCTACGTTCAAATACAACGGGTGTAAGACAGTTTTGCACACGCAGAATACTCGGGTTAAACTTGAGGAGCCTAGCATATGCAGATATGGCCTCGGAACACTGGAGACCGAAAGGTCGAGCGTGAATCATATAGTAGATATGATCAACATAAGATGTTCACCATTGATACTAATCCGTCTCACGTGATGATCGGACATGGTTTAGTTGATTTGGATCACGTGATCATTTAGATGACCAGAGGGATGTCTATCTAAGTGGGAGTTCTTAAGTAATATGATTAATTGAACTTTAATTTATCATGAACTTAGTCCTGGTAGTATTAGCATATCTATGTTGTAGATCAATAGCTCGCGATGTTGTTCCACGTTTATTTTTTATATGTTCCTAGAGAAAACTAAGTTGAAAGATGTTAGTAGCAATGATGCGGAATTGTTCCGTGATCTGAGGATTATCCTCATTGCTGCACAGAAGAATTATGTCCTTGATGCACCACTAGGTGACAGACCTATTGCAGGAGCAGATGTAGACGTTATGAACGTTTTGACAAAAGCTCGGTATGATGACTACTTGATAGTTTAAGTGCACCATGCTTTACGGCTTAGAACCGGGACTTCAAAAACGTTTTGAACGCCACGGAGCATATGAGATGTTCCAAGAGTTGAAATTAGTATTTCATACTCATGCCCGTGTCTAGAGGTATAAAACTTCTGACAGTACTTTGCCTACAAGATGGAGGAGAATAGCTCAACCAGTGAGCATGTGCTCAGATTGTCTGGGTACTGCAATTACTTGAATCAAGTGGGAGTTAATCTTCCAGATAAGAAAGTAATTGACAAAGTTCTCTAGTTACTATCACCAAGTTAGTAGAACTTCGTGATGAACTATAATATGCAAGGGATGACGAAAGTAATTCCCGAGCTCTTCGCGATGCTGAAATCGGCGAAGGTAGAAATCAAGAAAGAGCATCAAGTGTTGATGGTTAACAGGACCACTTGTTTCAAGTAAAGGGCAAAGGGATAAAAGGGGAACTTCAAGAAGAATGACAAGCAAGTTGTCACTCCCGTGAAGAAACCCAAAGCTAAACTCAAGCCTGAAACAAGTGCTTCTACTGCAAAGGAAATGGTCACTGGAAGTGGAACTGCCCTAGATACTTGGCGAATAAGAAGGATGGCAAAGTGAACAAAGGTATATTTGATATACAGATTATTGATGTGTATTTTACTAGTGTTCATAGCAAACCCTCGGTATTTGATACTGGTTCAGTTGCTAAAGAGTAGTAACTCGAAATGGGAGTTGCATAATGAACAGAAACTAGTTAAAGGATGAAGTGACGATGTGTATTGGAAGTAGTTCCAAGATTGATATGATCATCATCGCACACTCCCTATACTTTTGGGATTAGTGTTGAACCTAAATAAGTGTTATTTGATGTTTGTGTTGAGCATGAATATGATTTGATCATGTTTATTGCAATACGGTTATTCATGTAAGTTAGAGAATAATTGTTGTTCTGTTTACATGAATAAAACCTTCTATGGTCATACACCCAATGAAAATGGTTTGTTGGATCTCGATCGTGTGATACACATATTCATAATATTGAAGCCAAAAGATGCAAGGTTAATAATGATAGTGCAACTTATTTGTGGCACTGCCGTTTAGGTCATATTGGTGTAAAGCGCATAAAGAAACTCCATAATGATGGACTTTTGGAATCAGTTGATTATGAATCACTTGGTGCTTGCGAACCATGCCTCATGGGCAAGATGACTAAAACTCCGTTCTCCGGAACAATGGAGCGAGCAACAGAGTTGTTGGAAATCATACATACTGATGTATGTAGACCAATGAGTGTTGAAGCTCGTGGCGGGTATCGTTATTTTCTGACCTTCACTGATGATTTAAGCAGATATGAGTATATCTACTTAATGAAAGCACAAGTCTGAAACATTTGAAAAGTTCAAAGAATTTCAGAGTGAAGTGGAGAATCATCGTAACAAGAAAATAAGAGTTTCTACGATATGATCGTAGAGGTAAAATATTTGAGTTAGCGAGTTTGGCCTTCAGTAAAAACAATGTGAAATAGTTTCACTACTCACGCCACCTGGAACACCATAGTGTAATGGTGTGTCCGAACGTCATAAGCGTACTTTATTAGATATGGTGCGATCGATGATGTCTCTTACCGATCTACCACTATCGCTTTTGGGGTTATGCATTAGAGACAGCTACATTCACGTTAAATAGGGCACCATCTAAATCCGTGGAGATGACACCGTATGAACTGTGGTTTGAGAAACCTAAGCTGTCATTTCTTTAAGTTTGGGACTGCGATGCTTATGTGAAAAAGTTTCTACATGATAAGCTCGAACCCAAACCGGAGAAGTAAATCTTCATAGGATACCCAAAAGAAACTATTGGGTACACCTTCTATCACAGATCCGAAGGCAATATATTCGTTGCTAAGAATGGATCCTTTCTAGAGAAGGAGTTTTTTCTCGAAAGAAGTGAGTGGGAGGAAAGTAGAACTTGATGAGGTAATTGTACCTTCTCCCGAATTGGAAAGTAGTACATCACAGAAAATTGTTCTAGTGATTCCTACACCAATCAGTGAGGAAGTTAATGATGATGATCATGAAACTTCGGATCAAGTTTCTGCTGAACATCGTAGATCAACCAGAGTACGTTCCGCACCAGAGTGGTACGGCAACCTAGTTCTGGAAGTCATGTTACTAGACCATGATGAACCTACGAACTATGAGGAAGCGATGATGAGCCCAGATTCCACAAAATGGCTTGAGGCCATGAAATCTGAGAAGTGATCCATGAATGAGAGCAAAGTGTGGACTTTGGTTGACTTGCCCGATGGTCGGAAAGCCATTAAAAATAAATGGATCTTTAAGAGGAAGACTGACGCCGATGGTAATGTTACTGTCTACAGAGCTCGACTTGTTGCGAAAGGTTTTCGACAAGTTCAAGGTGTTGACTACGATGAGATTTTCTCACCCGTAGCGATGCTTAAGTCTGTCCGAATCATGTTAGCAATTGCCACATTTTATGAAATATGGCAAATGGATAACGAAACTGCATTCTTTAATGGATTTATTAAAGAAGAGTTGTATATGATGCAACCAGAAGGTTTTGTCAATCCTAAAGGTACTAACAAAATGTGCAAGCTCCAGCGATCCATCTATGGACTGGTGCAAGCATCTCGGAGTTGGAATATACGCTTTGATAAGTTGATCAAAGCATATAGATTTATACAGACTTGCGGTGAAGCCTGTATTTACAAGAAGTGAGTGGGAGCACTACAACTTTTTCTGATAAGTATATGTGAATGACATATTGTCGATCAGAAATAATGTAGAATTTTCTGGAAAGCATGAAGGAATATTTCAAAGGAGTTTTTCAAAGAAAGACCTTGGTGAAGCTGCTTACATATTGGGCATCAAGATCTATAGAGATAGATCAAGACGCTTGATAAGACTTTTGATGAGTACATACCTTGATAAGATTTTGAAGTAGTTCAAAATTGATCAGTCAAAGAAGGAGTTCTTCCCTGACTTGTAAGGTGTGAAGTTGAGTAAGACTCAAAGCCAGACCACGGCAGAAAAATATAGAGAGAATGAAAGTCATTCCCTATGCCTCAGCCATAGGTTCTATAAAGTATGCCATGCTGTGTACCAAACATGTTGTGTACCTTGCCATGAGTTTGTCAAGGGGGTACAATAGTGATCCAGGAGTAGATCACTGTACAGCGGTCAAAATTATCCTTAGTAACTGGATGACTAAGGAAATGTTTCTCGATTATGGAGGTGATAAAGAGTTCGTCGTAAAGGGTTACGTCGATGCAAGCTTTGACACTAAATCCAGATGACTCTAAGTATCAATCTGGATGCGTATTGAAAGTGGGAGCAATTAGCTAGAGTAGCTCTATACAGAGCATTGTAGACATAGAAATTTGCGAAATACATACGGATCTGAATGTGACAGACCCGTTGACTAAACTTCTCTCACGAAGCAAAACATGATCACACCTTAGTACTCTTTGGGTGTTAATCACATAGAGATGTGAACTAGATTATTGACTCTAGTAAACCCTTTGGGTGTTGGTCACATGGCGATGTAAACTATGGGTGTTAATCACATGACGATGTGAACTATCGGTGTTAAATCACATGGCGATGTGAACTAGATTATTGACTCTAGTGCAAGTGGGAGACTGAAGGAAATATGCCCTAGAGGCAATAATAAAGTTGTTATTTTATATTTCCTTATATCATGATAAATGTCTTTTATTCATGCTAGAATTGTATTAACCGGAAACTTAGTACATGTGTGAATACATAGACAAAACAGAGTGTCCCTAGTATGCCTCTACTAGACTAGCTCATTGATCAAAGATGGTTATGTTTCCTAACCATAGACATGAGTTGTCATTTGATCAATGGGATCACATCATTAGGAGAATGATGTGATGGACAAGACCCATCCGTTAGCATAGCACTATGATCGTTTAGTTTTTCTGCTATTGCTTTCTTCATGACTTATACATGTTCCTATGACTATGAGATTATGCAACTCCCGAATACCGTAGGAACACCTTGTGTGCTATCAAACGTCACAACGTAACTGGGTGATCATAAAGATGCTCTACAGGTGTCTCCGAAAGTATTCGTGGTGTTGGCATAGATCAAGATTAGGATTTGTCACTCCGAGTGTCGGAGAGGTATCTCTGGGCCCTCTCGGTAACACACATCACAATAAGCCTTGCAAGCAAAAGACTAATGAGTTAGTCACGAGATGATGTGTTACGGAACGAGTAAAGAGACTTGCCGGTAACGAGATTGAACTAGGTATAGAGATACCGACGATCGAAATCTCGGGCAAGTAACATACCAATGACAAAAGGAACAACGTATGTTGTTATGCGGTTCGACCGATAAAGATCTTCGTAGAATATGTAGGAGCCAATATGGGCATCCAGGTTCCGCTATTGGTTATTGACCGGAGAGATGTCTCGGTCATGTCTACATAGTTCTCGAACCCGTAGGGTCCGCACGCTTAAACGTTCGTTGACGATATAATATTTAATGAGTTATGTATGTTGGTGACCGAATGTTATTCGGAGTCCCTGATGTGATCACGGACATGACGAGGAACTCCGGAATGGTCTGGAGATAAAGATTAATATATGAGATAATAGTGTTTGACCTCCGGAAGGGTTCCGGAATTCACCGGAAGGGGTTCCGGATGTTTCCCGAAGTGTTTGGGTACAAGAACACTTTATTTGGGCCAAAAGGGAAAGCACACAAGGTTTTTGGAAGGCGCAAAAGGAAGTTTTGCGGAGTCCAGGGGCCAGACGCCAGGGTCCCTGGCGTCTGGGTCCAGACGCCGGGAACCCTGGCGTCTGGCCCTGGAGTCCGAGAAGGACTCTTGCCTTACGGGTGACCGACTTTGTGAAGGCTTTTACTCCAAGTTTCGACCCCTAGGCTCAACATATAAATAGAGGGGTAGGGCTAGCACCCAAGACACATCAAGATACACCAAGCCGTGTGCCGGCTACCCCGACCCTCTAGTTTATCCTCCGTCTAGTTTCTGTAGTGCTTGGCGAAGCCCTGCAGAGATTGTTCTTCATCAACAACCGTCACCACGCCGTCGTGCTGCCGGAACTCATCTACTACTTCGCCCGTCTTGCTGGATCAAGAAGGCGAGGACGTCATCGAGCTGAACGTGTGCTGAACGCGGAGGTGCCGTACGTTTGGTACTAGATCGGGACGGATCGTGAAAGTGCACGATACATCAACCGCGTTGATAAACGCTTCCGCTTTTGGTCTACGAGGGTACGTAGACACACTCTCTCCTCTCGTTGCTATGCATCTAGTAGATAGATCTTGCGTGATCGTAGGAAAATTTTGAAAATACTACGTTCCCCAACAAGTCTCACATCAACTAGGCAAACTAATGGACTATGGAGATGTCCATCAATCGATATCAATGTGAATAGTAGGGATTGCCATGCAACAGATGCACTAAGAGCTATAAGTGTATGAAAGCTCAATATGAAACTAAGTGGGCATGCAACAAACTCTACTACAGAAAATTCCCACTAGTATATGAAAGTGGCAACATAGGAGACTCTCTATATGAAAAACATGGTGCTACTTTTAAGCACAAGTGTGGAACTAGCATGCCCCTTATTTCTTTCTTTTTAATATATTTTTCTCTCATCGTCCGGAGTCTCATCCCGACTTGTGGGGGAATCATAGTCTCCATCATCCTTTCCTCACTAGGACATGCTCTAATAATGGATAACGATGATCATCACACTTCTTTTACTTATAACTCAAAAGAAATGAAATTACAACTCGATACCTATAACATAGTATGACTCTAAATGAATGCCTCTGGCAGTGTACCAGGATGTGCAATAATCTAGCATAGCAAAGATATCAAAAAACAGACAAGCCATGAAAATATCGTGCCAGCTGTCTTACGATCATGCAAAGCAATATGAAAATGAATGCTCAAGTCAACTATAAGATGGAAGGTCATGGCAATATATCTCGGAATGGCTATGGAAATGCCATAATAGGTAGGTATGGTGTCTCTTTTGAGGAAGGTATAATCCATTGACTCACATTAGTCATAAAAAAACTCGCATACTTATTGCAAAAGTTTATTAGCCCGCTAAGCAAAGTAATACTATGCATGCTCCTGGGGGGG
>LR738709.1:368515239-368545385 GCA_902687465.1 Secale cereale | reverse complement strand
GGGGGGGGGGGGCGCCGTGGTGGCCATGGGAGATCGGCCGGCGCTTCCGCTCGGCGGCGGGAGCAGGTTCTGGGCTCTCGCGGCCTCGGAATCCGACGACTCCGACGTGGACGACGCCATTGGAGGCCGATCTGCAGTTTCGTCCCCAACCCCGAGTGACAAAGTGTGCGAAGTTCTTGGGGCCGGGTATTCGGAGGATGAGGTGGCTGCATTCGTGGATGGCATAGTGCCCGTTGAAGATCGCGCTTGGGATGGGCTGGCCAAGACGGACAAGGCGGAGGTTCTCCGGCGAGTCGTTCATCGCCGGACGGCGCCGACGGCGCTCCGACCTTGGAAGGGTCCTTTACCTAAGGTGCGTCTTCCATCCCTTACGTTCGGAGACTTTCTTGGGTCTTGGAAAGTGATCAAGAGTCGCCGGAAGAAGAGCCAGCCGCCGGCGGCGGCGTTACCTGCGCGATCTCCGAGCGAGATTAGCGACAGGAGGAAGGTTCGGTTGTTTGAACTCCTGGGCCAAGATGGGCCGAGTCGGGAGTCTTTGGGCTTGGAGGTTGGAGGGACTGGGCAAGTGGCCCACGTACAGATCCAAGGGGATCGAGTACAAGTCCCACCCGTCGAGAATTGTGGGCGATCGGTGTCTAGGGCTGGCCGAAGCTGGAGGCCATCGCTGGCTGCGCTCGGTGCGGGAAGGGCACGGCGGGTTGCTTCGGCGTTCGCTCCTCCAGCACTTGTCGCCGGTGGATCCGGCATGGCTGGTAGAGGTCAGCAGCTTCCTGCCCAACGGGCTGCGGCCGCGCCTGGGTCTGATCTCCAGGTTGCCGCGCAGGACAGCCAGGCTGGAGGGCGTGGCGGAGCTGGTGTGCCCGGGAGAGGAGGTACCCAGGCTGGAGTGCGGCCGAGCTTCGGCAATGGTGGCCGGGGCAGAGCTCCTTTCGTCGGGCGTGGTGGCGCTCATGGCGGTGAACGGGGCGGGTTCTCTTCTAACGAAAATTCTCATAACAATGGTGGGAGATTCAACCGGTACGGCCCCTGGGGAGATGACGGATATAACGCTTACGGTGACGGGCAACACCGTGGCTCCTCTTCAGGCAGTGGCCGTGGCTCTGGATGGGACAATGGTTATGATCAGGGGCGTGGCTTTCAAGGACCACCTGGCGCTTTCGTCGAGGGGGTGGCCGGTCCTATTAATCGCCATCAACGTGGAGCTCATCGAGGGTTTCGTGGTGGGAGAGGAGGAGGGCGCCGCCCACCTCCACCGAAGCCTTCTGCTTTGCCTTTGGATGAGGCCGTGACTGCTCCAGTGGTGCCTCTCGAGACTGAGCAGGCGCCTCCTCCAGTGCTCCCTCAAGTGGCGGTGGACACTGTCCGGGCACTGGCTGCGGTTAGCGTTCCAGACGCGAAGGGGACCGATGGTGGTGTTGTCAAGGTCGTGGATAAACGTAATGGTGATAAGTTATCAAAGTGGGCTATTAAAAAGAAGAAGCTGCCCTGTTATAGATGTGGCGAGACCGGTCATTTTGTGGCAGAGTGCACCACGGAGCTTTGTGTCTATTGTTGCAGATCTCAGCATACCTCTAGTAACTGTCCTTTGCTTGTTGGTCCTAAACCGGTTTGTACCCTCTATGGAGTGTGCTGTCAGGAACTGATGTTCTTTGAGTCACCAGATATGGCACCTTCAGTCCAGGTGCATGATAGCTCTTTTCCAGCGATAGTCAAGGTTGCTAATGGGTGTCTGGCAGAGGCTCAGATAGTGCGACAGTTACAGGATCTAGTTCCAGGTAATCACCAGTGGGACCTTGTAAAGTTGGAGGACCAGACTTACAAGGTTGACTTCCCCACTAAGGAGGATCAACTATATATGCTCAAGTGGGGTATGTGCAGATTTCCTAGTACCAGTATTTATCTTACTTTCGATGAGTGGAAGGAGGCAGATCCAGTGGGAACTCCGTTGGAGAAGGTTTGGGTACGTTTTTTTGGAGCGCCGCGTCAATTCATTAATAATTTTCTGATTGCTTGGAGCTTGGGCTCTCTTATTGGGAAGACCGAGGAAGTGGATATGCCTTTCACTCGGTCTCATGATGCGGTGAGATTGCTGGTCAGTGTAGTCAGTGTGGAATATGTACCAGATGTGGTCAAGTGGACTCATGCTGGAGTTACATATGTGCTTGAACTTGAGATTGAGGATACACCTATTACTCAGGGGAACGAGGGAGAAGACATAGTGGATATGGACACGACAGAGGGTGACGGAGGTGCTGGTAGCCAGAATAAGAGGCCTGAGAGCTCGCAGCAGGAGTTGCCTAAGGGGACGCAACCTCAGTCCAACACGATGACTACGATGGCTTCAGGGCCAGCTAGTTCCTTGACCCCTGCCAAATCTCTTCGGATTGGGTCTTTTGAGTTGCATTCGGCGCCAAGCCGCCTATGGAGTGCTAGGGTGGAGTCGGATAATCCGGTGGAGTCTGAGCTACCGCCGTTATTTCGTCCCGTTGGCTGTGAGGGACAGGCTGCGGTTCCTAGTGTGGTGGATTTGCCTCTCAGGTCAGAGGGGGGCGATGGATGCGAGCCTGGGGAGGCGACCCCTGGCCTAATTTCTGTGGAGCTGGGGGGTGTGCAGGAGGACGTTGATGCCTTCCTCCTCAGACCTCCGGTGGTTCAGACAGCCCTCGTGTCGGAGCAGGAGGTGGCGCTACTCGATGTGATTCAGGTACCCCCTGGTGTGGGGGAAGTGGTGGCGCCCACTAGTCCAGGTGCGACTGAGCTGATGATGCAGGTTTCGCGCGCAGGATGGAGCCGCGACTTTGAGCCCGGTGGGAGGTAGGGCAGGCGGCCTTACTCCTAGTGGGATGTCTCGTGACGATGTCATTGCTTTTGGTGGGATTCCGGACCCAGTTTCTGCTGGGCGGCGGATGAGCTGTCGCTTACAGGACATACCGGATGTGGATGATATACAGCTTCGATGCGCCAAGCGGGCGGCCAAGCTGCATGATATTCAGACCACCACCGGTATGTCAGTTAATACTTCCAATTCTATTCTGCACTTTTCTTCAGATGATATTATTAATAATGCCACTCAACTGGGGGTCTCGTTGGGTAGGAATGGCAAAGAGGTAGCTAATTCCGTTAATGATATTATGGATCTGGAGGCAGACCGGGCTATAGAAATTCTTAGAAACTTAGCAGCTATCCAGCCTTTGAATGACTCTGAGGTAGCTAACCTGGGTATAAGCGCTCTTGGGAGCCTTTGTGTGGACCTTGATCCTACACGCTTGCAGACGGAGGAGGAGGACTCGCCGTCTCCAGGACTTATTAGTGGGGTTTCGACCCTGGAGGAAGCGAGTGGAGAGGTCGGCACTGACGATGAGACTGAGAACAACAATAAGCCGAAACGCAAGTGGACTCGTAAGATTTACCCAACTTCGGCTGTGCGTAGGAGCGCTAGAATTCGGACTACTAAAAAATTTCATGATGAAAAATGAGAGGCATCTTCTGGAATAGCAGAGGTCTTAAAGACTTGGCTAAAAAAAGGTTCCTTGCAGATGCGTCGATTGAATATAAACTCGATTTCATAGCTATTTCTGAGACTGGGCGGGACAACTTTACTCCACAGTTTCTCAGTACCCTCTCGGGAGGGGTGGAGTTTGATTGGCATTGCCTACCACCAAGAGGAAGATCCGGTGGGATTTTACTTGGGGTTAAATGCGAATCCTTGGAAGTGAGAAGCGTCGTCATGGGCGACTTTGCAGTTAAATTTAGAGTTCGACCAAAGGTGGACGGTTTCGATTGGGCGCTAGTGGCGGTATATGGGGCCGCGCAGCCAGAGCTAAAACCGGACTTTCTGGCGGATTTAGTTCGCATTTGTGGGAACGAGAGTCGACCTATCCTGGTTGGAGGCGATTTTAATATTATTCGTCGGCGAGACGAAAAAAATAACGATAACTTTGACGGCAGATGGCCGTTTTTGTTTAACGCTATCATAGAAAGTTTGGACCTTCGCGAGATTGAGTTATCGGGTAGGAAATTCACTTGGACCAATAATCTCCCTATTCCGACTTTTGAGAAGTTGGATCGGGTTCTTGCGAGCGTCGATTGGGAACAGAAGTTCCCACTAGTGACGGTGCAAGCACTCTCGCGCGAAATCTCGGATCACACCCCATTACTAGTTGATTCGGGGGAAGCAACGAATTTTGGTAATAGACGTCCTTTCTCTTTTGAAACGGCGTGGTTCGAGCGCGAAGGGTTTGTGGATTTGATAGCTCGTGAATGGGCGAAAGATGTCGGAGGACGATCCAACATCGAACGCTGGCAAAATAAGATTAGGCACCTCAGACGGTACCTCAGGGGGTGGGCTAAGCATAATGAAGGGATCTATAAGGTAGAGAAGGAGAAGCTTATTCTTCTGACCAAAAATCTAGATATCAAAGCAGAGCATTCTATCTTAGATGCCAATGAGTTGGAAACTAAAAGAGTGGCAGAGTTAAAACTTAAAGAGTTGCTTCGTGAGGAGGAATTGAAGTGGGCTCTGCGGGCTAAAGTGCGTAAGATCGTCGAGGGAGACGATAACACCCAGTTCTTTCACATGATTGCGAATGGCAAACATCGAAAGAAGAAAATATTCCAACTAGAACAAGATGAAGGCACGATAGTGGGTCAGGAGAATCTTAAGACCTACATCATGAATTACTATAAACAATTGTTCGGGCCTTCGGACGATAACTTTGTTTCTTTGGATGAATCGCGGATTCACGATGTGCCGCAACTAGTAAACGAGGAGAACGAGATATTGACGGCCCCTTTCTCGGAAAAGGAGGTTTTCGATGCAATATCCCAAATGAAAAATGGTAAAGCTCCGGGTCCGGATGGCTTCCCAGCGGAGTTTTATAAAAAATGCTGGCATATCATTAAGGGGGACTTGCTTCCGATGTTCCATGATTTCTTTTTGGGGCAATTGCAAGTATTTCACGTGAATTTTGGCATGATTACACTGCTACCCAAGAAAACGGAGGCTGTTAGAATTGAGCAATTCAGGCCAATCTGTCCGCTGAATGTTAGTTTCAAGATTTTCACAAAAGTTGGGACGAACAGGCTGACGCAAATTGCACATTCAGTGGTGCAGCCGTCTCAGTCTGCTTTCATGCCAGACAGAAATATATTGGATGGAGTAGTGGTACTTCATGAAACTTTACATGAACTTCATACAAAAAAACTTGACGGGGTGGTTTTTAAGGTGGATTTCGAAAAGGCGGATGACAAGGTGAAATGGCCTTTCTTGCAGCAGGCGCTGCGAATGAAAGGTTTCGATCAATCTTGGAGAGAGCAGATTGCTTCGTTAACACAACAGGGGAGTGTTGGTATTAGAGTCAATGATGATATCGGGCATTATTTTCAAACTCACAAAGGTTTGCGACAAGGAGATCCGATGTCGCCAATCTTATTCAATATTGTCATAGACATGTTGGCAATTCTGATAGGAAGGGCGAAGGAGGCGGGTCAGGTAGGAAGCCTGGTTCCTCATTTAGTGGACGGAGGGGTTTCCATCCTGCAGTACGCAGATGATACCATCCTATTCATGGAGCAAGATCTGGCGAAAGCCAGGAACATGAAACTAGTGTTATGCTTGTTTGAACAATTGTCAGGCTTAAAAATTAATTTTCATAAGAGTGAAGTGATCTGCTTTGGGAGAGCTATAGAAGAACAACAAGCTTATAAAGAGCTGTTTGGCTGTGATTTGGGGTCATTGCCATTCACCTATCTGGGCATTCCAATTCACCACCGAAAGCTCACAAACAAAGAATGGAAAATTATTGAAGATCGGTTTGAAAAAAAACTAAGCTGCTGGAAGGGTAAGCTTATGTCATACGGAGGACGATTAATTCTTATTAATTCGGTCCTAACCAGTATGCCTATGTTTCTACTGTCCTTCTTCGAAGTTCCGGTTGGAGTTCGGAAAAGGCTCGATTTTTACCGATCTAGGTTCTTTTGGCAGAGCGATGAATCCAAAAGGAAATATCGGCTGACTAAGTGGGATATTATTTGCAGACCGAAAGACCAAGGGGGTCTAGGTATTGAAAACTTAGAGGTGAAGAATCGATGCTTACTCAGTAAGTGGTTGTTCAAGTTATCTGGTGAGACAGAGGCAACATGGGCACAGATTCTTCGCAATAAGTACCTTCAATCAAAAACTTTGTCCCAGGTAACGGTACGCCCGAATGACTCACCCTTTTGGAAGGGACTGATGAGAGTAAAAGCAACATTTTTCAATAGAGTTAAATTCATTGTTGGAGATGGCACTTCCATTAGATTTTGGGAAGATACATGGCTAGGGGAGACGCCTCTGGCACTCCAATACCCTTCACTCTATAATATTGTTCAACGGAGAGATGCTTATGTTGCTACAATATTAAATACTATTCCGCTTAATATCCAGTTCTGAAGAAATTTAGTGGGACATCGGTGGGAAACTTGGTTACATTTAGTGAGGCGACTGATGGAGGTCCAACTTTCCCAAGATCCAGACCAGCTGAGATGGAAACTAACTAATAATGGGGTTTTCTCAGTGAAATCCATGTATCTGGATATTATTAACACTAGTGTGCTTCCTAGCTCCAAGCACGTTTGGAAAGTTAAGGTACCTCTAAAAATCAAAGTGTTTATGTGGTTCGTTCATAAACAAGTCATTCTAACAAAAGATAATTTGGCCAGAAGGAATTGGTCAGGGTCTAAAAGATGTAGTTTCTGTGATCACGACGAGTCTATTAGACACATTTTCCTTGAGTGCCCTTTGGCCAAAATCTTATGGAGGTCGATTCAAATTGCCTTCAATATTAATCCCCCCACTTCGATTAATATGATATTTGGGACATGGTTACAAGGGATTGATACGGTAACAGCAAAACATATCCGAGTGGGAGTATGTGCTTTACTTTGGGCAATTTGGAATTGTAGAAATGATTTGGTCTTTAACAGAACAACAAACGTTCATTTTTTGCAGGTTATCTTCAGAGCCACTACTCTTATCCGTATGTGGTCGCTACTCACTCCGACGGAGGCCAGGGAGCTTTTGGTTACTGCGTCTATCCGTTGGGAGATGGTAGCTCGGGATATCTACAACCGGTTTGGATGGCGGTCATGTAACAGGATAGGTGTTTAGTAGCTTATCTATCTTTTGCCTGCCGGCTGTGGCGGTCCTACCTTTTTTGTATTCGTAACTTTTGTAAGACCTTTGTTGGATTGCTTTTCGTCTAATAAATTTGGCCGTATGCATCATTTTGATGCAGAGGCCGGAGCTCAAGCTCCTTTTCTAAAAAAAAATCATTATGTCCCTTCTAAATTTTCTATCTATTTGTACATTTAGTACAGAATATTTTGACAAACACGTGTGATCTAGATGTATGAGGAAGTACCAGTTCTTCAGAAAAGTGGTGATGTATAAGAAAACAGAATTATTTTTTGTTCAACTGCTTAGGCTGGTTAGTTATGTTGTTTGTCTTGCAGGATTATCTGGTGCAGTTTCACGTGCTAATACTTTCCCATTTTCCGTTCACTCCCAATTGGAAGAGACAAGAAGCCATTTGATTTCCAAGGGAATTAGCATCTGTACGGCATTTCACTACTACGTAAAATAAACTTGCTTGCATACCTAGACCAAAGCCATAATTAATTATGCCTTGTTTAGCTTTAGTTAACAGTTCACATATGAAAATCTAAATAAATTGGTAGTTTCAATTAAAAAAACTTCATTGCAATGCTTAAATTTACAAATAGCATGCTCCTTCGGTTGAAGCTAAAAGTGTATATTGTGTAATCCTGGAGCATGGGTTCGGCGGAAGTGCCATGAGTGTTGTGTAAGAAATACAACAACCATCCAAAGTTAACTGAACCGTTCTCTGTTTCAATTCGTTTCGTGTTAATTAGCTGAATTTGTATATGCCTATTGATTGTTGATCTACCTGATGTACAGTGATTTTTTTTAATAATACTCTGAATGGTACTAAATTCTAATCAAGTTCTTTTCTATCTGTTACAACTGGATGGCCATCATTGCTACAAAAACTGCAAGTTAGTCTATTCATTTCACATTTACTGAGATTAGTGAAACATATAGTAAAGATAACAGAAAAATGACGTGTTGATCGTTCTGCTGCTAGAAAGTTGCAAGATATCCCAAGTTTCAGCAATCTATGCTTGTCAGGATTACTGAAAGTTCGATTGTAATATACATCTTGGCCGTTCTATTTTTTTCTCCATGATTGTATTTGATTGGGATCATGCGTGACGCGTCAGCGAGAAACTGGCGCAGCCAAGCGTGCCACCGTAAGCTTCTAGTGTGTGCTATGTTAGACGATAATGAAGTGTCGTTAACCCCCATACACTAGGGGCCCGCCTTATATATATTGATTGTTGTCTTGGCTTACAAGATTGCGGTGAGGTAGATCCTCTACCGAATATAGTTGATATAGGGAGATTTACATGGAGAGGAGATAGAGATAAGAGCATATATTTGAATAGCTAACTACCTCCTAACAACCAGAATCCTGCCGCACCACATGTGCTGGATTACTATGTTTAACACTCTCCCTTAATCTAAATGTTGCAAGTTTAGATTATGCTTGTATTCCTCAAATGGTCTTGGAGCCAAGGCTTTTGTAAACCCATCTGCGACTTGATCTCGAGAGGGAATGAAACGAATGTCCAACTCCTTGCTAGCAACTCTTTCTCGTACAAAGTGACAATCAATCTCAATATGCTTGGTCCTTGCATGAAACACAAGATTAGCTGACAAATATGTGGCACCAATATTATCATACCAAAGACATGGAGTTTGCAAATGATGTATGCCAAGTTCCTTGAGCATGGATCTGACCCAGATAATTTCTGACCCAGATAAGTTCGCCAATGCTTTATATTCTGCCTCGGTGCTTGATCCTGAAACCGTGGCTTGTTTCTTTGCACACCATGAGATCAAATTAGACCTAAAGAAAAACTGCAAAACCTCCTGTTGACCTTCTATGATCCAGGCTACCTGCCCAGCCAGAATCTGAGAATGCACTGACAAGAGTAGAGGATGACTTACTAAAGGTTAATCCAACACTTAATGTATGCTTCACATATCTCAATATGGGTTTTGCAGCTGTCCAATGAGATGTAGTGGGTGAATGAAGAAATCGACACACTTTATTTACTGCAAAGGAAATGTCAGGCCGGGTGAGTGTGAAGTACTGAAGTGCTCCAACTAAACTCCTGTACTTGGTGCCATCCTCTTGATTCAATGGACCCCCCTCTACAAGAGAGAGTTTCTTTGAGATAGACAATGGTGCTGATGTTGGTTTACAACCCTGCAACCCAGACTTACACAAAAGATCAGTTGCATATTTTTCTTGAGAAAGATGAGGAACACCTTCTGGATTTCTTTTAACCTCAATACCAAGGAAAAAGTGTAAATCCCCTAGATCCTTAAGAGAAAAATCTGAGTTCAAGTCTTTCAAGAGGGCTGATATTGCTTCATTGGAGGAACTAGTGACAATTATATCGTCAACATAAATGAGCACAAATATGGATATATTGGACTTATTGTAGATGAACAATGATGTATCGGATTTCGAGGGAACAAAGCCAAGTGCTTGCAAGTTAGAGCTCAAACGAGAGTACCATGCCCTTGGAGCTTGCTTCAGCCCATAAGGAGATTTATCAAGCCTGCACACATGAAATGGTTTGTTCTTATCTTCAAACCCAGGAGGTTGTTTCATATAGACTTCCTCTTCCAGAACACCATGAAAAACACATTCTACACATCTAGCTGTCGGAGACACCATCCTTTTGACACAACAATGGATAAAAAAAGACGAATGGTGACATCTTTAACAACATGTCTGAAAGTATCCTCATAATCTATGCCATACCGCTGCTTGAACCCTTTGGCAACAAGTCTGGCTTTTTAGTGATCGATTGTTCCATCTGATCGTTCTTTATTCTAAAAACCCACTTACAATCAATGACATTTTACCTGGACGAAAAGGAACCAAATGCCATGTGTTGTTTTTGTGAAGGGCATGTACTTCTTCATCCATCGCCTTCTTCCATATTGGATCAGCAAGGTCCTCATGAACAGTGCGTGGTTCCCCTGTAGAAGTGGGTGAAACAGCTAACCCGTTTTTAGTTTTGTAATTAACCGGATGCAAAACACCTGTTTGGAGACGTGTACGAGGTGGTGTAACAGGAACATGCACAGATGATCCAGTGATGGCAGCCGCGTCCAGAACAGAAGGAACGAGAGACCCAGCCGATCCAGCGGATCCCGAGATGGCGGGGCTGTCCATGCCCACCGGATCTTCTGTGGCGGACAAAGTGGAGGGTGATGGAGAAACGGACGCAGATGATCCAAACAGGCCACCCGAACCATGATGGGAAGACGCGCCGGACCCACCTGGTGTAGTCGCGTCGGGACACTTGGCCCGCCTGGTGTAGATGCGAGGGACCGGAGCATACCGCCTGGTCAGAGGGTCACGCCTGGTCGGGCTGTCGCCTGGCGTGAATTGGCACGGCTCATCTACGTGGGCTGGTGCGGGTGCATGCCAGCTCGTGGCAGGCGATGATTGGTGCGGCGGGGTGTCGGGGCTGCTCACCCGACGAGTCCCCGATCCTGAGGCAGATTCGCCCGGATCAGATGCAGGCTAACGCGCGGATCCCAAAGTAGATCGCACCAGATCGCTTGTGTCCACATCTGGACGTGTTGCTGCATTATTTTCAGCGAAAATTGTACCATTCATCGCTCCATTTTCTGCCCTGTTCATCTTTGTAGTAGAGGACTCAAGTGGATACATGGAAGAGTTATTCAACATTGAATCATTATTAGCAACACCCACACGATCAAGGCCGAAAAGGTTGGAAGGAAGAAGTAAAATCTCCTTCCGAAGAAGGGCACCGACATTGGGATGAAGTTTCTCAAAAGGAAATTGAGTTTCATCGAAAATAACGTCTCGAAAGATATAAACACGACCAGTGGAGACACCGAGACACTTGACACCCTTGTGTTGAGCACTATAATCGAGGAAGACGCAATGCTTGGAATGAAACATGAGTTTGCGAGGATTATAGGGTCGAAGGTTTGGCCAACAAGCACATCCGAAAACACGAAGGGTAGTATAGTCTAGGGTGATATGCAAGAGACATTCAGTGGGAGTTTCATTTTGGATGGTACGACTAGGCCACATGTTGATAAGGTGAACAGTTGTATGAAACGCTTCATCCCAAAATTTTAATGGCATGGAGGCTGCAGCAAGAAGAGCTAAGCCAACCTCAACATTGTGTCGATGCTTGCGTTCGACAGAGCCATTTTTGTGATGTGGATGTGGACATGAAACATGGTGAGAAATGCCTATTTGTTGGAAAATAATAATTTAACTTCTCATATTCACCACCCCAATCAGATTGGAGGGCAATAATCTTGCTATCAAATTTCATTTCAACAAGAGCTTGGAAATTGTGAAAAACTTGGAACACATCAGAACATTTTTAAGGAGGTAAATCCAAGTGTATTTCCTAAAGTCATCCACAAAACTCACACAATAAGAGTGTCTACCAACAGAGGTAGGTGCAGGACCCCAAACATCAGAAAAATAAGCTGTAAAGTCTTAGTATACATACTAGTAGAGACATGATATGGTAACTGATGACTTTTTACTCTTTGGCATGAATCACAAATAGTTTCTGGGTTTTTTTCACCAACAAATGGGAGTTTATTTCTACTAAGAATTTGACGAACAGTAGCAAAAGATGGATGACCTAATCGATTATGCCACCTTTCAGTAGAGAGCTTGATGGCACCATACACTTGTTTATTGGATTTGCAATATTTGGGAAGCAACGAGTAGAGCCCTTGCACACAGACACCCCTATGAAGAACTTTCTTCGTGACCTGATCCTTGATCAAAAAGAAGAAAGGGTGAAACTCTAGAAAAAACATTATTGTCAAGGGCAATACGATGGACAGATAGAAGATTTTTAGAAGCATTAGGAACATGCAAAATTCCATTGAGCTCAAGGTTCATGTGTGGGGTTGTAATAATGGAATTTCCAATGTGACTAATCTCCATACCTGCATCGTTTGAAGCAGTGTAGATCTGATCATGCCCTCGATACTTCTCATGCATTGTCAGCTTGTCCAGCTCACCGGTGATGTGGTTGGTAGCTCCTGTGTCCATATACTAATTGGTATCAACAACATATGATCCATCAGCAGCAGCTGCAATTTTTTTCTTATGGGAAGTGTCATCAGCCTATCGCCAATCACAATCTTTGGCTAGGTGGTTGTTTTTTTACAAATCTGGCACTTTCCTTCATAGCCCTCGTAACCCTGAAAGTTGTGCCCTCGGTTGTTGTTGCCGGGAGGGCCTGTTGTTGCCGTTGTTGGAGTTCCCCTGGTAGTAGCCGCCGCCACCACCACTATGATAGCCGGGCCACCACCGCCGTACTGGCCGCCTCCGCCGTCATGATGACCACCACTGTTGTTCGGGTGATAGCCACCGCCACCACCCTGGTTGTAGCCGACGCCATTTCCGGCGCCGTTGTAGCCACTGCCGCCGCCGCTGTACTGGCCACACCACCACGAGATCCACCACTTCCTCCACCCCTCTACTTTCGGAAGTTCTTGGTGGTTCCCTGGCGACTGCGGGACACATGACTTGAACGCACCAGCCCCTATACCATGGAACATCTCGACCCGTTGGTCGAAATTCGCCACCATGGAGAAGAGGTTGTCGACGGAGACGTGCTTGGTGAGTGCAGCCAGTGCCGATATGACCGGCTGATACTCCATGTCCAATCCAGCAATGATGAAGGAGAGGAGCTCATCTTCTCCGATTTGTTTTCCTGCTGCTGCAAGTTCATCAGAAAGAGAGCGCATATGACCAAAATAAGCAACGACAGATTGGGAGCCCTTTTGAGCATTGGTGAGGGCAACCCTGATGTTGTTGGCGCGTGAGAGAGACATGGCCGAAAACATGTTCCCAAGCGCAGTCCAGATCGCATGTGATTTTTCAATCGATGCAACCTATACTAGTACTTCATTGGAGAGGTTTCTGAGGAGATAGGCGACGATCTGCTGGTCTTGGATGAGCCATGGGGAGTAGGCAGGGTTCGAGACGACCTGTTCCTTCCCTTCAGTGTTTTTGGTAGTGATGAATTTGGGTGGTTCTACGATAGTTAGATCTAGAAAGCCATAAAGGCTTGCGCCCATGATCTGAGATCTTGCTTGGGCACGCTAGAGAACAGAATTGGTACGGGTGAGAGGCTCAAAGGTGTTGTTGTTTAGGCCGGGATTGATGATGGAGGTGGTGGATGATGACATGTTGTTGGGAGGGTTTGATGAGGAAGAAGATGAACGTCAAGGGTTTTGGAAGGTGGATGAGTTCGGCTAGATGTGGCGGAAGAGACCTACTTTGTATACCATGTTAGACGATAATGAAGTGTCGTTAACGCCCATACACTAGGGGCCCACCATATATATATATTGATTATTGTCTTGGCTTACAAGATTGCGGTGAGGTAGATCCTCTACAGAATATAGTTGATACATGGAGATTTACATGGAGAGGAGATAGAGATAAGAGCATATATTTGAATAGCTAACTACCTCCTAACAACCAAAATCCTGCCGCACCACATGTCACTACCGCAGGATGCTGCTAACGCGACACTACGATCAGAGTCCCTTCGACGAAACTGTGTACGATGCCATAATCGCAAACGGTGGTGTAAAAAACCTGTCAAAAAAGGTGCAAAATGTTTGCGACGGAGGATGCATCAAACACGATTCAGATTTTAGTTGCGTTTGCGATGCAGGGCATACAGTTCAGCTCAATTAACCATTTGTAGTGACTAGGAACAAAAGAAACGGGCAGCCAGATGAAGGTGTGTGCGATGTACATCATACAGTTCACTCGGATGAACTGTTTGTGATTAGGCAACACAAAAGAAACGGTCAGCCAGATCAAAGGTGTGTGCGATATACGGCATGCGGTTCACTCGGATGAACTATTTCCATTGAGACATGAGAACAGAAACGGTTCAAATGAACAAGATGTGTGTGATACGAGGCAAACAGGTCTGTAATCGGAAACGTGTGCGAAGACCAATAACCACACAGACGATTACTGCTAACAAGCCGTGTATGTTGTGAGCAAACGATTGCTGGTATACAATTGTGAGTGATTGATGAAAACATCACCGACGGGTTCCATTGTTTAGTCCGTGTGCGATGTGATTTTCTTTGTCCGCACAACATCTACGCTCCGTCTACAGAGCATCAACATATATACTTAAAAAGACAGCATTGCATAACCAAATTAAGCATACAATTACACAAGTGACTACACACATAACATTTCCACACACCAAAGAAAGCAATTACATGAATACTAAAGTAGGAGAAATGAGGATCTAATCATCTACTTATTGTTGCGACGACGCTTGCCATTGCTCTGCTTCCGGTTGGATCCCTGGCCGTTTTGGGGAAGGAGGCACTTCCTCATGTCAACGATCCGCCTATACATCTCGTGGCTCATGTACGCCTCCTTGCCCGCGTACACGATGTGAGCTTTGTCGAGTTTCTCCATCCAGGCCGAGTGCCAGGCACGCTTGTCCTTGTTGCACGAATCCTTCATGTCTCTGTAGTAGGGGTCGATGATGGCCTCGGCGAGGTGAACTAGTGAGTCCTTCTCATGCTCCTTGCTGCCCCAGATCTTGTATTGGCCCTGGATGTCGACAAGATTCTGGCAGGCGATGCCCGAATTCTCGAGTGCCTTTACATCGTTGGTGATGTCCACCATAGTGAACATGTAGTGGGGGCTGTTGACAAACCTGGCAAAACGCTCGCAAGGCCTTGTGGCCAGGCAGTAGTGGTAGACAAGGACGTGGTGGCACACACACATCTGGGTGATGGCAACCTTGGGACGAGGCCCAGCACGAGCGCGGGTGTACTCGAGGTCGAACTCGACCACCTTGTACTTCTCCTCGGCAAGAAATAGCTCCATGATGTGGATGGAGTGCTCCACCCAGACTGGGTCGTTGGTGTACACCACCGAGAGGTCCATGAACCTTCTGTGGGTGTCCACCATGGCACGCATGGTGAACTGTTGCTCGTCGTCGGCAGCCGCTCGGAGCGCCGTTGGCGTCGCGCAGGATACCCTCTAAGAATTTCTCGTGGTGGGTGCTACCTCTTGAGCTTGCGTTGTATTCCCTCGAAGAGGAAAGGGAGATGCAACATAGTAGCATAAGTATTTCCCTCAGTTTTGAGAACCAAGGTATCAATCTAGTAGGAGACCACACGCCAGTCCCTCGCACCTGCACAAACAAATAAGAACTTGGCAGCCAACGCGATAAGGGGTTGTCAATCCCTTTACAGTCACTTACGAGAGTGAGATCTGATAGAGATGATAGTTTATATTTTTGGTATAGAAACAGAAAGTAAAGAAAGCAAATAAACAACGGCGACAGAAATTGGCTAGTTGATGGGAAAGTAATATGATAAAGATAGACCCGAGGGCCATAGTTTTCTCTAGTGGCTTCTCTCATGATAGCGGTATTCTACGGCGGGTAAACAAATTACTGTCGAGCAATTGATAGAAAAGCGAATAATTATGAGACTATCTAGGCATGATCATTGTATATAGGCATCACGTCCGAGACAAGTAGACCGACTCCTGCCTGCATCTACTACTATTACTCCACACATCGACCGCTATCCAGCATGCATCTAGTGTATTGAGTTCAGAAGAACAGAGTAACGCCTTAAGCAAGATGACATGATGTAGAGCGATAAACTCAAGCAATATGATGAAAACCCCATCTTTTTATCCTCGATGGCAACAATACAATACGTGCCTTGCTGCCCCTACTATCACTGGGAAAGGACACCGCAAGATTGAACCCAAAGCCAAGCACTTCTCCCATTGCAAGAACTATAGATCTAGTAGGCCAAACCAAACCAATATTTCGAAGAGACTTGCAAGGATATTATGAGAACACATAAAAAGTTCAGAGAAGAACCAAATATCTTTCATAGATAACCTTGATCATAAACTCACAATTCATCGAATCTCGACAAACACACCGCAAAAAGAGATTACATCGAATAGATCTCCTCGAAGACCGAGGAGAACTTTGTATTGTGATCCAGAGAGAGAGAGAGAAGAAGCCATCTAGATACTAGCCATGGACCCGAAGGTCTGAGGTAAACTACTCACAACTCATGTGAGGGCGATGATGATGATGATGAAAGCCTCCGTGATGGATCCCCCTCCCGGAACAGGCTCCAAGATGGGATCTCCATGGGAACAGAAGCTACGGCGGTGGAATTAGGGTTTTCTCTCTGCGTATGGAGTTTCTGGGGTACGCAGGTATATATAGGAAGAAGTAGGGCACGGGGGGGCCATGTGGGCCAGCCTCGAGGCAGGGGGGCATGCCCTGGGAAGGGGGGCGCCCCCCCCACCCTCGAGGGCTGGCCCTACGTCCCCTGACTTGGTCCCGAAGAGTCCCGAGTGTGATTTCCTCAAAAAATATCTCTCGCGAAGTTTTCATTCCGTTTGGACTCTGTTTGATATTCCTTTTCTGCAAAACCCTGAAATATGCAAAAAATAGCAATCTGGACTAGGCCTTTGGGTTAGTAGGTTAGTCCCAAAAATGATATAAAAGTGAATGATAAAGCCCATTAAACATCCAAGACTGGATAAATAATAGCATGGAACAATAAAAAACTATAGATACGTTGGAGACGTATCAAGCATCCCCAAGCTTAATTCCTGCTCGTCCTCGAGTAGGTAAATCATAAAGAAATAATTTTTGATGTGGAATGCTAACCAATATAGTTTTCAATTTAGTTCTCTTAATTGTGGCATGAATGTTCAGATCTGAAAGATTCAAGACAAAAGTCTATATTGACATAAGAAATAACAATACTTCAAGCAATACTAACAAAGCAATCATGTCTTCTCAAAATACTATGGCTAAAGAAACTTATCCCTACAAAATCATAGTGTTGGCTATGCTCCCTTATTATCACACTAAATTTTCATATCATGTACAACCCCGATTTCAGCCAAGCATTTATTTTCATACTCTATCTTTTCAAACCTTTCAACTTTCACGCAATACATGAGCGTGAGCCATGGATATATCACTATGGGTGGAATAGAGGTGGTTGTGGAGAAGACAAAGAAAGGGAGATAGTCTCACATCGACTAGGCGTATCAACGGGCTATGGAGATGCCCATCAATAGATATCAATGTGAGTGAGTAGGGATTGCCATGCAACGGATGCACTAGAGCTAAATATGAATGAAAGCTCAACAAAATAAACTAGTGGGTGTGCATCCAACTTGCTTGCTCACGAAGACCTAGGGCATTTGAGGAAGCCCATCGTTGGAATATACAAGCCAAGTTCTATAATGAAAATTCCCACTAGTATATGAAAGTGATTAAGCATGAGACTCTCTACAATGAAGAACATGGTGCTACTTTGAAGCACAAGTGTGGAAAAAGATAGTAGCAATTGTCCCATTTTTTTGCCTATTTTTTCTTTGGCCTTTTTTTGCGGAGGGGCTTTATAGATTCAACGTTTCCTCCCATGGGACAATGCTCTAATAATGATGATCATCACACTTTCATTACAACACGAAATTACAACTCGATACTACAACAACAAAGTATGACTCTATATGAATGCCTCCGATGGTGTACCGGTATGTGCAATGAAACAAAAGTGACATGTATGATAAATTATGCATGGTGGATTTGCCACAAATACTATGTCAACTACATGATAATGCATGGCAATATGACAATATGATGCGTGTCATATGAACGGAACGGTGGAAAGTTGCATGGCAATATATCTCGGAATGGCTATGGAAATGCCATGATAGGTAGGTATGGTGGTTGTTTTGAGGAACAATATGGTGGCTGTTTTGAGGAAGGATATATAGTGGGTTTATGGCACCGGCGAAAGTTGCGCGGTACAAGAGAGGCTAGCAATGGTGGAAGGGTGAGAGTGCGTATAATCCATGGACTCAACATTAGTCATAAGAACTCATATACTTATTGCAAAAATTTACGAGTCATCAAAACAAAGCAATCAACGCATGCCCCTAGGGGGGAGGTTGGTAGGAGTTAACCATCGCGCGCCCCCGACCTCCACACAAAGGTTGTCACTCTACAAATACCTCATGCTTTAACTTAGTCACACAACGGTTCACCATACGTGCATGCTACGGGAATCACTAACCTTAACACAAGTATTTCTCAATTTCATAATAACTCCACTAGCATGACTCTAATATCACTATCCTCATGTCTCAAAACAATTATCAAGCATTCAACATCTCTTTCTATTCAATGCACTTGGTGTGATTTTTTTTACTACATTGACATTGGACGTTTATCATGTGAAGACTAGTTTCTTTAGCCTAAACACGTTACCATGCTGTTTTAATAGACTCTCAAATATATATAACTGAAGCATGAGAGTTCAACAATTTCTACAAAATATTACCACCACCGTGCTCTAAAAGATATAAGTGAAGCACTAGAGCAAAAACTATTCAACTCAAAGGATATAAGTGAAGCACATAGAGTGTTCTAATAATTTCTAGGCCATATTTAACTAATTATACAAGATGCTCCAAGCAAAACACATAGCATGTTGCGAATAAAAATATAGCTCCAAGTATAGTTACCGATGGATGAAGACGAAAGAGGGGATGCCTTCCAGGGGCATCCCCAAGCTTATGCTTTTGATTATCTTGATTTTACTTGGGGTGCCATGGGCATCTCCAAGCTTGGGCCTTTGCTACTCCTTGTTCCATAGTCCATCAAAGCAATACTCAAAACTTGAAAACTTCACAACACAAAACTTAGACAAAAATTCTCGTGAGCTCCGTTAGTAAGAGAAAGCAAACCACCACTCAAAGGTACAGCAAGGAATTCATTCATTGTTTATATTGGTGTTAAACCTACTGTACTCAAAGTTCTCTATGATTCATATCCTCCAATATTACTCATAGATGCATCGGAAAAAGCAAACAACACACGAAAAACAGAATCTGTCAAAAACAGAACAGTCTATAGTAATCTGCTGGGTTCGCCTACTTCTGGAACTCCAAAAAACTCAAACTAAATTGGTAAATTTGCGCAATTTGTCTACTAATCAGACGCAAAAAGAATCAGATAAAAATCACGCTCCAGTAAAATCTGAAGACTACTTTAGCGAGCGCTAACAATTCTGTTTTTCACAGCAAGATCAAATAAACTTCACACAAGTCCTACCAAAGGTTCTACTTGGCACAAACACTAAACAAAACATGAAAACACATCTAATCAGAGGCTAGATGCAACATTTATTCCATAACAGCAACAAAAGCAAAAAACATAAAATTGGGTTGCCTCCCAACAAGCGCTATCGTTTTACGCCCCTCGCTAGGCACGATACAAGATAAATCTAGGTATTGCCATCTTTGGAAGGCAATTATTTAATTAATCACTTGTGATTTTTGGGCACTTCTTTGTCCCTATGAATAATCAAACTCTTGGGAAAGAAATCAAGAAATTCTAAAGTGTCAAAGGGGTCTCTTGCAAAAGTAAGAAAATTAGGATGAACACTTATGGATTTGAGATCCGCAAGTCTAGAAGTTTCACCCTTGTCTTTAGGGACATACATGAACTTAGATAATTTATTGGAGGTATTTGGAGTGGTTTTTATAGCGGAAAGAGCAGAACCCACATTAGTGATAACATCCTCAAGCTTATTGATTCTAGTAGAATCCTGATCTAGCTTTTCTTTAACTATGGGTTCTTTCTCCTTAAGATTCTTCAGAACAACTCCTACCTTAGATCCATAATGGGTAATTTCATTGTGAATTTTTCTATCCAAGTTCTCTAACAATTCTACCGTGGCAACTTTGTTTTCAATAATTTCTAACCTTTGCATAACATGTTCCAAAGTTAAAACGGTCCCATTAACCATAAGAGGTGGTGAGCCAAACAATTTAGTCAAAGCTTTATAAGAATCAACGGTGTGGCTACCCAAGAAGTTCCCTCCGGTAATGGTGTCTAAGATAAATCTATTCCAAGGGGTTATGCCAACATAAAAATTTCAAAGAAGCACGGAAGTGGAAAGCTTCCGATTAGATCTATTTTGAGCATCGCAAATTCAATACCATGCATCTTTTAAGTTTTCTTCCTCCCTTTGTTTAAAGTTGAGGACCTCACTCTCGGGAGTGGTGATAATGATAGGTGTGCTAGACATGATGACAAGCAAGCAAGCAGCACAACACACAAGCAAACAAGAGGCAAGCGAACGAAAAACACACGGCGGAAGAAGGGCGAATAAAACGACAAAGGTGAAGTGGGGGAGAGGAAAACGAGAGGCAAATAAATGTAATGCGAAGGATAAGGGTTTGTGATAGGTACTTGGTATATGACTTTTGCGTATGCCTCCCCGGCAACGGCGCCAGAAATTCTTCTTGCTACCTCTTGAGCTTGCGTTGTATTCCCTCGAAGAGGAAAGGGAGATGCAGCACAATAGCGTAAGTATTTCCCTCAGTTTTTGAGAACCAAGGTATCAATCCAGTAGGAGACCACACGCCAGTCCCTCGCATGTGCACAAACAAATAAGAACTTCGCAGCCAACGCGATAAGGGGTTGTCAATCCCTTTACGGTCACTTACGAGAGTGAGATCTGATAGAGATGATAGTTTATATTTTTGGTATTTTTGGTATAGAAACAGAAAGTAAAGAAAGCAAATAAACAACGACGACATAAATTGGCTAGTTGACAGGAAAGTAATATGATAAAGATAGACACGGGGCCATAGTTTTCTCTAGTGGCTTCTCTCATGGTAGCGGTATTCTACGGCGGGTAAACAAATTACTGTCGAGCAATTGATAGAAAAGCGAATAATTATGAGACTATCTAGGCATGATCATTGTATATAGGCATCACGTTCGAGACAAGTAAACCGACTCCTGCCTGCATCTACTACTATTACTCCACACATCGACCGCTATCCAGCATGCATCTAGTGTATTGAGTTCAGAAGAACAGAGTAACACCTTAAGCAAGATGACATGATGTAGAGGGATAAACTCAAGCAATATGATGAAAACCCCATCTTTTTATCCTCGATGGCAACAATACAGTAAGTGCCTTGCTGCCCCTACTGTCACTGGGAAAGGACACCGCAAGATTAAACCCAAAGCCAAGCACTTCTCCCATTGCAAGAACTATAGATCTAGTAGGCCAAACCAAACCAATAATTCGAAGAGACTTGCCAGGATATTATGAGCACACATAAAAAGTTCAGAGAAGAACCAAATATCTTTCATAGATAACCTTGATCATAAACTCACAATTCATCGGATCTCGACAAACACACAGCAAAAAGAGATTACATCGAATAGATCTCCTCGAAGACCGAGGAGAACTTTGTATTGAGATCCAGAGAGAGAGAGAGAAGAAGCCATCTAGATACTAGCCATGGACCCGAAGGTCTGAGGTAAACTACTCACAACTCATGGTGAGGGCGATGATGATGATGATGAAGGCCTCCATGATGGATCCCCCTCCCGGAACAGGCTCCAAGATGGGATCTCCACGGGAACAGAAGCAACATCCGTGGAATTAGGGTTTTCTCTCTGCGTATGGAGTTTCTGGGGTACATAGGTATATATAGGAAGAAGTAGGGCATCGGGGGCCGTGTGGGCCAGCCTCGAGGCAGGGGGGCGTGCCATCCACCCTCGAGGGCTGGCCCTACGTCCCCTGACTTGGTCCCGAAGACTCCCGAGCATGATTTCCTCCAAAAATATCTCTCGCGAAGGTTTCATTCCGTTTGGACTCCGTTTGATATTCCTTTTTTGCAAAACCCTGAAATAGGCAAAAAACAGTAATCCGGACTGGGCCTTTGGGTTAGTAGGTTAGTCCCAATAATGATATAAAAGTGAATGATAAAGCCCATTAAACATCCAAGACTTCATAAATAATAGCATGTAACAATAAAAAATTATAGATACGTTGGAGACGTATCAGTGGGTGTGCTTCTTGCAATGGTGGGGCGTGATCAAAAGGTTGAAGAGACACAAGGGTAGGTTAAATGGCCGCTGTAATAAATGGGGGCCAGCCGGCCTATAATCGTCACGTTTTGTCACAGTGTTCATAGCGAAGGATTCCAGTGCACGCTTAACAACATTGCACCGCACGCGTGGGCTCGAAGAGGCACCAAATGTATCGTCGGTGAGCCTATTCTCGCACTACCACACTGTTTAGCACGCAAGCTTCCCGTCCAGCTAGTTTGACCACGCGTCAGCTAGAAGAGGGACAAATCGTGGGCGTTTATTGGCAAAAGGCTTTGTAAAAATGAAGTGTGTGGAATGACTTTGGTCATAAGTTTACCCTTGGGTGATGAGGTCAAAGCTACACAGAAGGGCGATGATGGACACTCGCGTGCGATAATTAATTCTGTGCTCTAAAGTGCACATGGTGCAAGAAACCAACTGTGTGCAATGTTGTTGAAGATCGTAGTCGAGTTAGCTATACAGATCGTGTGCTGTGAGATCGACAAGGTAAACTGATTCGAGAGTGGTTAATAAAAATCTAAGACCATTGCATATTAAGGTCAAAATAGTGCTAGAAATATACGAGTCTCATACGATGCCATTTCAACAATTGTACCACAAAAGCTCGAAATGTTACAAGGTTCAAATTCCAGAGTTATATGGCTCAAATTCGAAGATTACAAGGTTCAAACTGATATTAGAAATGAAATTCAGCTCATCAGCTGCAAACGCTCGCGCTGATCCACTGAACATGGATACCAGAGAGGTACAAACTAATATCACCGCATCTAAGTCTGGCTTCGAAACCTCACAATTTTTGCAAAGGGGTCAGCCACTGAGAAGTCATGTATGGGGTTGACACGATGACTTCGGATTACTCTGTCATCTGAAGTTCCAAAATGAAATTCAGCATTTTTGGAGCCTACTCCATTCTTCCATAGGCGCCGGCGTTGATCAACAAACCATTCAATTTTGCGAAATAAATGTAGGGAAAACCTCATTTCCTTCAGCACCCTTGCTCTGAGAACAAAGAACCTGGCAAATATAATCTCCGGTAAGGTCCCTCGATAGGAGTTCAAAGTAATTTCTGAGAGATGCAGATCTAGGCATTCGACGAGATTGTTATATTGTATCACATTATCCACCACTGGGCCTAATCTTATCTGCAAAAGAAGAAAACGTGTTAGTGCCTACATGCAGTTTTGAACATTACTACAAGCCTAGCTATTTGGTTTGCAGGATTTGTAAGAAGCACTAACATGCCATCTTTGATCTGACATGATTAACATGGGCATTTGATTACATTCTAGAAAAATGTAGCCTTCTTCACAAGAGGTTGGAGTGGATGAAAAGTTCCCTAAGAAAACTAGTACAAATGAATCCAAAGGAGAAATGCTTATTAATTGTAACCATATGCATCAAGCAACCAATATGGGGGGGGACATGTATGTACTGAAATCCTCCAAAAGAAGCTTCAGAAATCGTAGTACATTGTCATTGTAAACTGGGAAAAAGGTGTCACAAATTGAACTCCCTTATGGTTAACATTTAACATGAAAGGAACATCACCTTGATATATAGCTTCTCCAGGCACGGAAAGCATCTCAGGAAACTGACAACTTGCTCCAGGTCGGGCCCGATAGATTCTAGTGCCAAGACCTTCACTGTGCGCTGTTTTGGGGTCAAGCTTGTCGAAATCATTTTCTGAATGACAAACGAACAAACATCTTCAAAATTAGAAATACTGTTAATTTGTAGAAGGAGAGGTAGAAGGCGGCTGTTGTACCTGAACGGGTGTGGATCCAATAACAAGTTTGGAGTATTTGTCAGACGAGTAGCCCACCACTGTCAATTTCGGTGCAGAAACGACATTGATTCTTGTTGGACCTTCTTGATCAACTACAAGTAATCTCTCAAGTGCAGGTGTGTCCTAGATGACCATACTGTGGTACACATCTTGTGATGTCTTCCTGCCGCACCAGCAACACACATAAATAGTTCGGAGAGTCATGGAGGTGATGTGGAAGGTACTCAACCCATTGATCGCTTGAAGACGAAGGTACTCGAGTGTAGTACAGCCACGGAGCAGGCGCTCCATGTCACCCTTTGAGAGGCAGACGTCGACGAGCTCGAGGTGCTTCAGTCGTGGTAGAATAAGAGCGGGTGCGTCATTAAGGGGCGGGAAATGCCAGTTCCTAAACTTGGCGACGCGCAGCGTGGGCGCGAGGCGGAGTGCGGACGTTGGCAGCGACCGCATATGCCCATCATCAAAAGTGAGCTCCTCGAGCTGATTTAGGGTGGGGGATCGGAACCAGTCGTCAAGGTTGGCTCGGTCCTTGCCGTTGGAACGGAACTTGCCCATTCTAAGGCCTTTGGTTGGGCCAAGGTGACTGTCGAGGATCTTGGAGAACACATCCAAGCTTTTGCGATAGCCATGGCAAAGCTCGTGGGTGTCGATAAGGTCGAGAGGGCTGGAGTTCCATAGGGGGCGCCACCGCCGAGAAAGGAGGGTTGTCCACGCCTCATATTTGATTGGGAGGATGGAGATGATGACTCTCAACATATCATCGGGGAGGCTGCTGATTAAGTCTAGGCCTGCTGGAGTCGCTTGCGGTTCTAGTTCGCCCCGCCTTCGCTTATTGGCAGCACCATTCTCCACCTCCGGAGTCTCCTTGTCAGCAGCGCTTTCTGATAGAAATGGGAGTACATGAAATATTTAGTTAAAATAGGGCAATAGAAAAATGTACTGGTAACTAGAAGTTATTAGGTAGGAATATAGTAAGAAAAGGGAATAGCAATTGGTTGCTTAAATACTACACAATCCATTTCATATTGTTGGGTAAGTCAACATATGCAGATAGTTGAAAAGAAAACTTACTTCGAACAAAGTCTGGACGGATGATTTTGTCGGGGAAGTTAGCATATATCTCATGACCAGGTCCTTTTATGTGCAGTGCAATTTTAGTCTCAGCTTCCAGTACATAAAACTTTGCAATTTCGTTCCAAAAGCCAGTGCCAAAATATGAGTCGCCACATTCATCAAGTCTTACAGTAGCAACGATTGTAAATTCATGGTTCGTGTGCAGTATGACATCCGTGGAGCCTTGATCTATGTAAAGGAAAAAATTATGCACTACATAATTTGTTGCATAGCGAGGGATGTTCTGCAGAAAATGGTAGGATTGTTAAAGAAAATATGGTAACATGCAAATATGGGCCCAAATTGAAAGAACTGTACAACAGTTGAAATCGAAGGACAAAAATCTATAATTAAACAGATAGGGTAAACATGATGTCATGGAAAAATCAGAGTAATCGAAAGAACAATACATCATTAATTTGCCTAATATAGAAAGAAGCGGGGAAAAAAAATCCCCTTTGACGTATATGATGCATGTGACACCTTTTATCCAAATGTAGCAATATTTAGAATATGTTCAGGAAAGTAGGCCATGCCAACCGATTTAGGGTGAAATTGAGCATACCGCGCGCGTCCTCAAGTTATTTGGTACGATGAGATGGAATCGCTGGCGGAGGTCGCAAAGTCCTGAAGTGTCGGCGCACTGTACATTCTATGAATGAAAGAAAACCCTCAAATCAGCTTGGATAAAAACGAATTCACGGCGATTTCCACCGAGTGATTAAAGGAGGCAGATGAACTGGGATAATAGATGAGATAATATCTCGTTAAATTAGTTACCATGTCGTCCATGAGAAAGAACCCTCAATACGGCAGATTCCCCAACCGAGCGGAGCTGGGTCTACCGCGAGCAGCATCGAGAAAGTCGACGGTGATAGGCGGCAAGCGGAAGTGGCGAAATGCGGTGGGCTTTGCCGGCAACCTGGCGGCGGCGGCAGGCGTCGAGCTAAATGTTTACCGTCGCAATAGGTGGTGCCATGGCATAGACGTGGAGGATCTTATGCAGGTGTGAATGGGGAACGTACCGGAGGGGCCGAGGGGGTGGCGGGCGGGGTGAGGGTTTTTGTGACGTGGGGATGGTGAGGGTTTTCTTTTTTCTTTTTTGAATTGGGTGGTGAGGGTTTTCTGTCCCACAAAGAATTTTGGGGGCGACGGTTTGCTAGAGCGAACCGTGTGTGATTGACGCAGCAGGAAAAATAAAAGCCATTACACACGGTTCCAATTTTGGGAACCGTGTGTGATTGACGTACTACCTCTGTCCTGGTTTATTGGTCCCCTGTTGTAATTTTTACCAAAATTTGGCGAAATATTTAACATACTCAGACATAGATAATAAGCGTACACGTACATAAGCATAGTTCAACCATAAGTACATAGTTCAACCGTCATTAAGCATACTCAAGCGTACATAGTTCGATCCATCCCACATCTCATCTCACACGCGGCCGACACGATCCTGAAGCTTCTCCAGGTACTCGGCGTATGCGCCGTGCGCCACCCTACGAGAATACTTCAGCTTGAAGGAGCCATCGGCCCGTCCTCTTGCATGCGCCAGAACACTTAGATACACGTCATGAAGCTTGTGGTTGCAAAATGGGCATCCATAGCCGTCGTTCCAGGTCCTAGTACACCTGCTATGCATTCTCGCATAAAGCCCCCTCAAGATTCGCCTCTTGTACCTCCTCTGGGCATCTTCATCCTCGCTGCACACATCGTCAGACAACACCTATACAAATAGTAAAACAAATTTGGCATCAAATCACTGATTACATGCCGTGAAGTAGGATTTGGAATTTATGGCTATTTATTTATACATATCCAGAGATTATGGTTCGATTTTAAGAACATTCGTCTATGTACAACCAATCTTGAAGAAAATAATGGCACAAACATATGTAGGTCATTCAAAATCAATTGTCAAGTCCAGGCTAGGAATTATTAGCACGAACACTAACCCTAGTCGGATTACTAGCAGAAATCATTTGCACAGATGAAACAACTAATCACTTATCACCTGTACCATTCAAACAATCAATACACTACACGGATGTAACGAAACTTACTCAGATTTCATGGATTGGGAGAACAAAACCACATGATTTCCATTCCAAAAAGGGGGAGGCAGGAGTAACCAGAGAAACCCTGTGATCTATTTGACACATAAATGGGTATAGATGACTAACCAGCTGTCCGTCGTCATCGGAGTCGTCGCCGGAGTGGTCGTCGGAGTCGGTGTGGAACTCTACCTCCGACTGTGGAAGCTCGACGCCGTCGACGACGTCAGGGTGCAGGGATAACTCGCCGGCGGTGACGGCAACCTCTGTCTCCATCTCCACGCCGTGCTCCAGTGCTTTAGAAACCCAACGTCGCCACTCCCTCCGATGGTGCGCTTCGGCGGCATCCTCATACACTGACGGCTTTGAGGACTGAGAGTGGCGTTGAGGATGCAAGTGGAGAGAGAGGATTGTATGTGCATAGCAAGGATGGGCGGTGCGGCCGCTCGGACGCACCATTAATATGGAGTAGTGGGAGTTGTGGGAGAGAGGCGGGCGGCGGTCAAACCGATGGATCGCCTCCCGGTGAGCCTGCGCATCGGACTGCTGGCATGCCTACCAAAGTTTCACATAGCTACTCACATGCCTCCCGATGACACTACGCAGCGAGCACGCCTCCGTAAATTCACACACCTGCACGCACGCCTCCCCGTCTGCGTGCGCAGCGGACTGCTCGCATGCATCCCGTCAACTCATGCCTGCTCGCACGCCACATGGGTCACGCGGTGGCATGTATATTGTTTTCCTATTTGGATGATTAATGCTGCCGCTTTATTGCTTAACCAAAGCATGGCACGTATCAATTATTGGTCTAATGCTCACGGTTCGAATAAATAATCCGTTTGGGATATTGGTTCCCAATTATTAATAATCTCCCGCTTGTAATTTGATAAAGATCACATCAAAACTGGTCTCAAATTTGACAAAGTAAAGTACAATGCCACCTTGTATTGGTGTCCATATGACAACACGATAAGTTTCATGAACTTCAAATAAGATTTGGATGTACTAGAATTTAAAAATCAAGATTCTCAATGTTTGAAATTTGTTGCACGGGGAGTAAACATGCACCCAGTGAGACACATGTGTTTTGCAATCCATTTAGGTGCACTGTGACGTGTGCATGTAGCTCAAATTTGATTTTTGCACATTATACCCGTAGAAAATCAATCAATGTACTAAAACTTCTTAATGATCTCTGTGATTTTTTTGAAATTAAAATGTCCCTCCTTTGGTAACATGTATGTTCACCATGGGATAATTAATTTAACATGCATCGTAGTTGCGGTGGATTCGCGGTGTGTGTGTGTGAGTGTGTGCGTCTAGGGGTGGCGGGTGGCTCGCAGTACACTACGAGTTGTGAGCCACCGTGTGGGTTGGCCGTTTTGTTAGGCACGCCGGTGCCACATCAGAGTCGTGAAATCGTTATTTAAAACATTACACGACCCTTTCATACATAAATGTTTTGTCCACATGAAGTCGAAGGTTGTCCTACACCACACTCGATATTCGCATGTGACGCTTTCTATGGGCCCACGAGGTCGTCGTCCATCACTTTGACGAACAGCCGACAATGAGGTTAATGTTACCAGCAAGGTAGAATCTTTTTTGTTTGTGTTATGGTGGTATATAGTACGCGTCGAAGAGGTGGGAGGGGACTGACATATATACTATACATACGGGTCCGTGAACAAGTACACCCCACTCAGTGTCATGACTTTTTGGTTACCGAGGCACGTGCCACATCAAAATTGTGAAATTGGTTATTCAAACATCACAAAACACCTTTTTGGGCCACATGCATATCCTAGCTAGGACACTCATGTGTGACGCTTCCATCTGTGGGCCCACGAGGCCATTGTCGATGCATGAATGCATCACTTTGACCTACATCGGGAGAGGTTAATTAATTTCATCATCGATGAGGATTCTTTTGGGTTGTACATATATTACGACAGGAGAATATAGTATGCGGTGAAGAGGGGGGAAGGGGATCATCATATGTAGTATGCTTGATATGAACCTCACTCTGTGTGGGTGCATGGTTTACAGTTTTTGAGGCATGTGGCAAATCAAAGTTGTGCATTATGGGTATTCAGCATATATATGTTTGGCCCACATGCAAAGCGGTGGTGGTTGTCCTCTAGCACTCACTTAAGCAGTTATCAGCGATATCAATGCTTTCCATCTGTGGGCCCACTTGGTCCATCACTACTTTTTGCCTAACAACAAGAGAGGTTAATTTGACTTAGGAGGGGATTATTATTTTTTCTCTGGGATGACATGCATGATACAGTTTGAGCACACACACATGCATGTGTACGCATGAATCCCTCCCATCGAGTCGAAGTGGCTAGTACAACGACACATCATGAACCGATCTCCCTATGTGTGGGGAGCTAGTGTACGATTTTTTACACACCCGCCACATCAAAGTTGTGTATTCAAACATGCATGCACGCATCACCTCCATACATATGCATGTGTGGTTGCCTTCGAACGATACACTCCCTCGCTGGGTTATCGGCGACAAGCCTATATATTTGTGGGCCCGCGTGGACATCCATGATCACCTTGACCAACAACAATATAGGTTACCATGGCGGATTCTTCATTTGGTTCGTGTTATCGTAGTATAGGTCATGGTGAGATTCAGACCTAATTAAGTTTGAGCGCATATACTATGCACGCATGCATGCATGAATCCCCGTCATTGGCTTGAAGTGTGGTGTAACATACATATGCATCATCAACCTAACCCTCACTCAGTGTGGGGATTTATAGTTCGAAATCACGATGCCACATCAAAGTTGTTCCATTGTTACTCAAAAACACACCTCTCCATACATATGTTTGGGCCACATGCATGCAGTGGTTGTCTTTGGGGACTAGCTACTTGCGTGATTATTGGTGAGCTAGCCCATCTCCGGGGTCGCATGGACGGCCATCACTTTCACCAACAACAAGAGAGAGGTTGTACGACCAAGGTGGATTATTCTTGGTCCATTTTACGATCCATCTTGGTGGGATATATTCCTCTCAGGCCTGCCGACTAAAAGTGTGTGTGTGTGTGT
>LR738709.1:368439556-368505769 GCA_902687465.1 Secale cereale | reverse complement strand
AGGGAGGGGTGGCTGCTCGCTACTTCGCACTTTGCTAGGGTGAACCTCGGTTGGGGGGGAGGGCATGCATTCATAGCTTAGGATGATGGGGAACGTAGTATTTCAAAAACATTCCTATGATCACGCAAGATCTATCTACTAGAAGCATAGCAACGAGTGGGGAGAGTGTGTCTACGTACCCTCGTAGACCGAAAGCGGAAGCGTCTAGTGACGCGGCTGATGTAGTCGAACGTCTTCGCGATCCAAACGATCCAAGCACTGTACGTACGTCACCTCCGCGTTCAGCACACATTCAGCTCGATGACGTCCCACGAGCTCTTGATCCAGTTGAGCATCACGGGCGAGTTTCGTCAGCACGACGGCGTGGTGATGGTGATGATGAAGTTACTGGCACAGGGCTTCGCCTAAGCATTGCAATGATATGATTGAGGTGTGTATCTGTGGAGGGGGGCACTGCACACGGCTAAAACTGATGTTCAATGGTGTGTTCTAGGGTGCCCCCTGCCCCCGTATATAAAGGAGCAAGGGGGAGGCCCGCCGGCCTTGGGGCGCGCCAAGTAGAGGGAGGAGTCCTCCTCCTAGTAGGAGTAGGACTCCTCCTTTCCTAGTCCAACTAGGAGGAGGAAGGGGGAAGGAAGGAGAGGGAGAGGAGAAGGAAAGGGGGGGGGTGTGCCTCCCTCCCTAGTCCAATTCAGATTCCCTATAGGGAGGGGGCGCGTCTGCCCCTTGTGGGCTGCCTTCCCTCTTCCCTATGGCCCATGTAGGCCCAATAGTTCCCCCCGGGGGTTCCTATAACCCCCCGGCACTCCGATAATTATCCAGTGACCCCCGGAACTCATCCGGTGTCCGAATATAGTCATCCAATATATCAATCTTTATGTCTCGGACATTCTGAGACTCCTCGTCATGTCCATGACCACATCTGGGACTCCGAACTATCTTCGGTACATAAAAACACATAAACTCATAATACCGTTCGTCATCGAACGTTAAGCGTGCGGACCCTACGGGTTTGGGAACTATGTAGATATGACTGAGACACGTCTCTGGTCAATAACCAATAGCGGAACCTGGATGCTCATATTGGTTCCTACATATTCTACGAAGATCTTTATCGATCAAACCGCATAACAACATACGTTGTTCCCTTTGTCATCGGTATGTTACTTGACCGAGATTTGATCGTCGGTATCATCATACCTATTTCAATCTCGTTACAGGCAAGTATCTTTACTCGTTCCGTAATACATCATCTCGTGACTAACTCATTAGTCGTTTGCTTGCAAGGCTTATTATGATATGTATTACCGAGAGGGCCCAGAGATACCTCTCCGACACTCGGAGTGACAAATCCTATTCTCGATCTATGCCAACACCACAAAAACCTTCGGAGACACATGTAGAGCATCTTTATAATCACCCAGTTACGTTGTGACGTTTGATAGCACACAAGGTTGGATAATCTAATAGTCATAGGAACATGTATAAGTCATGAAGAAAACAATAGCAGTAAAACTAAACGATCAAGTTGCTAAGCTAACGGATGGGTCTAGTCCATCACATCATTCTCCTAATGATGTGTTCCTGTTGATCAAATGACAACTCATGTCTATGGCTAGGAAACATAACCATCTTTGATCAATGAGCTAGTCTAGTAGAGGCATACTAGGGGCACTCTGTTTTGTCTATGTATTCACACATGTACTAAGTTTCCGGTTAATACAATTCTAGCATGAATAATAAACATTTATCATGATATATAGAAATGCAAATAACAACTTTATCATTGCCTCTAGGGCATATTTCCTTCAGTCTCCCACTTGAACTAGAGTCAATAATCCAGATTACATAGTAATGATTCTAACACCCATGGAGCCTTGGTGTTGATCATGTTTTGCTCGTGGAAGAGGCTTAGTCAACGGGTCTGCGACATTCAGATCCGTATGTATCTTGCAAATTTCTATGTCTTCCTCCTTGACTTGATAGCGGATGGAATTGAAGCGTCTCTTGATGTGCTTGGTTCTCTTGTGAAACCTGGATTCCTTCGCCAAGGCTATTGCTCCAGTGTTGTCACAAAAGATTTTCATTGGACCCGGTGCACTAGGTATTACACCTAGATCGGATATGAAGTCCTTCATCCAGACTCCTTCATTTGCTGCTTCCAAAGCAGCTATGTACTCCGCTTCACACATAAGTCCCGCCACGACGCTCTGCTTGGAACTTCACCAACTGACAGCTCCACCGTTCAATAAAAATACATATCCTGTTTGTGACTTAGAGTCATTCGGATTAGTGTCAAAGCTTGAATCGACGTAACCGTTTACGATGAGATCTTTGTCACCTCCATAAACGAGAAGCATATCCTTTTTTCCTTTTCAGGTACTTCAGGATATTCTTGACCGCTGTCCAGCGATCCACTCCTGGATTAGTTTGGTACCTCCCTGCTAAACTTATAGCAAGGCACACATCAGGTCTGGTACACATCATTGCATACATGATAGATCCTATGACTGAGGCATAGGGAATGACTTTCATTTTGTCTCTATCTTCTGCAGTGGTCGGGCATTGAGTCTTACTCAACTTCACACCTTGTAACACATGCAAGAACCATTTCTTCGACTGATCCATTTTGAACTTTTTCAAAAATTTATCAAGGTATGTGCTTTGTGAAAGTCTAATTAAGCGTCTTGATCTATCTCTATAGATCTTGATGCCTAATAAGTAGCTTCACCGAGGTCTTCCATTAATTTTTTTATTCAAGTATCCTTTTATGCCATCTAGAAATTCTATATCATTTCCAATCAACAATATGTCATCCACATATAATATCAGAAATGCTACAGAGCTCCCACCCACTTGCTTGTAAATACAGGCTTCTCCAAAAGTCTGTATAAAACCATATGCTTTGATCACCTCATCAAAGCGTATATTCCAACTCCGAGATGCTTGCACCAGTCCATAGATGGATCGCTGGAGCTTGCACACTTTGTTAGCACCTTTAGGATCAACAAAACCTTCTGGTTGCATCATATACAACTCTTCTTTAAGGTATCCATTTAAGAATACAGTTTTGACATCCATTTGCCAGATTTCATAATCATAAAATGCGACAATTGCTAACATGATTCGGACAGACTTAAGCATCGCTACGGGTGAGAAAGTCTCATTGTAGTCAACTCCTTGAACTTGTTGAAAACCTTTCGCAACAAGTCGAGCCTTGTAGACAGTAACATTACCGTCGGCGTCGGTCTTCCTCTTGAAGATCCATTTATTTTCAATGGCTTGCCGGTCATCAGGCAAGTCAACCAAAGTCCACACTTTGTTCTCATACATGGACCCCATCTCAAATTTCATGGCCTCAAGCCATTTTGCAGAATCTGGGCTCATCATTGCTTCCTCATAGTTCATAGGTTCATCATGGTCTAGTAACATGACTTCCAGAACTGGGTTGCCGTACCACTCTGGTGCGGAACATACTCTGGTTGACCTACGAGGTTCAGTAGTAACTTGATCCGAAGTTTCATGATCATCATCATTAGCTTCCTCGCTAACTGGTGTAGGAGTCACTGGAACTAGTTTCTGTGATGTGCTACTTTCCAATTCAGGAGAAGGTACAATTACCTCATCAAGTTCTACTTTCCTCCCACTCACTTCTTTCGAGAGAAACTCCTTCTCTAGAAAGGATCCATTCTTAGCAACGAATATCTTGCCTTCGGATCTGTGATAGAAGGTGTACCCAACAGTTTCCTTTGGGTATCCTATGAAGACACATTTCTCCGACTTGGGTTCGAGCTTATCAGGTTGAAGCTTTTTCACATAAGCATCGCAGCCCCAAACTTTAAGAAGCGACAACTTTGGTTTCTTGCCAAACCACAGTTCATAAGGCGTCATCTCAACGGATTTAGATGGCGCCCTATTTAACGTGAATGCAGCCGTCTCTAAAGCATAACCCCAAAATGATAGTGGTAAATTGGTAAGAGACATCATAGATCGCACCATATCTAATAAAGTACGGTTACGACGTTCAGACACACCATTACGTTGTGGTGTTCCGGGTGGTGTGAGTTGTGAAACTATTCCACATTGTTTCAAATGAAGACCAACCTCGTAACTCAAATATTCGCCTCCATGATCAGATCATAGAAACTTTATTTTCTTGTTACGATGATTCTCTACTTCACTTTGAAATTCTTTGAACTTTTCAAATGTTTCAGACTTGTGTTTCATTAAGTAGATATACCCATATCTGCTCAAATCATCAGTGAAGGTCAGAAAATAACGATACCCGCCGCGAGCCTCAATACTCATCGATCCACATACATCTGTATGTATGATTTCCAACAAATCAGTTGCTCGCTCCATTGTTCCGGAGAACGGAGGCTTAGTCATCTTGCCCATGAGGCATGGTTCACAAGCACCAAGTGATTCATAATCAAGTGATTCCAAAAGTCCATCAGTATGGAGTTTCTTCATGCGCTTTACACCAGGACCTAAACGGCAGTGCCACAAATAAGTTGCACTATCATTATCAACCTTGCATCTTTTGGCTTCAATATTATGAATATGTGTATCACTACGATCGAGATCTAACAAGAATAGACCACTCTTCAAAGGTGCATGACCATAAAAGATATTACTCATATAAATAGAACAACCATTATTTTCTGATTTAAATGAATAACCGTCTCGCAACAAACAAGATCTAGATATAATGTTCATGCTCAACGCTGGCACCAAATAACAATTATTTAGGTCTAAAACTAATCCCAATGGTAGACGTAGAGGTAGCGTGCCGACGGCGATCATATCGACTTTGGAACCATTTCCCACGCGCATCATCACCTCGTCCTTAGCTAATCTTCGTTTAATCCATAGCCCCTGTTTCGAGTTACAAATATTAGCAACCGAACCAATATCAAATACCTAGGTGCTACTACGAGCATTAGTAAGGTACACATCAATAAAATGTATATCAAATATACCTTTGTTCGCTTTGCCATCCTTCTTATCCGCCAAATACTTGGGGCAGTTCCGCTTCCAGTGTCCAGCCCTTTGTAGTAGAAGCACTCAGTTTCTGGCTTGGCTCCAGACTTGGGTTTCTTCGCGGGAGTAGCAACTATCTTGCCATTCTTCTTGAAGTTCCCCTTCTTTCCCTTGCCCTTTTTCTTGAAACTAGTGGTCTTGTTAACCATCAACACTTGATGCTCCTTTTCGATTTCTACCTCCGCAGCTTTGAGAAAAGCTGCTGGGGACACAAGTATTTAGTATGACCCGCCCAGGAGGGGTCGGGTTACCCCACGGTGGTTCATGGGCCAAGCCCAGAAGCATGTTAAAGATGGCGGTTTATGTAAGGGCCCAAGGCCCGAGGCGGCTTAAAGCCTGCAAGTATCAACCGCCATATATGTGACTTGTATTGGAAGGCATGTAACAAGAGTCGCCAGGCCGGGCACGATTGTATGAGCCGGCTGGGACTCCGTAGGCCGCAGGGTGTCAACCCGTGTATATAGGGGGATGACCCGACATCGGCTTAGGGCAAGAAACAACAGATCGAGGGCTAGGCAAGCGCATCCGCTCCCTAGCAATTGACACCCTAGCAATTCCACCTCAAATTGGATTAGGTTTTACCCTCACCGCAAGGGGCCAAACCAGTATAAAATCCCCAATGTCTTTTGTCCCGTTTAACCCATTTAAGCTAACCACGTCGCTATGGCTCCGCAATCAAGTCCTTCCCTTAGGACATCTGCCGTGACAACCCCACAACAGTTGGCGCCCACCGTGGGGCCTGCGGCCTGTGGTTTCGAGTTCTTGAAGGGCAATTTCGAAGGGCTCAAGGGATACGCTGTGGGCCGGATGACCAAGAGTCGTTGCGGCAGGCTTTACATCGAGGACGAAGGCTGGGGTCCCAAGGCCGGCTCAATTGATTACAGGTACCGGGTCCCCTTCGGCGGAATCCACTTCTTCATCGGCAAGATCGGCGAACCAGGCCCTGAGCCGGACACCTGCACCAACATCTTCAAGACGGCTCAGTGTGCATGATCTGCATGGGTTCGGCCCGCCGTGAAGCGTGCCTTTGTTGGATACATCCAGGGTGCTAGAAGCTCTGGATCTCGCGGTGAGATGGCCACTCTTTCCGATGGTGAGTCATCCACAGGTGAGACCGATTCAATGTACCAGATGTAGAGCGGACGGCTTGGGGGATCGTCTAACGACAACAGTATTTCGGACCCCTGTGAGCCGCTGAGCAGGGCGGCGATTTTCATGACTAGCACCCAGCCGGCTCTCGGATCAATAATTGTCGGGGCTATAACACCGGGAGCGACGACAACTGCGGCAACCATGGGCGGTTCAACACGCCCGCTGACTCAAGTCTTGATAGATCTGTTGGAGGATCTGGCGACTCTGATGGGGACGGAGGTAACCCCAGAAAACCAGGATCAGCATAAGGCAGCTGTGGATAAGCTGCGACAGGAGATAGCGCAAGCCAAAGAAGACCTGTCGGTGGAGAATGCCAGGATGACTGAGGAATAGGCTGTTTTGGTCACCCGGACTCAGCGGATTCAAGCGGATTCTTACCGGCTCTCGTTGGATCAGAACGCGGCTAATGAGGCCATGAGGAGAAAGCAACAGAGTCGTCTCCCCTTCGTCTATGAGCCAAGGAATCTTTTTAGCACAGCTGGAGCAGGGGGCAGTAGTCCATCGGTGGTAAAGCGGACGACTGAAGTGCCTAGGTCCGGCGGGCCGGTTCACCAGCGTATGCCATGTTCTCTGTATGCTAACCACCCGTCGCCTCTTTACCCGACGGCGCCGGCGGGTCATTACTCAAACCCTCTGGACAATATGATAGCAGCATCGACAAGATTGGTGGCTTTGCCGGTTGAAGGTGAAACTCCGGTAGCGGTGGAAACCTGGAGGGCTCAGGAACTGCTTCAAACGGCACTGGAGCAGCAACAGGCTTATTCTTATAGTCGAGACCGGATTGATGCAACTCCCCGTCCAAGTGCCAGCTACAGCAGGCATGTTGACTTGCCAGAAGTTTCAAGCACAGAGCGGTGCCGTAACTCACCTCGTGGACATAACCCGACGCGGCATGACGCCAATGCACAGGATCTGGTGGATCAGGGTAGGATGTGCCGAGAGGCCGAGCTGGCGGCTCAGGCGGTCGATCATCAGCCGGCGCCATATTACCCGACAACCTCAGTGGAGACAGGCAGGACTTCTAGAGCTTGGGGTGTACCGTGCTTAACAGCGGCTATACGGAATGAGCGGTTGCCTAAGGATTTCAAGGGCCCTCGTAAATACCCAATTACATAGCGGATTAGCCCCCTGAGGCTTGGATAGAGAGTTACGAGATGGCTATGGAGATGCTGGACGTTAGCGAAGCCGCGGTGCCAAGTATTTCACAATGATGCTGGAAGGTACGGCTCGTAACTGGTTGAAAGGATTTCCCGTCAACTCCATCGGGTCATGGGCGGAGTTGAAGGCCAAGTTTATCAAGCATTTCAAGGATACATGCAAGCAGCCGATGTCAATTGTGGATCTAGACTATTGTGTTCAGAACGAGGGTGAGTCAACGACCAGTTGGGTGCGCCGGGTCTCAACCATCATGCATTTTTCAGATAGGATCAACGCCAAATATACGATATTAACGTTGGAGAAAAATTGCCGTTTCCCTCCGCTCATGCTGAAGTTGGGGCTGCTTAAGCGCCATTGTAGTGATATGGGGAGCTTATGGCGGCTCTCGTCAAATATGCTGACTCTGATAGTACCAAGGTCCCAAGTCTGAGGCTGAAAGACCGGGAAAGGGAAATAAGAGTAATGACTCGGGAGGACAGCAGTATAACCTGGCCAATCAAAATAGTGACAATAAACGCAAGGCAGATACTTTCGTGGCTAATACTGGAGCACGGAATTTTAACCATCGTCGCAAGGGAAAGCCGCCTCCAAGATATAACATCGATGAGGTAATGAATCAGCCATGTCCAAAGCATGGAACGGACAAAAAGCCGGCCACTCATATGTGGAAGGACTATAGTATCACGAGGTCTTACAGGGAGTCTATTCAGAACAACTATGGACCGAACGGCGGTTCAGGATCCAGTTTCCACGGTCTGGGTCATGGAGGTGTGTCGGGGGAAACTGTCCACCACGAACACCTATGGGACCGGAGCCCCTTCTACGTTGCGGTAAGGGAGCGGAGGCAGCACGGAGAGCGGATCGAGGAGCACACGCGGGCAGTTTACCCAGGTTCGGGCCGCGCGGACGCGTAAAACCCTACTCCTGCTTGGATTGTATTGAGTTCTTGAGCTCGGGAGCTTGAAAGGCTAGCTACACCAAGCGGAAGTGTTGTCTAGGTTCCGAACCCTTTCTACATTGTGCATGGGCCTCCTTTTATAGCTCAAGGGGTCACCGACAGGTGTCAACGTAGAGGAGGGCAAAAATGTAACTTTGGTGGTAGTTGTAACAGTGCGGGAACAGTGCATGAACAGTGGATGAACAGTGGTCTTCACCTAACTTTGACAGTGGGGGACAAGGGCCTTAAATGCCCGTCACCGTCGACCCCAAAAGCGCTCGTCCATGCGTCTCCGTTCGCCACGGCGGTAGCCTCGTCACCGTGGCTCGCCACCGTGTCCCCCAGGCTGCACAGCCATCCGCCACGCGTCCCTGGAAGGGCCCCAGGGCGACGCGTGGGCCGATGAGCTGGAGCGCGGGCACACAGCGCAGGCTTCCCCCGGCAAGCACCTTGCCGGGGTCTTGATCTTGCCGGGCCCGGAAGCTCGTCGCTCCCCGGGTCCTGCCGGGGCGCGGAGTGCGCCGAGGCATCTTATTGAGATATGCATTCCTTGTCTTTCCTGGCAAGCTCCTCTTGCCAGGGTCTTGTGTTTAAGTGATGATCTTGAGCCTGGTGCGGCCTTCCCGGCAAGCTCCACTTGCCGGGGTCTTGATCTTCTGACTTGCATACTTTGTTTTTGAATGGCTTCTTAAGGACCAGAAAAGGTCTCCGGCGAGCACGTGGTGAACCCTGCCGCGGGAAGCTGCTACCGCCCATGCACAAGTTGGGGTACTAAGGTACCCCTATCTTAGTACACCGACAGGAGCCCCCGGGCCTGGGCCACACACGGTGCCGAGCGCTGTTGGGCCAGGCCCAAAACAGTGCACGGGCACACACGGCCCACAGCACGCCGAATCCCCTTCCGCATCCGCCGCGCCCCTCCCTAACGGCACGCATCGATTGCGGCATCGTGGGAGAGATCGTGGCCTCGTTCTTCAATGGGAAATGCGGAGCGTGCCCCACTCCCCCCTTAAAAGCAGAGGAAGCAGGGGCTGTTTCCCTCCTTCGTCTTCATTGCGCCTTCATCCTCCAGAAAACCTCCGCTGCTCTTTGCCTCCACCCCTCCTCCGCCGTCTTCCGCATCCGCGGCGCCGTCGAGCTCCTCGCCCCTTCCCTCGCCGCCTCCGCCATGGCTCCGAAGAGCGAGAAGGCGAAAGCGGAGAAGACCAAGAAGGAGAAGTCCGAGCAGGCGGCGAAGCTTGCCGCCCTGCGGAAGAGGAACGTGGTCTTCGCGTCGAGGCTCAGCGCGAAGGAGCTGTGGAACAAGTACTATCTCTTCTGGTCCGGGGAGACCAAAGCTCATCCCCGCACCAGAGCCTTCCCTGCCGTCGCCAGAGATTTGCTTCCCGGCGGGTATTTCTTCTTTGCTGTTTTCTTTCACTATGGGTTGTGCCCTCCGTACTCGGAGTTTTTCTGTGACATTATGAACACATACGGCCTCCACCTCCTAGACTTTACCCCCAACGCCATCCTTACGATGGCCGTTTTCGCACATCTGTGTGAAAACTATGTGGGGATCCATCCAAACGTAGCACTCTTTCGCCATTTCTTTATGCCTAGAGTAGAGGCTGGCGCTCCCCTCTCCGGCGGCATCTCCTGGATCTTCCGGTTGAACAAGAAGGATTCATACCTGAAGGGAGAACTCCGCGGCAAGTGGGAAGAATGGCGCGCAGATTGGTGTTGGGTAGTGGAGGACAAGCCGGAGCCTTTCACTGCGCCGCGCACAACTGCCATAGTGCGTGACAGAGACTGGAGCGACTTGGCCCCGGAGGACGGCAAGCTCAATATTGCCCTCATCAGGATACTTCGCCTCCGGGTAGCCAAATTGACCATTGGAGAGGTAGGGGCAGATTTCCTCCGCCGCCGCATTGCCCCTTTACAAGAAAGGAAAAGGCCAGCATGGGAATTTGGCAATGCGGCGGATATTATGAGGCTGCGCCCGAGATTGAAATTCAACTTCACTGCTTTGGAGCTGAAGGGGATGGTCCGGGAGCTCTTCAAGCATGACCCGGCCCATCCGGAGTGGTTTAGATCTCCCCGGGGAGTGGTGCCGCTGTGCAACAGCACTGCCCGGGATTCCTTGCGCGCGATGATGCCCGCGTGCGATTCCCACGGCGTCGACCCCACCTGGATAGAGCCTCCGCCAGATGCAATACTGAGCTTCTTCGACAACTTGGTCGAGACGCCCAAGAACACCGAGGAGAACAAGGGCCTCACCCGGGCCACTACAGCTCGGGATATTGCCTATATCGCTTCCAGGATGGAAGAGGCCGCCGCAGCCGTGGCTGTGGGAGATTTTGGATACACCTTGGACGATGCAGAGGCTGCGGACGCGTCGTGCCAAGCAGAGGAGGCAGAAATCCGCAGGCTGCTTAAGCTTCCGCCCGACGAGTTTGCCGGGGTTCCGTCTCTGAGACTTTCCGGGATACCCGGGGTTGTGAGCGAGGCCGCCGCGGGGAGCGAGGTTGCCGGAGGGAGCAGAGGTGCCGGAGGGAGCGGAGCCGCCGGAGGGAGCGAGGCCGCAGGGCATGATGCTGGACCCAGCGGGCCTGCTGGGGAGGAGGAGGAGGACGTCGAGGCCGATGAAGACACCGGCGGATCTCTAGGACTTGACGACGATGCCTCCTCGTCCTCAGAGAACTCCCCGCCCCCGACAAGTCCTGCGCAAACACCGAGGAAGCGCCTCCGCAAGGCGGCTACAGTGACGAGGACGGAGGCGCCCCGACAGCAGCCTGCTCGCCGGGCGACGCGTGCCACCAGGGCGATCCAAGCCGCGACGGAGGCGCCCCGCGCACCAGCGGCAAGCGGAGGGGGATCGTCCCGGAGCGAAGCGGCCGCTCCGCCTGCTCCTCGGGCCTCGGCGTCAGCGGAGGCTGGGTCTTCGCAGCCCCCAGCCCCGGAGACCGCCAAGCGCCCGAGGGAGCCTTCCCCTCCCGCTCCTCGCGCGGGAGCATCTCAGGTGGAGTTTGACTTCTCCGCCCTCAGCTCCGACGACGACGAGGAAGAGGAGTAAGTACTTGCTGTTTGTAATTTCTTCGATTTTGCTTTAATTCTCCTTGATGATTCTGATCTTGTTCTTGCTTTGCTTTCAGGACCCTGGCCCAGCGGATGGCGAAGAGGGCCAAGATCCCCGTGGTTGAGGTCGAAGACGACTCGCCCGTCGCGGCGACAGGGGACGCGCCGGCGACGAACTTGCCGGATCAACCCGCTGCTCCGAGGAGCAGCCCCCAGCGCAGCCCCCAACGTAAGTCTGGTCTTGAGCTTTCTGTTCGTCGGGCGCGCTTGAGGTTTTTGCTTGTACTAATATCTTGTTGCCTTGTTTGTCTTGTTTGTCTTGTGCAGAAGTGGAGCCGCAGCCGCAGGAGCGCCCGTAGACTGCCCCCGACGAGCCACAGGTTCCACCCTCCCCGCCGAGGGTGAACTCCCCGGCGAGGGAGAGCGCTCCGCCAAGGACGGGCACCCCGCCGAGGGCGGGCACCCCGCCAAGGGTGAGCAGTCCGACAAGGGTGGTCACCCCGCCAAGGGAGGGCGCGGGCGGCCCTCCGCCAGCAGGGGCCACCGCTCCACCGCCAAGGGAGGACTCCCCGGCGAGGGAGCCTGCCGTCGAAGAAGTCCGTGAAGGTGAGTCTTGCAACTTCATCTCTTTGAACTTGTCTTTTTGGATATTTGCTTGATCTTTTCTTTCCTTCTTCTTCTGCTAGATCCTCCTGCACCGGAGCGGATGGAGACAGAGACCGCCGGAGAGGAGGGCGCGCAAGGCGGCAACGCCACTGCCGCTGAGGGCAGGGCCGGAGCCGACGAGCCTGCGGCTGAGGAGACCGCCCCGACCGCAGATGCCGCGGCTGAGGGAGGGGACGGCGACCACACTGCTGGCCCGGAGGCAGCAGGAGCGTCAAGCGCTGCACCGGCCGCCGACCCCTCCGCCACCAAGGAGCAGCCAGGCATCTATCTTGAGGCCCCCAACGGGGTCTTTATACAAGTCCCGCGGGGGTCTTCGTCGCGAGCCCCCGTGGAGGGAGAGACCTACGACGGAGATGTTCTCGCCTCCGCAGGGTTGAAGGTCGTTGAAGCGCTTGGCGGGAGCGACGAGCCCGAAGAGGAGAAGCTTCTTCGCCAACTCCTGGCCCTGTACTGGGCCGGGCAGGCGAAACTGGAGTCCCGGGAAGCCCTCACCGCCAAGGCTGGAGCAGACTTGGAGAAGCGCGCCGTGGAGCTCCGCGCCGCCAACCAGGCGGCCCTCCGCAACTTGGCGGAGGAGCGCGAAAGGCTTGCTGAGGAGCAGCAAGAGTTTCTTCTTGAGAAGGCTGAGGCCGAGGAGCAGTAGCGCTTGGCTGGTGAAGAGCTGTCCCGGCGAGAGGGAGCGCTCAACCAGCGGAAGGTCGACCTCGACGCCCACGAGGACGACCTCACCGCCCGGGAGCAGGCCATTGGCGGAGCTTTGAAGGAGGCGAAGGATGCCGCTGCCGCCACGGAGACCGCCAAGAGGAGCCTGGAGCTCAAGGTGGAGCAGCTGGAGCAGTACCTGAAGGCGAGTGAGGACAGGGTCACCGCACTCAATGTGGAGCGGGAGAAAGACGCCCATACCAACTCCGACTTGCAGGTACGCCTCTCCAAGAAGGGCGACGAGCTCAAAGCCGCCAAGGATTCAATTGCTAACTTGGAGTTGAAGGTTTCTACTCTGACTGATTCGCTGGACGCCGCCCGGGATCGCGAGACTAGGCTGAAGGACGAGCTCCGCAAGGAACGAGGCCTGGTGGAGAGCGCCGCCACCTCAGCGAACAACTTCAGCCGGGCGGTGGAGCAATGGACTGACGATCTGGTTGCTTCTGCTGCCAATATCGATAAGGAGTTGATGGCGCTGAGGGTGGAGCACCTTGTGTACTCTCCGGACGAGAACCTCCCCCACAGCGCCAAGTTAAGTCTCTTCTTCAGGGGAATTGCGCCGGCGCTCGCACGGCAGCAGGAGAAGCTCCCCGCGCAGCTGGCCGACGAGTCGCGTCAGCTCTGCGAGGGCACCTTGGAGCACGTCTTGACGAAGATCGTCTACCGCAACCCTGGCATCAATCTTGTGAACGTCCTCCGCAGCTTGCCGGACGATGCGGATCAGGAGGCGTTGAAGGCGCAGGTCGCCCACATCGTCGCCAAGGTGAACAAGATCTCAAGGCGTGAAGGCGACCGCGTAGATTAGGCCCCTTTCTTTCTGTTTCCCTTGCCGCTGCAAGGCACGTTATTGGACAAGAATCGATTAGTTATTGCGACAAGTTATCTCTGTAATATATTATCTTATTTTGATCAATCAATGCAGTGTTATCTCCCTTGATTTGGTCCTTTACTTTGTATGCTTTTTACCCTACGCTTTTTAGGGAACTTGCCGGCAAGGGGCCCTTGCCGCGAGCGCTGAGTGCTGGACTCTGAGCAGCCTGCTGGCAAAGGACCTTGTCGGCAAGCGACCTTGCCGCAGCTAGTCGCAACACACTTAGCTTGCTGAGCGAACTCGAAAACGAGGTAAGGGCGCGACACTTGTCGCAGCTCTCTTAAGTCGTTGAGCGTTCTCGGAAACAAAGTAAGGGTGCGGCTAGCCACGGGTAGGTTCCTCCGCGCACAGGTTTTCCATACAAAGTGTGGTTGTTCAAGGAAGACAACTAAAATTTAAAAATTTGAACTGCTCAAATTCTGGTAACTTAGCTTTCATAGTTCGCCTATTCCCCGGCAAGCTTCTCTTTCTTGAACAACACTTGGTTCATCCTCCACCTCCTTCCCCCCAGGCAAACTTGTGCACGAGGAATGTTCCTTCTGCTTAAGAGGGAAAGAAAAAGAGGAGGGAAAACAAGTATATAGCCTCACGGCTTACTAGTGCTTACCGGGGATGTGCGTTGCACAAGATGCCAAACAATGCATGCAAATAATAAAGAAAAGCATGGAAATGGCAAATAGTGCGAAACACAAAAGCTTTACTGATGCACGGGATCTGTGCCCGGCTTTGTTCAAAGGTTTACATGCAACAGCGGCAAGACTCGTACAAAAGGTGGTTGCCGGAGCGGATCATGGCAACCGCGCCTTATGGGTGAAACTTGCGAAGATGCTCTATGTTCCAGGAATTGCTCACCGGTAAGCCTTCTTCGGTCTCAAGGCGGACAGCGCCGGGCCTTGTGACTTGTCTCACCCGATAAGGGCCTTCCCACTTTGGCGTCAACTTGTTGGAATTCTTGGCGGACTGAACACGCCGAAGAACAAGGTCGCCTTCCTCGAGACTCCTGGCCTTAACCTTGCGGCTATGATAGCGATGCAAGGCTTGCTGGTATCGAGCAGCTCGTACAGCAGCCTGGAGACGTTCCTCCTCGAGGAGCAGTGCATCATCTTGTCGCAGTTGCTCTTGCTCGAGCTCATCATAAGCGAGCACTCGAGGAGATCCGTATGCGAGTTCCGTGGGGAGAACTGCCTCTGCTCCATAGACAAGAGCAAAGGGTGTCTGTCCGGTGGCTCGACTTGGTGTCGTCCTGATTGACCAAAGAGCCGCCGGTAGCTCCTCTATCCAGTTTCTTCCGCACTTGCGCAGCCTGTCGAAGGTTCTTGTCTTGAGTCCGCGCATCACTTCAGCATTGGCCCTCTCCGCTTGACCATTGCTCCTCGGGTGAGCAACAGAAGCGAAGCAGACATTGGCGCCAAGGTCTTGGACGTACTGCATGAAGGTGCGACTTGTGAACTGTGTGTCGTTGTTGGTGATGATCCTGTTAGGGATTCCGAAACGGCAAACAATTGACCTGAAGAACCTGACTGCTGACTGTGCTGTCACCTTCCTCACTGGTTCCACTTCTGGCCACTTTGTGAACTTGTCGATCGCAACGTACAAGTACTCAAAGCCCCCGATAGCACGGGGGAAGGGGCCGAGGATATCGAGCCCCCAGACCGAGAAGGGCCAGGACAAAGGGATCGTCTGAGAGCTTGAGCTGGCTGGTGAATTTGCTTGGCATGGAACTGGCACGCTTCACACTTGGTTACTTGTGCAGTTGCATCTTGGAGGGCTTCTTGCCAGAAGAACCCTTGCCGGAAAGCTTTTCCGGCAAGTGCCCTTGCACCAATGTGGTGGCCACATATGCCTCCGTGTATTTGTGCCAACAGCTTCTGTCCATCTTCTCTGGAAATGCACTTCAACCTGACACCATTGAGTCTTCTTCTGTACAGTTCGTTGTCGACGAACTGGTACATACTTGACTGCCTTGTTATTTTCTCTATCTCTCCTGGGTCGTCGGGAAGTTCTCCAGTTTGCAGAAAACGGACGATCTGATGTGCCCATGCTGGAGCCCGAGGCTCAACAGCAAGGACTAAAGGCATGAGGGCCGCTGCGGGAACCTCAGCTTCTACGGCAAGAACCTCTGGCTCTGCCGGAGCTGATGGTTCCCCGGCAAGCCTGCCGGGGCAAGGCTTGTCGGGAACGCTTGCTTCAACTGTACAGACCGTTGGATCTACAGGAGCAAGCTGTTCCTCAGCGTTCTAGTTGTTGATCTTGGGGACCTTGGCGGCGGCTTCGGGAAGATCCGCCGGCAAGTAGTCGCCGGAGACCATCTTTCTCTTCTTGTTCTGCCCAACTGATGGTGTAACGGATGGCTGAGTTAGCTTGAGCAGGAAGGTCCCTGGTTCCACAGGTAACTTCATTGCAGCACACTTTGAGAGGCCATCTGCAATATCATTCTGAGGTCTCGGGACGTGCTCCATCTGCAGACCTTCAAAGTGCTCTTCAAGCTTCCTCACTTCATCTACATAGGCTTCCATCAAAGGGCTCTGGTAACTCTTATTTACTTGTCGGACCACCAACTGCGAATCTCCCCGCACAATCAACTTCTTGATCCCAAGCTCGGCCGCAATCCTGAGGCCGGCAAGCAAGCCTTCATACTCAGCAGTATTGTTTGTTGCTTGTTCCTTGGGAAAGTGCATCTGGACAACATACTTGAGGTGCTCTCCGGTGGGCGCTATGAGCACCACGCCGGCACCGGCGCCCTGCAGCGAGAAAGCACCATCAAAGTACATTACCCATTCGCTGGTCGCTTCTTGTACGGGGACGCTTGTCTCTGGAACTTCTTCATCTGGCGTTGGGGTCCATTCAGCTATGAATTCTGCCAAAGCTCTGCTCTGTATAGTCGAAGTACTCTCAAATTTGAGACCAAAGCTTGACAACTCCAGTGCCCACTCGACAATCCTGCCTGTTGCTTCTGGATTCTGCAATATCCTCTTCAACGGAAAGCGAGTGACCACTGTTATCTCATGTGCTTGGAAGTAATGGCGCAGCTTTCTCGAGGCCATGAGGAGACCGAAAAGCAACTTCTGCACCCCAGAGTATCTTGATCTAGCCCCCTGCAAGAGGGAACTTACAAAATACACTGGGCGCTGCACCATCTTCCTTCGCACTTCCCCTTGCTCCTGCGCAGAGTTGTCCTTGTCGAGGCCAGAGCTTGCCGGTGGAGCCCCCTGCTTGTCGCTGGATTCGCTTGCCGGAGGTGTGGGCTCTTCCTCTGCCTCCCTTTCCGCCACCAACGCAGCACTAACCACTTGATTGGTTGCCGCTAAGTACAACAGCAACTTCTCTTGTGGCCTAGGTGCGACAAGTATTGGAGCGGAGGACAGGTATCCTTTCAAATCCTGCAGCGCTGCCTCCGCTTCCGGAGTCCATTTCATAGGACCTGTCTTCTTCAAAATTTTAAAGAAAGGCAGGGCGCGTTCTGCAGATTTTGAAATGAACCTGCTGAGGGCAGCCACACAACCAGCAAGTCTCCTTACGTCCTTGACGCGCTTCGGGGCTTCAATCTGCTCGATGGCTTTTATCTTGTCGGGATTGGCTTCAATGCCCCTCTGGGACACAAAGAACCCGAGAAGCTTGCCGGAGGGGACTCCGAAGACGCACTTCTCGGGGTTCAACTTGAGCTGGATCTTGCGCAGATTTGCAAATGTTTCTTCCAAGTCTTGGATCAGGGTATCTTTGCTCTTGCTCTTGACAACTATGTCATCCATGTAAGCTTCTACATTTCTGTGGATCTGTGGCTCAAAAGCAGTGTGCACCACCCTTGCAAATGTTGAGCCTGCATTCTTCAATCCAAAGGGCATGCGTATGAAACAATATGTGCCACATGGAGTAATGAATGCAGTCTTCTCTTCATCTTCCTTGGCCATGAATATCTGGTGGTAGCCTGAGTATGCATCAAGGAAGGAAAGAAGCTCACATCCAGCGGTTGAGTCAACAATCTGGTCAATGCGCGGCAAGGGAAATGGATCCTTGGGACATGCTTTATTCACATCAGTGAAGTCTATACACAGTCTCCACTTCCCATTGGCCTTACGCACGACAACTGGATTTGCTAACCACGTGGGATGGATCACGCCTCTAACTAGGCCTGCTGCTTCCAACTTCTTGATTTCTTCCGCGATGAACTCTTGGCGCTCCACGGCTTGCTTCCTGACCTTCTGCTTGACGGGCCGCGCATGAGGACAAACAGCAAGCTTATGCTCAATCACCTTCCTGGGAACGCCGGGGATGTCAGATGGTTGCCACGCAAACACATTGACATTCGCCCGCAGGAAGGCAACGAGCGCGCTTTCCTATTTGTTGTCAAGTGTAGCACTGATGGTGAAGGTACCACCAGTGCCGTCCTCCTTGGCGGACACCTTCTTGGTTGCCGGTGGAGCGGCCATCCCCTTCTTGCACTTGCCGGTGGAGCTCGATGGAACATCCTCGACGGCAGCGCAGCACTCCGAAGAGGTGCGTTTGCCGGAGTGGGCCCCAGAGCACTTGCCGGACTTGGTCTTGGTCTTCTTCCCCCCGGGAGCTTCAGCGGCAAGTGTGTTGCTCTCCGCCGCGGCTGCTGCATCCCGGTATATCTTGTCGGCGCAGATAAGCGCGTCCTTCTTGTCGCCAGGGACAGAGATGACGCTTATCGGCCCCGGCATCTTGAGTACATTGTAGGCGTAGTGGGAAGCTGCCATGAACTTGGCGAGGGCAGGACGTCCAAGTATCCCATTGTATGGCAATGGGATATCAGCCACGTCAAAGGTTATCCTCTCCGTCCTGAAGTTGAGTTCCCCGCCAAAGGTCACTGGCAGAGTAATCTTCCCCTTCGGCTTGCTCCTTCCCGGGTTTATTCCTTGGAACGACCCGGTTTCCTCGAGCTCGCCGTATGGGATCAGGAGTTTCTTGATCACAGCCAAGGAGATCAAGTTCAGGCCGGCCCCGCCGTCAACCAACATTTTGGTGACCTTGAGGTTGCGGATAGTTGGTGAAACCAACATCGGCAAGCACCCGACCGCCGTTGTACGGTCAGGGTGATCCTCAAGATAAAAAATGATGGGCGTGCTGGACCACTTCAGCAGCCTGCGTGACTCGACGGGCGGCTCAGCTGCGTTTACTTCCCGCACCCACTGCTTGAGTTGGCGGTGGGAAGTGTGCAGAGAAGCGCCTCCGTCGACACACAGAACTTCTGTTGCCTTCTGGAACTCCTGCTCGCTGTTATCTCCTTCCTCCATGTCGTCGTCCTCGTCTTCTTCCTCATCCTTGTCGCGGCCCCGGGGAGGTCGATCACCTTGCCGCTGCTTGGCCTTGCCGCGGCGTCCTCCCCGGCCATTGAATGGCCGCTTCTTGCTTGGCTCTCCTCCGCCACCTTGGGCCTTCTCCTTGTCGCGACGCTCGTATTCAGCCTTTTGCTGTTCTACGAGGTACTCGACTCGTTTGCAGTTCGAAAGGTCGTTGCCCTTGGTGCGGTGTATCTTGCAATATTGCTTGTCGGAGCCGTCCTGCTTGTCGGCTGCCACCACAGGGGCGGGCTCCTTGCCGGAGCCGCCAGCCTGTGCCTTCTTGGCGGGAGCCTCCTTGCCGGACTGCTCGACGACTAGCACTTCCTTGCTCTTCTTCTTTCTATTGTTCCGCCGCCGGCTCTTCTTTGCCGGGGCGGCATCCTCGCTGTCGCTTCCTCCTGCGCCAGCATCCTCCCCGGGGAGTCTCCTCCCCTCTTCGGCGCGCACACACTTGTTAGCCAGAGCGTAGAGCTCGCTGACATCCCGTATCTTGGTCATGGCCATCTCTTCCCGCATGCGACGGTTACACACGTTCTGGTGGAACGCGCTGATAACCGCGGCGGGGTGGACGTCGGGGATATTGTGCTGCACGCGGCTGAATCGTTGAATGTACTTGCGCAGGGATTCTCCTTCCTTCTGGGCCAAGATGTGGAGATCACTCTCCTGGCCGTGGGGTTTGTGCCCGCCCGTGAAGGCGCCAACAAATTGGTGGCACAGATCTGCCCACGAAGAAATGGAGCCTTCCGGCAAGTGCATAAGCCAAGAACGGACGTTCGGCTTAAGCACTAGCGGGAAGTAGTTCGCTAGTATCTTCTCGTCGCGTCCCCCGGCAGCCTGCACCGCGATGGTGTAGATGCTGAGGAACTCTGAGGGGTGCGTTTTGCCGTCGTACTTCTCGGGTACGTCGGGCTTGAAGTTTTTCATGCTGGGCCACTGGACGCGCCGCAGCTCACGGGAAAACGCAGGGCAACCTGCCGCGTACGGCAAGTCGCCTGGCTCACCGGGCGCGTGTGTGTCGACAGTGGTCCCAGCGCGCTGATCCGATTGTCGCCGGGCTTCTCGTCGGCGCTCGATTGTCGTCCGAGCATCTTCTTGCCGCCGATCGTCGAGGACTTGGCGCTGGTCCCGACGAGCCCGCGGATCCGACGACGCCGTGGAGTCGTCGTCGATGTTAATCCGGCGGGGAGGCGTCTTCTGCTTCCGCGGCGAGGAGTGCACGGTGGTTGCACCCCCGGCGATCTTGTCGCCGTCGGCCTTCGTCTGGTCGACTTGCCGTGGCCGCGATGTCGCCGGCTGCTGCGGCGTGTCGTTGTTGGCGAAGGCGATGAGGCTTTGGATCCTCGCCCTCCAGTCTTCGGCCTTGTCTGCCGCTGGAGGGAAATCGAGAAGCAGCTGTGCTCTTGCTAGAGCTTCTGCTGGAGAGGAGGGGAGCGGCGGCGAGCGGTGCGAGGAGCGAGATATGCTCGGACTTCTAACAGGGTTAGAAGGAGCAGTCTCTCGCCCCGGCGACCGCGCCTTGCTCGTGCCAGGACGGTGGCCTTGAGCGTCCCGCGATCCTCCAGTTTGTCCTTGCCCCAGCAAGCGGATGGTACCTCCTATACCACGGCGCTGCTGGCCTGTCGTCTGCTGAGATGGACGTGGTGCGTCTACGGAGACCGAAACTTTGGAATTTGCCCGGTCGTCCGTCTTGTCCTTGGACTTGGTGGCGCCATGAGTTTCCTCGCCGGCGACCACCCTTCCGCCAGCATCTCCTCCACCAACCCTTGGTTCTGGTGGTAGTGGGATCGATGCAGACGGGCCTGCGACCTCCGAAGCCTTCTTCTTCAGGGCCATGTTGTTGTTGCTGATGAAGTTGATGAAGCTGGAGAGGTTGATGAAGAATGCGCCCGCGTGAGCGCCGGATCAGGTTCGCACAACCTCGACGCCCCCTACCTGGCGCGCCAAAGATGTCGGGGGAAACTGTCCACCACGAACACCTATGGGACCGGAGCCCCGTCTACGTTGTGGTAAGGGAGCGGAGGGAGCACGAAGAGCGGATCGAGGAGCACACGCGGGTAGTTTACCCAGGTTCGGGCCGCGCGGACGCGTAAAACCCTACTCCTGCTTGGATTGTATTGAGTTCTTGAGCTCGGGAGCTTGAAAGGCTAGCTACACCGAGCGGAAGTGTTGTCTAGGTTCCGAACCCTTTCTACGTTGTGCATGGGCCTCCTTTTATAGCTCAAGGGGTCACCGACAGGTGTCAACGTAGAGGAGGGCAAAAATGTAACTTTGGTGGTAGTTGTAACAGTGCGGGAACAATGCATGAACAGTGGATGAACAGTGGTCTTCACCTAACTTTGACAGTGGGGGACAAGGGCCTTAAATGCCCGTCACCGTCGACCCCAAAAGCGCTCGTCCATGCGTCTCCGTTCGCCACGGCGGTAGCCTCGTCACCGTGGCTCGCCACCGTGTCCCCCAGGCTGCACAGCCATCCGCCACGCGTCCCTGGAAGGGCCCCAGGGCGACGCGTGGGCCGATGAGCTGGAGCGCGGGCACACAGCGTAGGCTTCCCCCGGCAAGCACCTTGCCGGGGTCTTGATCTTGCCGGGCCCGGAAGCTCGTCGCTCCCCGGGTCCTGCCGGGGCGCGGAGTGCGCCGAGGCATCTTATTGAGATATGCATTCCTTGTCTTTCCTGGCAAGCTCCTCTTGCCAGGGTCTTGTGTTTAAGTGATGATCTTGAGCCTGGTGCGGCCTTCCCGGCAAGCTCCACTTGCCGGGGTCTTGATCTTCTGACTTGCATACTTTGTTTTTGAATGGCTTCTTAAGGACCAGAAAAGGTCTCCGGCGAGCACGTGGTGAACCCTGCCGCGGGAAGCTGCTACCGCCCGTGCACAAGTTGGGGTACTAAGGTACCCCTATCTTAGTACACCGACAAGGTGGCGGCTCAAACTCCGGCTTTCAAGGCTAGGGAAATCAAGGCGGCAACAACCAACAGAACAATCAAGGGAATCAGCATCAGTCCGGTTATTAGAGTAACCCGAAGCAGTTGAGCAGCGGGAAGTACCACGTCTTCACCACAAGTTTGTGCAAGCGGGACCAGAAGCTTCATAAAAGGGCGGTGAATGCCGTTGAGCCGACAGTTCCCCGTTACTTGCAATGGTCTGAACAACCCATTGTGTGGAGCCGTGAAGATCACCCGCCCCGAGTTGATAATCCAGGTCAGCTGGCTTTGGTGTTAGCACCTCGGGTTGGAGGATACAAGTGGTGAGTTCTTCTCCCTTAGGGGATATCATCCAAAATAGAGAAGCTACATGACGAGTGGCCAAGTGGGCCATTGAGCTCGGGCCTAATGGTTTAAAATATATGCCTCGGATGGCCATCAAACCGCAAGCGTTCATGGTTTTTATCAATGACTGGACAGAGCTGCAGACGCACGAGGAAAAGCCGGATAAGACATATTGGATAATTCACTTTGATGGATCTAGATAGTTAGAAGGCTCGGGGGCTGGAGTTGTTTTAACTTCCCCATGAGGTGATAAATTTTCTTATGTTCTCCGGTTAATGTTCCCATGTACTAATAATGCAGCTGAGTATGAGGCCTTGCTCCACGGTCTTCAGATGGCCAAGGAGATGAATTTAAGCCGGGTAAGATGCTTCGGCGATTCAGATTTGGTAGCTCAGTAGGTTTCCGGTACCTGGGATTCCAAGGACCCACTCATGGCGGCTTATCGTCGGGAGGTTGATGCTATTGCAAGTCACTTCAAGGGTTACCAAGTTGAGCATATTGATCGAAGGAAGAACGAGGCAGCTGACGCCTTAAGCCGGTTAGGATCTCAACGTAAGCCGGTGCCCTCCAACACCTTTTTGGATGTTTTGCTTAACCCGTCTGTCAAGTTGCTTACAGAGGAGGACCTTGCTATTCCTGACCCGGAGGCACCGTTGGTGGCGGCTCTTCATGTCATACCAGATTGGACGGTCCCGTATTTGGCTTACATGACTCGGGGTGAGTTGCCTGAGGATGAAATCTTGGCCAAACAAATAACCCGGCGGTCTAAGTCGATGACAATTGTCAACGGAGAGTTGCACCATCACTGTGTTACATGTGTGTTTCAACGCTGTGTCTCTCCTGAGGAAGGCTGTGAGATCATGCGGGAGATTAACGAGGGAGATTGTGGTCACCACGCCGGCTCTAAATCTCTTGTGGCAAAAGCTTTTCGTCACGGGTTCTATTGGTTGACGGCTCATGCTGATGCTGAAGACTTGGTGAGCAGATGTGACGGTTGTCAGAAATTTTCACGGCAAGCTCATGTTCCAGCTCAAGAATTGAGGATGATCCCAATAACCTGACCGTTTGCAACTTGGGGGCTTGATATGGTCGGGCCTTTCAAGAGGTCTAAAGATAAGAAAACCCACCTATTGGTGGCAGTGTACAAGTTTACCAAGTGGATTAAGGCAGAGCCAGTCAGCAAGTGTGATGCAGAAACAACGGTTCAGTTCATCAAGAAGGTGATTTTCCATTTTGGTTTTCCCCATAGTATCATAACAGACCAAAGCACCAATCTTTCTAAGGGTGCTATGAGAGAGTTTTGTCAGCGTGAGCATATCCGACTTGATGTTTCTTCTGTGGCTCACCCCAGTCCAATGGTCAAGCAGAGCGGGCTAACCAAGAGATTCTGCGAGGGATCAAGCCCCGGCTCATGGTTCCTTTGTAGAGAATGCCGGGTTGTTGGGTGGAAGAGTTACCTTCTGTATCATGGAGCATTAATACAATGCCCAACAGGTCTACATGTTACACGCCCTTCTTCATGGTCTATGGAGCTGAGGCGGTTCTTCCTAGTGATATACGTCATGACTCGCCCCGAGTGGCGGCTTACGTCGAAGCTGACAATGAGAAGGCACGGCAGGATGCGTTGGATCGGTTGGATGAAGAGCTTGATCTCGCGGCAGCTCATTCAGCAATCGATCAACATGATTTGCGACGATATCACAGCCGGTGGGTCAAGACCAGAACCTTTCAAGAGGGCGACTTAGTTCTCTGGCTCATCCAAGATCAGACTGAGATGCATAAACTTTCGCCGCCTTGGGAGGGGCCTTTTGTCGTCAGCAAGAATCTGCACAATGGGTCATACTATCCAATCGACATTTGAGAGCACAAGGACTCACGCACATCAGAAGAGGAGACTAATCGGCCCTGGAATATTGCTCACCTCCGGCCTTACTATATTTAAGCCTTCGGCTCTAATGATGTAGGTCGATGATGTAAATATTAGTACAATATAATAAAGCCGACATCCCTGCTAATTCGGGGCCTCTGCCATTTTTTCAAAGATAAGTCCTTGCCATCATCATACATGTTTTTCTCAAGAGGCTTATCACCCAAATTACAGGGATCACAGAGAGGTGGATGCATAGCACAGCTCCAGCATAAGCTCTTGACGGGAAGAAATTGTAAGTATGTCACTTGGGGGCTTCCTGTTCAAACATAGGCGTATTCGGCCGAAGAGAACACAACATTACTACCCATTTGACCAGGTTATGTTCAAACATAGGCGTATTCGACCAAAGAGGACGTAACCTGTTGGTCATCCTACATGTACCCAGCTGCTTCAACTCCATCAGGTCATCCTGATTGACCCAGCGAACTCTTGGCAATCAGTCTTATATGGCGTATTCGACCAAGACCTGAGCTTGTTAAGGTTCAAATGCCAGCTATCACTGCAATAGCACGGTTTACAGATAGTCAAGATAGGCTCAAAAGCCACCTTCCTTGAAACTTGGATAACTCGGCCTATGATGCAAGATGCAACTCTGACCCCGTGTACTCTAGGCAAGTCTATCTTTGAAACAAAGACCTGTACTTGTCTAGGTTCAAATGTCGATTGGGTACTGTGAGAGCCAGCTCATAGCACACACGTACCTTCCAGTGGCCACCAATGCTAGTTTCATTGAAGAAGAGCCTTTGGCTTGGAGGCCTGCAAAAGCCTCGAGTGTTTTTTCGATCTTTTTTCTCTAGTTCCTTTGTTTTTGCAAGTTTTCCATTTTGATTTGCGCTCTTTGCAAATTCGGCCAAGCTGCCTCTTCTTGTGGCTCATATTTGAAGCCTCTCCGCGTCTTTGAAACCCAACCTAATGAACGACTATAAGCCGCCAGAATATAACGATCTCATTTCTGGAGCAATACCTCTACAAGGTTTATAACTACACGGAGACTGATCAAGCCGACAGTCCAAATTGTATCTTCAGGTATGACTATTCGTGTAATAATTAAACCGGCCCTGGTTAGGGACATCTGTCCCTAGTGGCACCGGTTGGGCATAATGACCCGCCCGGCGGTAAACCGCCAGGGCATATGTTCTCTGTTTATGTGCAGGACAAGGATTATACGGATTTACATAGGACAATACGATCACAACTGTAGAAAGTCATACTTCGATGCATGGTGGGTTAATAATATCATACAGACGTAGAGACGTGCACGATGGCACGCCAGATTCAAGTTCAACTACCCTATTACAAGATTCAATGATCCAATCAACATAAGTGTTTTCTAAACAGGATCAATCATGTGAACCGCCCGACGGCTCATTCTCCTTGGCCTTGCTACTTTGAAGACTCCGGGTTATCCTTCTCCGATTCTTCGCCCTCCTCTATCTGAAAGTTCTGTGCCAACCAATCCAAGCCAGCCAAAGCTTCAAACTCAGCCTCTTCATCAATAAGTTCAGAGGGATCAATTTCACGGGCAAAAGTATGCTTACTGATTGGAGGGATCAGCTCCATCACTTTATAAGATGGAGTGGGCATCCTCTGATTCTCCATATTATAAGCCGGCTGATATTTGGACAAGTCCATTTCATTAATGATTAAGCTGGCCAGAGGGCGGATGTTTTTGACGCAGGCAGCAAAGTCCTTATGGTCAAAAGCTGTGCCGTCTTCCTTTAAGCTTGGATAGCAAGTGGGCAAGTCGGACGAATCCAGCTCTGGAAGCCACGCCCTAGCCCGGCTCAAGGCTGTCACAGCACCGGCTCTCGCAGAAGACCGCTTTATTTTGTCTATTCTGGCAAGTAGAATGTAGAGTCTTCTTACAATATCCACAAACAACGTTGGTGCCTGGCTGGACGGAGAGACATCACCCAAGGCACGCTATGCTCCAGTGTATAATTGCTCCACAAGGGTGTAGATAGGTTTGAGCTTTATGAGCGGTTCTCTACCAAGATTACTACTCTTACTACCTACATGAGCCATAAATCGATCAGTAACGGGTTATGTTACCTAAGGGTATTATTCAAGTTGCAACATGGCGGCTTACCGAAGATGGCTGAAGTCATTTTTGAGACACAATGCTTTAACCCGGTGAGCTCTGTTGTCACCTTTTCAAGAGTTGATTTGGCCTTTTTATCTCTTTACACCAAGGCGGTTCTTTCTTCAGCCCAGGCAGACTTCTCCATCTTAAGTTTAGCCGTCAACTCATTTAATCCAGACATGCTAAATTGAAACTTTGATTCAGCCTTCTGGGTCTCAGACTCTTGGCGTTTAAGCCGGCTCCTTGCATCATCTAACTGCACTTGTAATTCAACAGTAGTATCCTGAACAAACAAAAAAGAATATGAGGCAAATTAGTTTTCCAGTTTACAAGAATTGAAGTCCCAAGCCTTTTGCAAGCAACAACACTTGGCACTTGGGGGCTAATGGATGCTGAACTTTTTCTTTCCGTGCCGGTTCATATCAATAAAGTCCCAAGCACTTTGTAAGAAAGAGCACTTGACCCTTGGGGGCTAATGGACGCGGAATTTTTTCTAAATCAACAGTTCATACCATTAAAGTCACAAGCACTTTGCAAGCAAGAGTACTTGGCACTTGGGGGCTAATGCATATTGCTTCTTTATTATCAATTACTTATACTAACCCGGCGGCAAAATAGTCATTACCACCAGCTCATGAGGGGTATGCAGGCAAGTTCTATACAGTGATAATTAGGACCGACTCATTCAAGCTGATTAAGCCGGCCCTTTGGGGCTACACATGCAATGTTCCTCAAAGGAAGATTTCTTATTAAGTGGTGTGCCGATTCAAAAAGGTATCAATTATTTCTAAGTCTACATCATATTCTCTTCTATCATATCCAATAGACTTGGGGGCTGGAAGGACGATTATAGTTCGGTCAAGAGTTTTACCTCAAACTTCTGGTGCATCTGCTTCACCATGTCAATCTCAAGGTCACGGTTGCTATGGACCTGATTGAGATATCCAGAAAGGACTTCGCCAATACTCAGCTGTGTGTACTAAGCCGTGTCAAATCTTACTTTCCGCTTCTCAATGAGTTGTTGCTTGGCGGTATGTTTGGCTAGTACAGTCGGATTGCCCGGCTCTCGGAAAGCAGTACCAGTGATGGTAATATCGTCACTCCGGTTCTCTGCCAGTTCAGACGGGGCTGGCAGTTCAACTATTGCAGAATCAGTTTTGGCAGGATCAATAGAGGCATCAGGAATCTCCAGAGGAGCATCATGAGTGGCTTCTTCTGTTGGCTTATGAACATCTGTTGCCAAAACCTGCGGCTCCGGCTCAATGACCTTTGGATCAGCTGCTGACTTACTTGCCCTGGCTCTCTTGATAGGCTTAGCTTGGACTCTGCATGATTTAAAGTAAGTTACTACAAGGCTGCAAATATTTAAGGAAAAGATGAACAGGGAAGAAAGAATTTACCCAGGGGCAGTCTTAAAAGCCGGGAGTTGAGTTTGAGATGAGTCACCAGATGAAGTGCGGGAGGTTTCCTGATAGTGTGAATCGCACGAATTCAGTGGCTGACGTATAAGACCCGCTAGCGTGTAACGAGAGTTTAAGTGTGAAAAGACCTCATTCAGGCGTTTTCGGCGCATTGGAGTATTTGGTAAACCGGAGGACAGTTCTTCCTCCCCGTGTTCCGAGTCCGACGCCGACTGTCGTTCTGCTGTTGCGTCAAAAGAAAGTGAGGATCTAAATGAGCTGAAGGGTGTGAAAATCTTACTTTCCGGATTACCCGTCGAACTTTTTGTCTTGGCAAGGATTCTGAGCCGGAGGAAATAGTAATTACCTCTTCATCAACGGCCTGGCTGGCCTCCGTGTCATCCCGACAATAATCAGTGTCAATAAGATAATTGAAGTAAGAACCAAGAGAGTCAAGGACTACCTCCGACTCAGTGCCATAGTTCATTTCCAACAATTCCGAAGCGCTGGCTTTCTTCTTGGTCTTTTTTACGGCTCTCTTGGTGGCTTCCTTATCAGCCCTGGCCCTCTTAGGAGCTTCATGGTCATAAGATTTTTTTCGAGAAAGCCGACTTAGCCTGCGAGCGACGGCAAATTCAAGATTGACAGGGGAATCAAAATTATAAGATGACATCAGTTAGAGTTAAAACTTACCTCTGGTGCCGGGTTAAGTTTGCAGAAGGGCTGCTGGCCCACTTTGCTGCAGCCAGCTAGGCTCTCATTCAAGACAGTGTTGGTCATTTCTATGATTACAACCTCCTCCAGATCTTCTGAGCTGTGGCGTAATGGATCATCGGGTTTTCCAGTGTAATCGCACATTAAGTCGGTCCTCCGGCTCAAAGGAATGATCCGCCAGGCGAGCCAGCACCGGGCCAAGTCAATTCCGGTTAACCCATTTCCCAGTAGGGCCTTCACCTTTGAAAGAGTAGGAGCAATTTTCTTGCGCTCTGCGACAGTGAGTTTCTCAGCAAGAGGATGCTTGTTATCTAAATGCTTGGTACGGTAACCCGGCAATGGATGCTCATCAGCTCGGGAAGTGTCTTTGCAGTAAAACCAGGTTCGATTCCAGTCTTTTGGATGACTCGGCAGACAGGCATAAGTAAAAATAGAGTCTCTTCTTATTTGAATCGAGACGGCCCCAAGTTCCAAACTAGGTCCATTGGTGAACTCATTCTGGCGGTTTAAATAAAAGAACTCTCTGAAGAGCAAGATGCTGGGCTCCTCTTGAAGATACACTTCACAGAAGACTTGGAAGTTGTAGATATTTGACATGGAATTGGGACCAATGTCTTGAGGGTGGAGTTGGAAAAAGTGCAGAACGTCTCTGAAGAATTTAGAGCCGGGTGGTGAAAAAACCCCGGTTCATGTGATCAGTAAAAACAATAACTTCATCATCTTTTGGTGCAGGTTTCTCTTTGCCCGGTTTAGGGGCGCGGTAAGGCATAACTAACTTCTTTGGTAGGTATCCAACCTTGACATAATTGGAAAGTGTGGCCTCAGTAACAATTGAAGGGACCCAGTTGCACGTGGTGACTGTCTTTGGCGGCATTATGAACAAACAAGCCTAAAGAGGGAGAAGATTGTTGCCGGTTCATAATCAATTCATTAAACTGGAAGCAAATATTACACTATAAGTTCAGCATGGCGGCTTAAATGGGGCCTAATGGCATAAGAACAATTATAACTCGGAAAATTAAGCCGCCATGACAGGTGTGGATATTCAGAAAAGCAGATTTCACTAAGTCTGGGAAAAACAATTTTTACAAATTGCAGCAGTAACTTTGGATCTACAATAGTTCGGAAATTAAGATTAAAATGACGAACAGGCAAGCCAAAGTTAAATATGATGCAATTCTTGGGGATGAATCTATTTTTTCAGAGATGCGATATTGCAGTATTTGCTAAAGGGACATTATCAACATCAGCGTACGAAGGGACATCGAGATCAGGAGGAAAACTATAGTTACTGAGAAAGAAGAAGATGAACTTTGGTGAATGTCACGGGAACCCTAATGGATCTAGGAGGAGACAAACAAAGAACGCACCTGGTCGAGAAAAACGGCCGCAGCGCGCAAAAGAGAACTGGCCGCGTTGGGTGGACGTGGCGGCTGCTGTTGGAGACGAACTAGAGGACAGCGGCGCCGGCGGAGCTCGAGTGAAGGAACGCCGCGAGGTAGAAGACGAAGCGAAATGAAGCAAGGGGAGAATAGAAAGGACTCTGGGCCCTATTTATAAGCAAAGTGGATAAGGGTCACAAGCGAGAATCGAGGAGGTGAAAAAAAGGAAAGTAACAATACAGGCGTCTCGGTTAGCGGAATCCCAATAAATGCAGAAGATTTGTTAAAGATCCGAACAGTTCGGAGGTAAGTGACAAGTGATGTCATGGCGGGTTACAATCATTTCAAAAAGCTGACGTCATGGCGGGTTATGATTTCCTGTGAGAAGATGAAGGAAGATTGACATGAACACATTCTAATCAACCTGGGGCCTAATGTTGGGAATAGAAGTATTTAGTATGACCCGCCCAGGAGGGGCAGGGTTACCCAACGACGGTTCATGGGCCAAGCCCAGAAGCATGTTAAAGATGGCGGTTTATGTAAGGGCCCAAGGCCCGAGGTGGCTTAAAGCCTGCGAGTATAAACCGCCATATATGTGACTTGTATTGTAAGGCATGTAACAAGAGTCGCCAGGCCGGACACGATTGTATGAGCCGGCCGGGACTCCGTAGGCCACAGGGCGTCAACCCGTGTATATAAGGGGACGACCCGACAGTGGCTTAGGGCAAGAAACAACAGATCGAGGGCTAGGCAAGTGCATCCGCTCCCTAGAAATCGACACCCCAGCAATTCCACCTCAAATTGGATTAGGTTTTACCCTCACCGCAAGGGGCCGAACCAGTATATACTCTCCATGTCTTTTGTCCCGTTTAACCCCTTTAAGCTAACCACATCGCTATGGCTCCGCAATCAAGTCCTTCCCTTAGGACATCTGCCGTGACAACCCCACGACAATAGCAAGAGCTCGAGAATTGTCTTCTGCATCCCTTGCATGTTATAGTTCATCACGAACAACTTTGGGGTTCATGGAAGTGGATGCACAAGCAGTATTCCCGCTTAGTACAAGTGAAGGCTAGAAAGAGACTCGGAAGCGACCAGCTAGAGAGCGACAACAGACATGAACATGCATTAAAATTAATCAACCATGAATGCAAGCATGAGTAGGATATAAATCACCATGAATCATAAATATCGTGGAGGCTATGTTGATTTTGTTTCAACTACATGCCTGAACATGTGCCAAGTCAAACCACTTGAATCATTCAATGGAGGATACCACCCTATCATACCACATCACGACCATTTTAATATCATGTTGGCACGCAAGGAAGACCGTTATAAACTCCTAGCTAATTAAGCATGGCATGAGCAGCTATGATCTATAATTGCCATTGCAAGCATGTTTCATTCATCATAGGCTGATTCAGGAATGATGAACTATCATATTTACAAAAACAAGAGAGGTCGAGTTCATACCAACTTTTCTTATCTCAATCAATTCATCACATACCGTCATTATTGCCTTTCACTCGCACGACCGAACGGTGTGGATAATAATAATAGTGCACGTCCATTGGACTAAGCTGGAATCTGCAGGCATTTAATACAAGGGAGAAGACAAAGTAATATGGCTCTTGGTTAAATCAACAGTAATGCATATGAGAGCCACTAAACATTTTCATCATGGTCTTCTCCTCTTGACTCCCAAAGAAAAGAAAAGAAACTATTTACACGGGAAAACTCCCAACAAGCAAAAGAAGAACGAGAATCCTTTTGGTTTTTCTTTTAATTACTACTACTACAGGCATAGAAAGTAAACTAGCTAAAAGCTACAAATATTTTTTTTGTTTTTCTTAAGGTTTTTCTAACACACAAGAAAAAGAATAAGAAAAGAAATGAAACTAGCATGGATAGTACAATGAAAAAGTGTGAGCACCGACTACCGGAATGAGTGTGTGAACATGAATGTAATGTCGGTGAGAAATACGTACTCCCCCAAGCTTAGGATTTTTGCCTAAGTTGGTCTATTGCCATGGATCAAAGCTACTCTCTCCGGTGCACGAAGGAGTGTCCTCTGGGTGCCACTGGTTGGCAATCTCATCCGGATCCCACCGATAAACCGACTGCCGATAGGGGTCAAGTGATGGCTCCGACTCAGGCTCTAAGGTCTGTGCTTGGCTCTAGTATGTATAAACGGCATCCGGCAAAACAAGGTACATGCCTGAAAGTAAATCAAACAAAGATGGTGCAAGCAAGGTGATAATCTCACAATATTTTTCATCAAACATCAATTTATACTTAAGCAACTTCTTTTTATCTTTAACAATAAAATCATGTGCTATCATACTCTTATAATTTAGAAAAGCTGGGGCCAGCAACTTCTCTTCCTTCTCATGATGCCTAATAGGTATTCTAAAGAGTTCAGCAAGGCGTGAAGAAAAGATGCCTCCGAAGATGGGGCCCTTTGTACGATTCAGACTTAATCGTTTAGCAACAACAACACCCAAGCTAAAAGTGGTATCTTGGAAAAAAGCATGGCGCAAAATAACAATATCAGGGGCACTAAGATTTCCACTGTTCCTGCGACCAATTAAGCATCTACTAGCAAATATCGCAAAGTAGCGTAGAACAGGAAAATGTATACTAGTAATCCTTGCCCCTGAAATTTTCCTCGTTTCCCCTACAACTATCATATCGATAAACCCCTCAACATCCTTACGATGTTGTTCCTCTAGACTACCAGCAAAGGGTATCTTACATACTTGACAAAATTCATAGAACGACATCTCCTTGACCTCACCATATAAATGAAAATCCACTAAAGGTGGTGATTTCTTAGCATGGAAATGAAAATTTTGCACGAAAATATTAGTGAGTAAGAGATATTGTTCGCGCTAGTCGTGGAGGAAGTCGGTGATGCTTGCATTCTCAGCCAAATAATAAAAGTATTTATAAATCCCGACAGCTTCCAAGAACTCATTGCAAGGCCATTCACACGGCCGTACTTCCATAGTGCGAGGAAGATTGTATTTGGGCTTCTTATTCTCCTCCTTCTGCTTATCCTTTGAGCTTTGACTAGAAGAGCCTCTCAACAATCTCCTCATCATTTTCTTCCTCTAAAAATTTCTGAAATTTTTAGTGACTCAAAATAAAAGTGAACCAAACTCAACAAGATTGATATCAACAACTCCCACAAGTGCCTAGAGACTATATCATGCATTAGAACTACTTGGGACCACATAAATTTGACATGCAAGCTCAAGAACAGGGTCACCTCAGCATCAAAAATTTGCAATAAATAAAGCATTGGAACAAAAACTAATTGGACCATTGGAGGAGTCACATACCGAAGAACAATCTCCCCAAACAGTTTTGTGAATGGAGTTTTGAGAAAGGAGATCGAAAATAGCAGCAAGATGAGCTAGAACTCGTGCTTGAGCTGGTTGGTGATTTTTTTGGGAGGAAGAAGGAGTGTGTGGGTGCTGGAGTAAGTGGAGGCGGGCCAGGTGGGGCCCACGAGGCAGGGGGGCGCGCCCTGTACCCTCGTGGCCAGGTGCTGGCTCCCCCTGCTGTGTTCTTAGTGCCAAATATTCTTAAATATTCTACAAAAATTCATATTTCATTTTTGGGGCATTTGGAGAACTTTTATTTCTGGGGTATTTTTTAGGGCACCGATAACTCAGAAAATAGACAGAAAATACTATTTTTGCTTTATTTAATCTAATTAACAGAAAGTAGGAGGAGGGTACAGAAAGTTGTGCTTTCTAAATTCAACCATCTCATGCTCATCAAAAGGAATCCATTAACAAGGTTGATCATGTCTAATAAACTCTTTCCAAATAACATGAAACCGGAGAATTTTCGAATAACACTAGGTTACCTCAATTGTGATATGTATGTCCCCAACAATAAGAATATCATATTTCTTCTTGACATTAGGAAGTGGAAATTCATAACCTCCAATAGTAATCGTTGAAAATTTTCGAATAGAATTGATACTGTGGACCTGAGGTTGTTTCCTTGAAAAGTGTTTGGTATGCTCGTTACCATTGACATGAAAAGTGACATTGCCGTTGTTGCAATCAATAATAGCCCCTGTAGTATTCAAGAAGGGTCTACCAAGGATAATAGACATACTATCGTCCTCGGGAATATCAAGGATAACAAAGTCCGTTAGAATAGTAACATTTGTAGCCACAACAGGCACATCCTCACAAATACCGACAGGTATAGCAGTTTATTTATCGGCCATTTGCAAAGATATTTCAGTAGGTGTCAACTTATTCAAATCAAGTCTACGATATAAAGAGAGACATGCATAACACTAACACCAGCTCCAAGATCACACAAAGCAGTTTTAACATAGTTTCTTTTAATGGAGCATGGTAGAGTGGGTACTCCTGGATCTCCTAGTTTCTTTGGTATTCCACCTTTAAAGGTATAATTGGCAAGCATGGTGGAAATTTCAACTTCCGGTATCTTTCTTTTATTTGTAATAATATCTTTCATATACTTAGCATAGAGATTTGTTTTGAGCATATCAGTCAAACGCATACGCAAAAAGATAGGTCTAATCATTTCAGCAAAGCGCTCAAAATCCTCATCATCCTTTTTCTTGGATGGTTTTCGAGAAAAAGGCATTGGTTTCTGAACCCATGGTTCTCTTTCCTTACCATGCTTCCTAGCAGTAAAGTCTCTCTTATCGTAACGTTGATTCTTTGATTGTGGGTTATCAAGATCAATAGCAGGTTCAATCTCTACATCATTGTCATTGCTAGGTTGAGCATCACCATGAACATCATCATTTATATTATCACTAGTTTCATGTTCATTACCAGATTGTGTTTCAGCATCAGAGATAGAGATATTATTGGAATTCTCAGGTGTGTCAGCAACAGGTGCACTAGGAGCATGCAAAGTCCTATCATTTTTCTTTTTCTTCTTCTTAGAAGAACTAGGTGTATCTACATTAGCTCTGTGAGAATGTTGCTCAATTCTCTTAGGGTGGCCCTTAGGATACGGAGGTTCTTGATTCATTCTACCCCCTCTAGTCACAACTCTAATAGCATTATCATTTTTCTTGCTATTTAATTCATTGAGCAAATCATTTTGTGCTTTAAGTACTTGTTCTACTTGAGTGGTAACCATAGAAGCATGTTTACAAATGAGCTTCAATTCACCTTTAACTCTAGACATATAATCACTCAAGTGTTCAATCATATAAGCATTACGTTGCAATTTTCTACCAACATAAGCATTGAAGTTTTCTTGTTTAACAATGAAGTTGTCAAACTCATCTAAACATTGGATAGCAGACTTATAACGAGGAATATCACCTTCATCAAATCTATAAAGAGAATTTACCTTTACTACCTGTGTCAGGTTATCAAGACCATGTATTTCTTCAATAGGTGGTAAATTCTTAATATGTTCAGCTTTAATACCTTTTTCTTTCATAGATTTCTTTGCCTCTTGCATATCTTCAGGACTGAGAAACAGAACACCCCTTTTATTCGGAGTTGGCTTAGGAGTTGGTTCAGGAAGTGTCCAATTGTTTTCATTGTTCAACATATTATTCAATAGCAATTCAGCTTGATCGACAGTTCTTTCCATGAAAGCACAACTAGCAAAACTGTCCAGGTGGTCTCTGGAAGCATCAGTTAGTCCATTATAAAAGATATCAAGTATTTCATTTTTCTTAAGAGGATGATCAGTCAAAGCATTAAGTAATCGGAGAAGCCTCCCCCAAGCTTGTGGGAGACTCTCTTCTTCAATTTGCACAAAATTATATATTTCCCGTAAGGCAGCTTGTTTCTTATGAGAGGGGAAATATTTAGCAGAGAAGTGATAAATCATATCCTAGGGACTACGCACACAACCAGGATCAAGAGAATTAAACCATGTCTTAGTGTCGGGGAAACTGATCGCCCACGAACACCTATGGGACCGGAGCCCCTTCTCGGTACGGCAAGGGGGCGGAGGAGGCACAACGAGCGGATCGAGGCGAGCACGCGAGCAGTTTACCCAGGTTCGGGCCGCACGGATGCGTAAAACCCTACTCCTGCTTTGGTTTGTATTGCCTTCTTGACTCGGGAGCCAGGAGAGCGACAAGATGCTCTAACCGCTAGCAAGACCGAGCGCGAGAATGATCGATGTTCGGAACCCCTTCTACGTTGCGCATGGGCCTCCTTTTATAGGTTAAAGGGGTCACCGACAGGTGGCAACGCAGATGAGGGTAAAAACGTAAAATGGGTGGTAGTTGGAACAGTGTTTGCATAGTGCTCTATACCTAACTCTAACGACAGGGGACAAGGGCATTGAATGCCCGTCGCCGTCGCCCCAAACAGTGCAAAAAGCGTCCGTCAGGGCGCCACTGTTCGCCACGACGGTGGCCTAGTCATCGCACCTTGCCACCGTGTACCCCAGGCTGCACAGCCTTCAGCCACGTGCGCCTGGAAGGGTCCCAGAGCGACACGTGAGTGGATGTGCTGGAGCGCGGGTACCTAGTGGAATTTTGCCGCGGCAAGCGCCTTGCCGCGGCTGCTATCTTGTCGCGCCCGGGAGCTTGTCGCTCGCCAGGCCTTGCCGGGACGCGTGGCACGTCGCGGTAAGTTCTCTTGAAATGCCGTGTTTGGTCTTCCTGGCAAGATCCTCTTGCCAGGGCCTTGTCCCAAATAAAATGGTCTTGAGCCCTGAATGGTCTTCCCAGCAAGCTCCTCTTGCCGGGGCCTTGTCTCTGGACTTGGATACTTTGTTCTTGAATGGCTCTAAAGGATCCACGAGGTGTCTTGGCGGTCGCCTGGCTAGCCCTGCCGCGGGACACTACAACTACCCGTGCACAAGTTCGGGATACTAAGGTACCCCTATTTTAGTACACCGACAGGAGCCCCCGGGCCTGGGCCACACACGGTGCCGAGCGCTGTTGGGCCAGGCCCAAAACAGTGCACGGTCCCGCGCGCGGCCTGCGGCACGCCGTATCCCACTCCGTATCCACCGTGCCTCTCTGTAACGGCACGCGTCAATCGCGGCGTCGTGAGGGAGATCGTGGCCTGATTCTTTAATGGGAAAATGCGGAACGTCCCCCTCTCCCCCCTTAAAAGCAGGGGAAACAGGGACAGTTCCTTCCATTCGCCCGTTGCTTCCTCAGTCTTCAGAAACCCCCGCCGCTCCCCTCCTTCCCGAAGGTCGAAAGAAAGCAGCGCTCCGCTCCCTCCGCCGCCATCAGCATCACCAGCGCCGACGACCTCCCCCGCCGTCCCCGCCATGGCTCCGAAGGGCGAGAAGGCGAAGGCCGCGAAGTCTGCCAAGGCGCTGCGACTAGTAGCAATGCGGAAGAAGATGGCGGTCTTCCCGCCGAAGCTAGATGTGGAGGAGCTGAAGGAAACCTTCTACCTCTTCTGGTCGAGGGAGACAAAGGCGCATCCGCGCACCAAGGTACTCCCTCTGTGGCCTGCGAGATGTTCCCGGGTGGCTATGCCTTTTTTGCTCTGTTCTTCTACTGCGGGCTCTGCCCGCCCTTCTCTGAGTTCTTTTGCAACATCATGAATACCTACGGGTTTCATCTCCTTGACTTCACCCCAAACGCCGTCTTAACCATGGCCATTTTCGCACATCTGTGCGAAAATTTCGTCGGAGTTTACCCCAATGTAGCTCTCTTCCGCCATTACTTCATACCTCGAGTCGAGTCAGGGTCACCTCTGTCTGGAGGAATCTCTTGGATCTTTAGGACCCATAAGAAAGAGGCTTACTTGACGAGGGAGCTCCGCGGCAAGTGGGATGAGTGGAGGGCCAACTGGTGTTGGATTATGGAGGATGACCCGCAGCCGTTCACTACCCGGCGCCAAGTCGCAGTAGTACGCGACAACGACTGGAGTGACCTGGCCCCTGAGGACGACAAGCTGAAGATAGCCACCACTCGGATCCTTCGCCTCCGGCAAGCCAGGCTCACTGTAGGTGCAGTTGGGGCAGACTTTCTCCGCCGCCGCATCGCTCCCTTGCAGGAGAGGAAGAGGGCTGCTTGGGAGTTCGAGAACGCGGCAGACATGAGGTTGCGCCCGGGCCTCAATTACAATTTCACTGTCCTGGAGCTCAACGCGATGCTTCAAGCACTGTTCAAGTACGACTCTGCCCATCCTGAGTGGTTCGTGTTGCCGCCAGGTGTAGTTTCGTTGTGCAACAGTTCATCGCTCAGCGCCATCCGCGCGGCGATGCCGTTGTGTGATTCCCACGGGATCGACCCCACTTGGCGGGAACCTTCCGACGAAGCCGTGCAGACGTTCTCGACAACCTGGTGGAGCTGCCAGTCGACGCCGACGAGAAGAGGGGCCTCACCCGCGACACTACCGACCAGGAGATGGCATATATTGCCACCAGGCTGGAAGAGGCAGCGGCAGCCAGGGCCGCGAGTGAGTTTGGGTATACCGTGGAGGAGGCGGAGGCGGCAGAGGCGATAAGTCTCGCCGAGGAGGAAGAGCTTCGCAAAGCGGGAAAGCTTGCCGGTCGACTTGCCGGGACAAGCGAGGCCACCGAGCAAGGCGCCGAGTTGAGCGGGCCCGCCGAGCAGGGCGTCGGGTCAAGCGATCCTGCCGAGGACTCAAGCGGCTCGCTGAACCTTGGCTCCTCGTCTTCCTCGTCGGGCAGCTCGCCGCCACCAGCAAGTCCTCCGGCTCAAACAAGGAGGCGCCTCCGCAAGGCCGCAGACGAGGCGGGGCGGCAGGCGGGCCAGCAGCCGCAGCGCCGCCCGACACACGCCACCGCGACTAGCAAGGCCGCCAAGGGAGTGCCTCGTGCTTCAGCAGCAACAGGAGGGGGATCTTCCCGGAGCGGTGCCCCTGCGCCCGCCGCCCCTCATGCTTCGGTGACAACTGGAGCGGGGTCTTCCCAGACCACCGTCCCCGTTCCCGCCAAGCGATCGAGGGCGCCCACTCCTCCGCCTCCTCGCACCGGTATGCGTGAGCCGGATTTTGACTTTTCCGCGCTCAGCTCCGACGAGGAGGAAGAAGAGTAAGTTTTCGCGATTCTTGTTTCCCTTTGATTTTCTGTTGATTCTTGTCTTGTATCTCTGAACCTGTTTTTCTTCCAGGACCTTGGCTCAAAGGGCGGCGAAGAGGGCCAAGGTCCCGGTGATCGTCATCGAGGACGAGCCTGCCGCGTCTGCGAGGGGCGCGCCCGAGACGAGCTTGCTGGATCCGACGACCGGTCTTCGGAGCAGCCCCCAGCGTAAGTGTGGTTCACTTTCCGCTTGTCGGGCGCGCGTGGGTCTTCTTTCCTTACTAATATCGTGTTTGTCGACTTGTGCAGGAGCGGAGCAGCAGTATCAGGAGCACCAGGAGACTGCCCCAGACGCGCCGCATGCCTCGACCACACCGCCAAGGGCGAGCCCCCCGGCAAGGGAGAACACCCCGCCAAGGGCTAGTACCCCGCCAAGGGCGGGCACTCCACCCAGGGCGAGCATGCTGCCAAGGGATGGCGCCAGCGGCCCTCTGCCGGCGGGAGCTACCACCACGTCCCCGAGGGAAAGCTCCCCGGCAAGGAACCCCGCCGAGGAGGAGGCCCGCGCAGGTAAACCCTTGGACTTTCCTTCTTTCTGATCCTTCTTTTTTGGATATTTGCTTGACTATTCTTCTTTCTTCTTCTTTTCTTCTGTCAGACCCGTCCGCCGCAGAGCCAATGGAGACGGAGGTCGCCATCGAGGAGGACGCGCGCGGCAACACTGGCGACGCCGCCGCTACCGAAGAGGCGGCCGATGCTGACGAGCCCTCTGCCGACGAGGCCACCAAGGCTGCTGGCGCGGCAGCCGAGGAGGGATCTGGCAGTTGTACTGACGGCCCTGAGGCCGCAGGAGCGTCAGACACTGCGCCGGCTGCCGATTCCTCTGCTGCCGCGGCCGAGCCAGGCGGCTATCTGGAGGCCGGCAACGGAGTCTTCAACCAGCTCCCGTGGGCGTCCACGTCTAGGGCACCCGCCGAGGGAGAGGTCTTCGACGGGGAGGTCCTTGCCTCCGCCGGATTGAAGCTCGTCGATGCGCCAAGCAGCAGCATCGAGCCCGAGGAGGAGCGGCTGCTGCGCAAACTTCTGGCTCTGTACCGCGCACGGTAGGCCAAGCTGCATTCCCGAGAGGCTCTGGCCGCCAAGGCGGGCGCCGACTTGGAGAAGCACGCCGAAGAGCTCCGAGCCAACAACCAAGCAGCTCTCCGATCCTTGGCGGAGGAGCGGGAGCAGCTTGCCGAGGCGCATCAGGCCTTCATTCTTGAGAAGGCTGAAGCAGAGGAGCAGTAATGGCTCGCCGCCGAGGAGTTGTCCCGGCGAGAAGGCGAACTGACTCAGCGGAAGGTCGACCTCGACAGCCACGAGGACGAGCTCGCCGCGCGTGAGCAGTCTCTTGGCGGGGCCCTGCAGGAAGCGAAGGATGCTGCTGCGGCTGCCGAGACCTCCAAGAGGGACTTGGAGGCGAGGGTGGCGCAACTGGAGGCCAACCTCAAGACGAGCGGCGAGGAGGTTGCCGCACTGAAGCTCGAGAGGGAGAAGGACGCCCACAGCCACTCCGAGCTGCAGGTCCGCCTCTCCGACAAGGGCAAGGAGCTCGCCGTCGCCAAGGATTCCATCGCTGATCTGGAGTTGAAGTTGTCCACCCTCACCACAACGCTTGACGGCGCCAGAGAGCGGGAGGCGAACCTGAAGGAGGAGCTCAGGGCCGAGAAGGCGCTGTTGGACAGCGCCGCCATCTCCCAAAACAACTTCAGGCTGACGGTGGAGCACTGGACAGAGGGTCTCGTTGCCGCCGCCGCCGACATCGACAAGGAGCTGGCGGCGGAGCACCTCGGGTACTCCACCGACGAGAATCTCCATCACAGCGCCAAGTTGACTCTGTTCTTCAGGGGTGTGGCGACGGCCCTCCAGCAGCTCCGAGAAAGGATCCCGAAGCAGCTGGCGGACGAGTCGCGCAGGCTCTGCGCGGGGCCCCTCGAGAAGGTGTTGATGAAGATAGCGCACCGCAACCCAGGCCTCAACCTCACCAACGTCCTCAGGACCTTGCCGCCGGACGTTGACCAGGAGGCGCTCAAGGCCCTTGTCGCCCCTATTGTGAACAAGGTGGGCGGCATCAAGAGGGTCGAGGGCGACCGCGCGGATTAGTCTTGTTCACTTTCTTCTTTCCTTGTCGCTGCCAACCATGTTATGAACAATAGTCTATTAGAACTGCAACAAGTTGCTTTGTAATATAACTTTATCTTAGGCACTGAATGCAATGTTATTTCCTCTACTTGATTTCCTTGCTTTGTATGCTTTCACCCTACGCTTTCAGGGAACTTGCCGGCGAAGGTACCTTTGCCGCGAGCGCTGAGTGCGGAACTTCAGCAGCCTGCTGGCGGTGCCGTCGCCGACAAGAAACCTTGTCGCAACTATTCGCAGCACACTTAGACTGTTGAGCGAACTCGAAAACGAAGTAAGGGCGCGACACTTGTCGCAACACACTTAAGCCGTTGAGCGTGCTCGAAACAAAGTAAGGGCGCGGCTAGCCGCGAGTTGGTTCCTCCGCGCACAGGTTTTCCATACAAAGTGCGGTCGTTCAAGGAAGATAACTCAAAAATTTAAAAATTTGATTGCTCAAACTTTGGCAACTTAGCTTCTATGTTGTTTGCTTCCCGGCAAGGCAGGGTTTTCTTGAACGGCGCCTGGTCCGTACCACTATCTTCCTTCACCCCCGGCAAACTGGTGCGCGAGGAAACCTTCCTCTGCTGGAGAAAGAAGGCAGAAGAGAGAATATAGGTATGGAGCTCTCGGGCTCGTTATTGCTTACCGGGGGTAGGTGCTGCACAAGGTGTCAGATAGTACATGCAAGGAAATGAAAAGGCATGAAATGACAAGTTGCGTGATGCACATAGGCTTTACTGATGCACGGGGTCTGCGCCCGGCTTTGTACAAAGGATTACATGCAACAGCGGCAAGACTTGTACAAAAGGTGGTTGCCGGAGCGGATCACGGCAACCGCGCCTTATGGGTAAAACTTGCGAAGATGCTCAATGTTCCAGGAGTTGCTCATCGGTAAGCCTTCTTCGGTCTCAAGGCGGACAACGCCGGGCCTTGTGAATTGTTTCACCCGATAAGGGCCTTCCCACTTTGGCGTCAACTTGTTGGAATTCTTGGCGGACTGAACGCGCCGAAGAACAAGGTCGCCTTCCTCGAGACTTCTAGCTTTAACCTTGCGGCTATGGTAGCGGCGCAAAGCTTGCTGGTATCGACCAGCTCGTACAGCAGCCTGAAGACGGTCTTCCTCGAGGAGCAGCGCATCATCTTGCCGCAGCTGCTCTTGCTCGAGCTCATCGTAAGCGAGCACTTGAGGCGACCCGTATACGAGTTCCGTGGGGAGAACTGCCTCTGCTCCATAGACAAGAGCCAAGGGTGTCTGTTCAGTGGCTCGATTTGGCGTCGTCCTGATCGACCAAAGAGCCGCTGGCAACTCGTCGATCCAGTTTCTTCCGCATTTGTGCAGCCTGTCGAAAGTTCTTGTCTTGAGTCCGTGCAGCACTTCAGCGTTTGCCCTCTCCGCTTGACCGTTGCTCTTCGGGTGAGCAACAGAAGCGAAGCAGACCTTGGCACCAAGGTCTTGGACGTATTGCATGAAGGTGCGACTTGTGAATTGTGTGCCGTTGTCGGTGATGATCGTGTTAGGGATTTCGAAACGGCGAACAATCTACCTGAAGAACTTGACTGCTGACTGTGCGGTCACCTTTCTCACTGGTTCCACTTCCGGCCACTTTGTGAACTTGTCGATGGCGACGCACAAGTACTCAAAGCCCCCGGCTGCGCGGGGAAAGGGGCCGAGGATGTCGAGCCCCCAGACCAAAAATGGCCAGGATAAAGGGATCGTCTGGAGAGCTTGAGCTGGTTGATGTATCTGCTTGGAATGGAACTGGCATGCTTCACACTTGGTTACTTGCGCAGTTGCATCCTGGAGGGCTTCTGGCTAGAAGAAACATTGCCGGAACGCTTTGCCGGCAAGTGCTCTGGCGCCAATGTGGTGGCCACATATGCCTCCGTGTATCTCCGCCAACAGCTTTTGTCCATCTTCCCGGGGAATACACTTCAATTTCACACCGTTGAATCTTCTTCTGTACAGTTCGTTGCCGACAAACTGGTACATACTTGACTGCCGGGCTACTCTTTCAGCTTCTTCTGGCTCTTCGGGAAGTTCTCCTGTCTGGAGGAAACGGACGATCTGCTGCGCCCATGCCGGAGCCTGTGGCTCGACGACAAGGACTAAAGGCATCTGTGCTGCTGCGGGAATGTCAGCTTCTACGGCAAGAACCCGCGGCTCAGCCGGAGCTTGACGTTCCCCGGCAAGCTTGCCGGAGCAAAACTTGTCGGGAACGCCTGCTTCAACTGCACAAACCCTAAGGTTTGCAGGAGCAGACTGCTCCTCAGCAACCTCGTCATTGATCATGGGGACCTTGTTGGCGGAGGCTTCAGGAAGCTCTGCCGGCAAGTAGTCTCCAGAAACCAACTTTTTCTTCTTGTTCTGTCCAGTTGATGGTGTTACGGATGGTTGAGTTAGCTTGAGCACAAAGATCCCTGGTTCCACAGGTAGCTTTAGTGCAGCACACTTTGACAGGCCATCTGCGATGTCGTTCTAAGCTCTTGGAACGTGCTCCATCTGTAAGCCTTCAAAGTGCTCTTCAAGCTTTCTCACTTCATCGATGTAAGCTTCCATCAACGGACTCTGGTAGCTCTTGTTCACTTGGCGGACGACCAACTGCGAGTCACCCCGCACAATCAGCTTCTTGATCCCAAGTTCTGCCGCGATTCTGAGGCCGGCAAGCAAACCTTCATACTCTGTAGTATTGTTCGTTGCTTGCTCCTTGGGAAAGTGCATTTGGACAACGTACTTGAGGTGTTCTCCGGTGGGTGCGACAAGCAGCACGCCGGCACCGGCGCCTTGCAGCAAGAAGGCACCATCGAAGTACATTATCCATTCTTTGCTTGCTTCTTTGACGGGGATGCTCGTCTCTGGGATTTCTTCGTCTGGCGTTGGCGTCCACTCTGCTATGAATTCTGCCAATGCTCTGCTCTGGATAGTCGAAGTGCTTTCAAACTTGAGGCCAAAGCTTGACAGTTCTAGTGCCCACTCAACAATCCTGCCTGTTGCTTCTGGATTCTGCAATATCCTCTTCAGCGGGAAGCGAGTGACCACTATTATCTCATGTGGTTGGAAGTAGTGGCGCAGCTTTCTCGAGGCCATGAGAAGGCCGAAAAGCAGCTTCTGCACACCAGAGTACCTTGACCTAGCCCCCTGAAGAAGGGAGCTGACAAAGTAAACTGGACGCTGCACCATCTTCTTCCGTACCTCTTCTTGCATCTGCGCAGACTCATCCTTGTCGGGACCAGAGCTTGTCGGGGAAGCCCCCTGCTTGTCGTTGGAAGTGCTTGCCGAGGCTGTTGGCTCATTATCTGCCTCCCTTTCCGCTACTAACGCAGCACTAACCACTTGATTGGTTGCTGCTAAGTACAGCAGCAACTTCTCTTGTGGTTTAGGTGCGACAAGTATTGGAGTGGAGGACAGGTATGTCAGGACCCCGATCCTAAGTCACACCGATCTAGCTGTAACACGTCATATCACTTTGCGGCCTCACGCACGGTAACCCCACGGGTGCCACCTTACCTGGCCCGGGACCGTTTGCGCATTTTGGCACACGTATATGACAGTGTCGCTAGCATCCATATGACAGAGAACCCGGGCCGACATGGCTAGTTATAAACCAAAAGTGGCACTAAATTACAGAGACATGCATCCATGACCCAGCAACGAATGTGTCGGTCATCAACGTATGAACCCAAGTCGTAGCAAGCTACATGGACTTAAAGGAACAACGCGTGACATTTCCCCTAAGAGACAGACACAGGAACGAAGAAGGACACATGCCGGCCAGCCTACGTGTTCCGAGCAGTAGCAAGCTACCAAGGCTCATTGGAATCACTAGGAGGCATTTCCCTGTAAGATAGGCTACCAAAGGAAAACAACTAGGTGTCGGATCCCACACATACCAAGCATTTCAATCATACACGCAATATGCTCAATATGTGCAAATACAACATTGCATCACAACAGAACTCTATGACTCAAAGTACTTTATTTAAAAGGCTCCAAGAGCCATACATAACATATTCATACAGGCAGGGGTCACATGACCCAACACTCAAGTCATACAGTCATACAAGCACAAGCGGAAGCTACATGTCTGAGTACAGACAACTTAGGAAATAAAACAGGCTTGGTGTAGCCTGACTATCTACAAGGCCCTCCACAAGCTCCAGATCACCGTCTGGGTGTCAAGCTACTCGTCGACGTCAACGTCTATGTAGAACCCATCAGCAGGGGCAGGGTTCTCCTCTGCAACAGTTATTAAGCAAACATGAGTACAAAGGTACTCAGCAAGTCTTACCACAGAACCTATCATACATGCAACATTATCAAAAGGGGGTAGTGGAGTTTATAGCAGAATGCCAGCTTTGACCTTGGCTAACCTATACTACAACTCTCAACGGATTGCAAGATGTTGTTACGAACACGAGTCCTCTACTCACCACATCAATACACTACCGAGGATCCTCTTCCGTCATCCTACGGAAGGGCCATCCACGACACTCATGCTTATCTTGAGGCTTTTAGTAGTATCCATCAACTTGTCTATGAACTGTAAGAGTAACCAAGTAGTTTGTACCGCGAACAACGGCTATTCGAATAGTTTGATAACCCTGCAGGGGTGTACTTCTTTACACATGTTTTCACCACTTAGCGTCTGCACACGTCATGTGCTCGGCAGACTTCAAGCGAAAGCCGACGTGGGTGTAGACCACGACCTAACCAACCACTCAAGTCTCTCGTCCAGGTTTATCGCCTATTTGGGTTCCATCCGTGGGGAGATCCGGCCGGGGTGTCGCTCACGGCCCCAAACGATGTGTACAGGGTTCCTGAGTCACCAAACGGGCAACTGGTACACCGTGCCACGTACCTGTCGCATCACAGCCCACCCCGAGGGTCAGCGCTGTGCACGACCTCCAGTAAACTATAAACACCAGAAACTAGTTGCGACTCCTGGACAGAGTACAAGGGCAGTCAATAAGTCGAGCGGGGTCATATTTCAGGGCCCAATGTGTGGTAGTAACTGTAACTTGAATCACACACACAGATATCGGGTCCTATGGACGATTCCAATGAAACAACCCACCATGTACTCCTACATGGCCTTTCATCGATACCTTTACCAAGCGTATTCCACACTTCCCTCTCTTTATCGGTAAGATCATTTCACTCTGATCCATCACCCAGATGAACCAGACCAGACACAACTCTAAGCATAGCAGGCAACATAAGTAAATAGCATGGTGGATCACACATCACATGGCTCAATCAACTCCTACACATGCTAGTGGGTTTCAACTATTTACTGTGGCAATGACAGGTCATGCAAGGGAAAAGGGTTCAACTACCGCAGCAAGTAGCAGTTCACGCGCTGTTGCCTTAATGCAGTAAAAGAGAGCAGGAGCGAGAAGATTGGGTTTGTATCGGAATGATCAATGATTGCTTGCCTGACAAGGTAGTTGTCGGGTACTGCTCTTCAACTGGATACGCAGCAGTATCCTCGGGAGCAGGACCTAACACAGGGAATACCGACGATACAATCATTAACAAACAAATGCAACAATATGATGCATGCTCATGACATGGCAAGATGCAAGTGTGTTGGCTAATGCAACTAAAATCAGAAGGGTTTGAACCTATTTGAATCAAGGATTCAAATTGAAGTTCAAACTATTATTTAAATAAGTACATAATCATGTTTTTGATGTATACATCAAGTTAACTTGTTCAAACATGCATGAAACTAGTGCCATTAGAAAGATTGGATTTTTCTGATCATTTTTCATATATAAATCTTTTCCATCTGAGCTATGGTTGATTTTATATGATTTTTAGAAGTTTTGGGAATTTTCTGGAATTTCCTGAATTATTTTAATCTAAAAATCCCAAAAAAACCTTTACAGCGTCAGCATGACATCATGTTGACGTCAGCCAGTCAACAGGGCCAGTCCAGGTCAAACCTGACCAGTGGGTCCCTCATGTCAGTGTCACAGCTAATTAACTGAGTTAATTAGAGTTAAACTAAAACTAATTAGCTGTCAGTGGGGCCAGGGCCCACGTGTCAGTGACTAAACTAATTAACTAATTAATATTAAATTAACACCTAAACTAGATTTGACTTGCGGGCAGGGCCCACATGTCATTGACCCAGGGGGTCAAACCCGTGGTCAAAACAGGTCCAACTCGCCGGCGTTTAGCCGCCGGCGAGGCCAAACACGGCGGCGTGCTTCGGAAAACGCCTACGGTGCACGGCTCGAGCTGCGGCTGGGTGCGTTGGATAGCTCTTGCTCTTGCGCGTCAGATGGAGGTGGTCGCCGGACCTGGGGTGGCCGGAGACGACGACAACGAGCTCGACGGCGGCGACCGGCGTTGGGCGTGTGTGGAGAAACGGCTGCAGGGGCCTAGGCGATGCGTGCGTAGCACCGTTCGCATCTACGTGCTGTGGTGAGTACGTTGGACGGTTGCCGGTGACCAAATGGTCACCGGAGCATCACCGGCGGCGAGCACGGCGGCGGTGCGTGCGGTTGAGCTTCGTGCAGTGTGTTACAGGGCAAAAGGGAGCCAACGGAGAGGGGGAGGAGGTAGCTAGGCTCACAGGGGTTGCGGCAAGCACCGGAGCGAGCTCGGGGGTGGTCGGAGCTGAGCAGAACGGCGAGGGGGATCTCCACGGCCGGAGCTAGGGAAGAAGAGGTCGGGGGCGTCTCCAGGGCGGGCGAGCGCTCGGGGCTCGGCCTGTTCGAAGTAGTCGAGGACGGCGGAGACGATGGACACCAAGGCGGAGCTCAGGGACGACGGTGGACGCGGCTTCTACGACGGTGCGATCATGGCGGCGTCGGCCATGGCGTGGGGAGAGCGGAGGAGAGGAACTGGGGGGAGGTGGAGGTGTCTGCGGGGTCGAGGAGGACGTGGGGGTTCGATCCATCCCTCCAGGACGGCGAGGGGGTGAAGCAAGGCGGCGGGCAGCTGCGTGGCGCGCGGCGCGGTCGCCGTCGAGCACCTGCCTGCCTGCCTGGCCGAGCCAAGCAGCTCGCTGTAGCGGCAGCTGGGCTGGGCCGGCAGGTGGGCCGGGTGGGCGCCAGGTAAGTTCTCTCTCTCCCTTTTTTTCTATTTTCTTTTCTGTTTCATTTCTTTTGCAACTTTGTTCATTTAATAAAAATGCTTAAACATTTTTATAACTCATAACACTTGTCATACCTGCTGTATATAATATGAACAGTAGGAAACATTATAGTTTATGATTATTTGAGCATTTAAAATATTTTGTAGCATTTAAATGCCCAAATTCAAATACCATATGATTTAATCCAAAGCCCTAGATTGTCCTAGAAAAATGTGCACCATTTTTGGCAGAGGTTTAAGACCAAGGCAGAAATGATGAACATTTTGAAGGGCATTTTGGGTACATTGGAAAATATTTTATCAAACCCTAGTTGTTAGGGGAGGGGTGCTGGGGTTTCTGTTAATCCCATTTCAAGTTTCTTTGAAAGTAAACATGATGCACACTCTAGTCAGGTCCTAATGCAAGTGCTAGCTAGGGATGTGACAACTCACCCCCACTTAAAAGAATCGCGTCCCGAGATTCGGGTTCCTCCGGAAAGAGGGTGGGGTACTCAAGTCGAAGACGATCCTCCCTTTCCCAAGTAGCTTCACTGTCGGAATGATGTGACCATTGAACCTTGAGAAACTTGATATTGTGGCGTCGAGTGGTGCGCTCGGTTTGATCAAGAATACGAACGGGGTATTCTCGATATGTGAGATTGTCTTGGAGATCAAGCGTTTCGTGGTCCACTCCGCGGATAGGATCCGAGAAGCAACGCCTGAGTTGAGAAACGTGGAAAACATCATGAACTCTGGAGAGGTGCGGAGGTAGTTCCAATTGGTAGGCAACTTCTCCTCGTTTGGCAAGAATGCGAAAAGGACCGATGTAACGAGGGGCCAATTTGCCTTTGATACCGAATCGATGGGTTCCCTTAAGAGGAGTAACCCGAAGGTAAGCCTTATCGCCGACTTCAAAAGTCACAGCCTTATGATGACTATCATATTGGCTCTTTTGGCGAGACTGGGCAGTTTTCAATCTCTCACGAACGATGCGAACTTGTTCTTCTGCTTCCTGAATCATATCCGGGCCAAAGAATTGTCTTTCCCCGGTCTCTGACCAGTTAAGAGGTGTTCGACACCTTCGTCCATATAGAACTTCGAAGGGAGCTTTACCCAAGCTGGCTTGATAAATATTGTTATAAGCGAATTCGGCAAATGGAAGACATTTTTCCCATTCCATACCAAAAGAAATGACAGAGGCTCGAAGCATGTCTTCCAGAATTTGATTGACTCGTTCCACTTGATCACTTGATTGCGGATGGAAGGCAGTACTGAAAGAGAGATAAGTTCCCATAGCATTCTGGAAACTTTCCCAAAATCGTGAAGTGAAAAGACTTCCACGGTCTAAGTTAATCTCCAACGGTACACCATGTAGTGATACTATCCGAGAGATATATAAGTCTGCTAGCTGGCTAGCGGTAATACTCTCCCAAACAGGCAGGAAATGAGCTACTTTAGAGAGGCGGTCGATAACGACGAAGATAGCATTATTCCCTTTCCTGGTCCTGGGAAACCCGGTAATGAAGTCCATACCGACTTTATCCCATTTCCATTCAGGAATAGCTAGAGGTTGAAGGGTGCCAGCAGGCCGTTGATGCTCTGCTTTAACTCGACGACAAACATCGCAGTTAGCAATGAACTGAGCGATTTCTCTCTTCATCCTAGTCCACCAGAATCTTTGACGTAGGTCTTGATACATTTTGGTACTACCGGGATGAATCGTGAGAGGAGATTCATGAGCCTCCTTAAGGATTAATTGCCGTAGATGGTGGTTCTTGGGAACCACTACACGGTTCTCAAAGAAAACAACACCTCGATCATCCATAGAGAAACTTTTAGCGAGTCCGCTAGCAATGTTCTCCTGGAGTCGTGATACACCTTTATCACGCTTCTGGGCAGCTATGATTTGATCCATAAGGGTAGGTTTCGCCACCAAGGTGGAAAGGAATCCTCGAGGAACAATGTGAAGGTTAAGCTTACGAAATTCCTCGTGGAGAAGTGGTTGACTTTGTTGTAACATTAAATTGTTACAATATGACTTACGACTTAGTGCATCAGCCATGACATTGGCCTTTCCAGGAGTGTAAGTGATTCCTAAATCGTAGTCGGTGAGCAACTCAACCCAACGTCTTTGCTTGAGATTTAGATCCGGTTGGGTGAAGATATACTTCAAACTTTGGTGATCAGTGAAAATTTCACAGCGATTACCAAGGAGGTAATGTCGCCATGTTTTGAGTGCATGGACTACAGCTGCAAGCTCTAAATCATGAGTAGGATAGTTATCCTCATGTGGACGCAACTGTCGGGATGCGTAAGGAATCACTTGGCGATCTTGCATGAGAATGCAACCCAGTCCTTGTCGCGAGGCGTCGCAATAGATTATAAAATCCTTGGAAAAGTCTGGTGGTACCAGTACAGGTGCAGATGTCAGGCGTCTTTTCAGTTCCTGAAAACTGGACTCGAACTGTGGGGTCCACTCAAACTTTTTATCTTTCTTGAGGAGTTCGGTTAGAGGTTTAGCAACCTTGGAGAAGTTCTCGACGAAACGCCGGCAATAGCTCGCTAAGCCAAGAAAACTCCTAACTTGCTTGACCGATTCAGGGGGAGTCCAATCAAGTACGGCTTGAACTCGCTCGGGATTGACAGCAATACCCTTGCCAGAGATCACATGACCTAGATAGGTTACTTCTGGCAACCAAAATTCACATTTAGAGAATTTGGCATAAAGGCGGTGCTCTCGAAGCTTCGTCAATACCAGCCTTAAATGCTCGGCATGATCTTCCTTGTTCTTGGAGAAAATGAGTATATCATCGAGGTATACCACGACGAATTTATCCAAATACTCCATGAATATAGAATTCAGTAACCGAGAAAAGGTAGCTGGGGCATTGGTTAATCCGAAGGACATGACGGTGTACTCATATTGGCCATAACGAGTAACGAAAGCCGTTTTAGGAATGTCCTCGTTCTTGATTTTGATTTGATGGTAGCCCAACCTCAAATCCATCTTGGAGAAGACTGAGGATCCCGCGAGCTGATCATACAGGTCGTTGATCCTGGGGAGCGGATACTTATTCTTTATGGTGACCAGATTGACAGGTCGGTAATCTACAACCATCCGCTCCGTTCCATCCTTCTTCTTGACGAAGAGGACGGGGCAAGCCCAAGGGGAAGAACTAGGACGGATGAAACCCTTTTGCAAGGACTCATCGAGTTGTTTCTTTAGCTCAGCTAATTCTAGTGGTGCCATCTTATAAGGTCTCCTAGAGATTGGGACAGTTCCAGGGATATGATCTATCACAAACTCGACATCTCTGTCAGGTGGAACTCCTGGCAGTTCTTCTGGAAAAACATCCGGAAAGTCACGGACTACCGGGATATCTTCGAGTTCTGGTAGAGGGCTGGCATTAAGAGAGTAGAGCTGACGTTCAGCCATTCGAGTCAAGACATTGACTATCTTGCCGGATGGATGTGTAAGTTGAACGGTCCTAGTAAAGCAATCAATTTTGGCGTAATGGGTTGTCATCCAATCCATACCCAAAATGATATTTATGTCCGAGGACTTGAGAGCGATTAAAGATGCAAGGAAAACAAGTCTATCGACAAGGATTTCATTTCCATGGCTTACCCTAGAGGTTTGCCACTTTGAACCAGGAGTTTGAATAACCATGGAAGTAGGCATGTCACAAAAAGTCATGTTGTGCAATCGAGCATAGCTCTCAGATATGAACGAATGGGATGCTCCAGTATCGAAAAGAACAGATGCCGGATGGCAGTTTACGAGAAGCGTACCAAGGACGACGTTAGGATCCTCGTAAGCTTCTTCGGCAGAAACATAGTTGACATGACCACGTGCAGTGGGGATTGGCTTGACATAGTTCACCTTGCCGGTTGGCTTGCCACGGCCAACGGGTTTTCCTGGCTGATTCTGGGGACAATCATGCATGTAGTGTCCCGGTTCCCCACACTTGAAACATGTCACAGTGGTGGTGCGTGGAGCAAAGTTGGAGGGTGGACCTCCATAGGTCTTAGCAGGTGCAAACTGTTGAGTTGGGCGAGGCACCTCATAGGATGGCCTCGGTGTATACTTGGGTGGCAGAGCAGTGTTAGGAACCCACACACGGCGCTTGTGAGAGCCAGAGCCGGATGAGGAACCAAGGTCTCGAGTATGCTTGCGGGTAGCCTCGAAGTCGGTCTGGCCTGTCTCAACACTGATAGCCTTGTTAACCAACTTCTGGAAGGAGGTGCACTCGTGCAGACGTAGATCTCGACGAAGTTCAGGGCTGAGTCCCTTGCGGAACCTCGCCTGTTTCTTGGCATCGGTGGATACTTCCTCAGGTGCATAGCATGCCAGATTACCAAACTCACGACTATAGCCGTCCACAGTTAAACGGCCCTGGGTGAAATTGCAGAATTCCTCCCGCTTGCGATCCATGAGACCTTCCGGAATGTGATGTTCACGGAATGCCTCACTGAACTCAGCCCAGGTAGTGACTTGGCCAGCAGGACGCATAGCTTCAAAGTTTTCCCACCAAAGACTGGCAGGGCCCTCAAGATGGTAGGCGGCGTAGATAACCTTGTCAGCTTCGGCCACACGGGCAGAGTGTAGCTTGTGGGTGATACTACGTAGCCAGTCATCAGCATCCGGAGGTTCAGTGGAGTGATGGAACTTTGGTGGACACATCTTGATAAAATCGTGGATTGACACCACGTCATTCCTCTGACGGAACCCAGTGTTTTGCTCAATGCGTTCCAGCATACGGTTGGTCTCTCTCTTGTTCCGTTCTGCTTCAAGCATAACTTCCGCCAAAGAGAGTGGCTGGGGCAGATTTCCATCTCTAGCCCCACTAGCCTCACCCTGCTCCTGAGCAGCAGGAGTGTTGCGAGTGTTGACCATCCTAGGAAAACAAAACAACGGTTTAGACAAGGATGGCAAAAATTTGACATAGAAGTGCAGAATGTAATGGATGACACAGAATGCAGAGATGTTCATCCGTACCACATGGTAATATAGTAACTGCTATATATACACCAGTGGTCATACACACCATACAAGTTTAGTACAAGTCAAGGCTAAAGTACAACTGCGGTGAAAGACGATACATCCCATCAGAGGCATTCCAAGCTCCTATACATTATTTAACTACACCTCCGGAACTCAGTACACACTAAGTCATATTCCACAAGACGCGCAGGACTGTGGAAATACAACTACTACAATACTACTACTACCACGGACTAGCTCAGACATTCGCGTAGTAATCCTCGTAAAGATTACCACCGTAGCCTGGAAGTGGTACAGACGGATCTTGGAACTCGCGAGCACTCGAAGGCTGTGGACCATAGGGGCATGGGTGTGGTCTCGGACCCGATGCTAGTGGTAACCGACGCCCACGTGGAGGTGTAATACCCCCAACGTCACGCCAATCCATGCGATCAGGCAGACGAGTCCGCATAGGATACAAATCCCGCATGTCCAGATATCCGGCGTGCACAGCAGGTGCAAGCCGTGTCAAAGTAGTCCAGTGAGCGGCTCGGGAGTTATACAACTCCATTCGGAGGGCACGGACCTCACGGTCTCTATCCTCCAACATCTGAACGGTAGTCTGAAGCAGTGGCTCTTCATGAGCAGCATCCATATACAGACCAGTGTAGTAGCCTTCCACTCCGGGGAGTGAAGCTGGCATGTAACAGAACTCAGTGTTCAGCAACAGGGCATGCCTAGCACGGAGAATGGTCATCATCGAATAAGCGGCATCCTGTACTGCCATCTCGATGGTAATCCCGAGTCCATAAGACCAATGGATGGGATCATTTGCTCCAGGATATGAGGGGTATATCCGGACGGTGCAGAAATACTGACTTTGATTGAAATCCCGATACTGTTCCTCCACAGTGTATTCAGGATACCAGCGATAACCGGTCTCAGTCATCACACGGACTAGCATGGCCGTGTGACCGGGCACATTAATGCACCGAGTCAAACGAACCACTTGGTGAGGGATGCGGCCAGACATTTGAAACACGGAATAATGCAAAGGCATTAGTGTTTCTGGAAGAAATCGGGCAGCATAACAACTGTAAATGCTCAAACAAGGATTTGAGACATCATACAAATGATAGCATAACCACTCAACAATTCCATATCAAGGTTCCGGTTCAACAATCATCATACCAAAAGGATAGAAACTGAACTGAGGCTTGAAACCAACAATCCTAAGAGTCTACGAATTAGTAACACGTGAACCTAGTAAGGATAGGAGGCCTAGTCCTAAATCCCCGTAGAAAGAATAGACTGACTCAGATCAGAAGGGCACAAGGTAAAGGAGTAAAAAAAGCCTTACGTTCCCTTCCACAATCAATTCCCCTACATATAACTAAGAATTTTTCTAGACTCAACATCGACCAGTTTGGCTTGAGAAACCTACAGGCAGTCCAGCTCTGATGCCAACGCTGTCAGGACCCCGATCCTAAGTCACACCGATCTAGCTGTAACACGTCATATCACTTTGCGGCCTCACGCACGGTAACCCCACGGGTGCCACCTTACCTGGCCCGGGACCGTTTGCGCATTTTGGCACACGTATATGACAGTGTCGCTAGCATCCATATGACAGAGAACCCGGGCCGACATGGCTAGTTATAAACCAAAAGTGGCACTAAATTACAGAGACAGGCATCCATGACCCAGCAACGAACGTGTCGGTCATCAACGTATGAACCCAAGTCGTAGCAAGACACATGCCGGCCAGCCTACGTGTTCCGAGCAGTAGCAAGCTACCAAGGCTCATTGGAATCACTAGGAGGCATTTCCCTGTAAGATAGGCTACCAAAGGAAAACAACTAGGTGTCGGATCCCACACATACCAAGCATTTCAATCATACACGCAATATGCTCAATATGTGCAAATACAACATTGCATCACAACAGAACTCTATGACTCAAAGTACTTTATTTAAAAGGCTCCAAGAGCCATACATAACATATTCATACAGGCAGGGGTCACATGACCCAACACTCAAGTCATACAGTCATACAAGCACAAGCGGAAGCTACATGTCTGAGTACATACAACTTAGGAAATAAAACATGCTTGGTGTAGCCTGACTATCTACAAGGCCCTCCACAAGCTCCAGATCACCGTCTGGGTGTCAAGCTACTCGTCGACGTCAACGTCTATGTAGAACCCATCAGCAGGGGCAGGGTTCTCCTCTGCAACAGTTATTAAGCAAACATGAGTACAAAGGTACTCAACAAGTCTTACCACAGAACCTATCATAGATGCAACATTATCAAAAGGGGGTAGTGGAGTTTATAGCAGAATGCCAGCTTTGACCTTGGCTAACCTATACTACAACTCTCAACGGATTGCAAGATGTTGTCACGAACACGAGTCCTCTACTGACCACATCAATACACTACCGAGGATCCTCTTCCGTCATCCTACGGAAGGGCCATCCACGGCACTCACGCTTATCTTGAGGCTTTTAGTAGTATCCATCAACTTGTCTATGAACTGTAAGAGTAACCAAGTAGTTCGTACCGCGAACAACGGCTATTCGAATAGTTTGATAACCCTGCAGGGGTGTACTTCTTCACACATGTTTTCACCACTTAGCGTCTGCACACGTCATGTGCTCGGCAGACTTCAAGCGAAAGCCGACGTGGGTGTAGACCACGACCTAACCAACCACTCAAGTCTCTCGTCCAGGTTTATCGCCTATTTGGGTTCCATCCGTGGGGAGATCCGGCCGGGGTGTCGCTCACGGCCCCAAACGATGTGTACAGGGTTCCCGAGTCACCAAACGGGCAACCGGTACACCGTGCCACGTACCTGTCGCATCACAGCCCACCCCGAGGGTCAGCGCTGCGCACGACCTCCAGTAAACTATAAACACCAGAAACTAGTTGCGACTCCTGGACAGAGTACAAGGGCAGTCAATAAGTCGAGCGGGGTCATATTTCAGGGCCCAATGTGTCGTAGTAACTGTAACTTGAATCACACACACAGATCTCGGGTCCTATGGACGATTCCAATGAAACAACCCACCATGTACTCCTACATGGCCTTTCATCGATACCTTTACCAAGCGTATTCCACACTTCCCTCTCTTTATCGGTAAGATCATTTCACTCTGATCCATCACCCAGATGAACCAGACCAGACACAACTCTAAGCATAGCAGGCAACATAAGTAAATAGCATGGTGGATCACACATCACATGGCTCAATCAACTCCTACACATGCTAGTGGGTTTCAACTATTTACTGTGGCAATGACAGGTCATGCAAGGGAAAAGGGTTCAACTACCGCAGCAAGTAGCAGTTCACGCGCTGTTGCCTTAATGCAGTAAAAGAGAGCAGGAGCGAGAAGATTGGGTTTGTATCGGAATGATCAATGATTGCTTGCCTGACAAGGTAGTTGTCGGGTACTGCTCTTCAACTGGATACGCAGCAGTATCCTCGGGAGCAGGACCTAACACAGGGAATACCGACGATACAATCATTAACAAACAAATGCAACAATATGATGCATGCTCATGACATGGCAAGATGCAAGTGTGTTGGCTAATGCAACTAAAATCAGAAGGGTTTGAACCTATTTGAATCAAGGATTCAAATTGAAGTTCAAACTATTATTTAAATAAGTACATAATCATGTTTTTGATGTATACAGCAAGTTAACTTGTTCAAACATGCATGAAACCAGTGCCATTAGAAAGATTGGATTTTTCTGATCATTTTTCATATATAAATCTTTTCCATCTGAGCTATGGTTGATTTTATATGATTTTTAGAATTTTGGGAATTTTCTGGAATTTCCTGAATTATTTTAATCTAAAAATCCCAGAAAATCCTTTACTGCGTCAGCATGACATCATGCTGACGTCAGCCAGTCAACAGGGCCAGTCCAGGTCAAACCTGACCAGTGGGTCCCTCATGTCAGTGTCACAGCTAATTAACTGAGTTAATTAGAGTTAAACTAAAACTAATTAGGTGTCAGTGGGGCCAGGGCCCACGTGTCAGTGACTAAACTAATTAACTAATTAATATTAAATTAACACCTAAACTAGATTTGACTTGCGGGCAGGGCCCACATGTCATTGACCCAGGGGGTCAAACCCGTGGTCAAAACAAGTCCAACTCGCCGGCGTTTAGCCGCCGGCGAGGCCAAACGTGGCGGCGTGCTTCGGAAAACGCCTACGGTGCACGGCTCGAGCTCCGGCTGGGTGCGTTGGATAGCTCTTGCTCTTGCGCGTCGGATGGAGGTGGTCGCCGGACCTGGGGTGGCCGGAGACGATGGCAACGAGCTCGACGGCGGCGACCGGCGTCGGGCGTGTGTGGAGAAACGGCTGCAGGGGCCTAGGCGATGCGTGCGTAGCACCGTTCGCATCTACGTGCTGTGGTGAGTACGTTGGACGGGTGCCGGTGACCAAATGGTCACCGGAGCATCACCGGCGGCGAGCATGGCGGCGGTGCGTGCGGTTGAGCTTCGTGCAGTGTGTTACAGGGCAAAAGGGAGCCAACGGAGAGGGGGAGGAGGTAGCTAGGCTCACAGGGGTTGCGGCAAGCACCGGAGCGAGCTCGGGGGTGGTCGGAGCTGAGCAGAACGGCGAGGGGGATCTCCGCGGCCGGAGCTGGGGAAGAAGAGGTCGGGGGCGTCTCCAGGGCGGGCGAGTGCTCGGGGCTCGGCCTGTTCGAAGCAGTCGAGGACGGCGGAGACGATGGACACCAAGGCGGAGCTCAGGGACGACGGTGGACGCGGCTTCTACGACGGTGCGATCACGGCGGCGTCGGCCATGGCGCGGGGAGAGCGGAGGAGAGGAACTGGGGGGAGGTGGAGGTGTCTGCGGGGTCGAGGAGGACGTGGGGGTTCGATCCATCCCTCCAGGACGGCGAGGGGGTGAAGCAAGGCGGCAGGCAGCTGCGTGGCGCGCGGCGCGGTCGCCGTCGAGCACCTGCCTGCCTGCCTGGCCGAGCCAAGCAGTTCGCTGGAGCGGCAGCTGGGCTGGGCCGGCAGGTGGGCCGGGTGGGTGCCAGGTAAGTTCTCTCTCTCCCTTTTTTTCTATTTTCTTTTCTGTTTCATTTCTTTTGCAACTTTGTTCATTTAATAAAAATGCTTAAACATTTTTATAACTCATAACACTTGTCATACCTGCTGTATATAATATGAACAGTAGGAAACATTATAGTTTATGATTATTTGAGCATTTAAAATATTTTGTAGCATTTAAATGCCCAAATTCAAATACCATATGATTTAATCCAAAGCCCTAGATTGTCCTAGAAAAATGTGCACCATTTTTGGCAGAGGTTTAAGACCAAGGCAGAAATGATGAACATTTTGAAGGGTTTGGGTACATTGGAAAATATTTTATCAAACCCTAGTTGTTAGGGGACGGGTGCTGGGGTTTCTGTTAATCCCATTTCAAGTTTCTTTGAAAGTAAACATGATGCACACTCTAGTCAGGTCCTAATGCAAGTGCTAGCTAGGGATGTGACGAGGACATGTACCTCTTCAAGTTTTGCAGCGCTGCCTCCGCTTCCAGAGTCCATTTCATCGGACCCGCCTTTTTCAAAATTTTGAAAAACGGCAGGGCGCGTTCCGCAGACTTAGAGATAAACCTACTGAGAGCAGCCACACAGCCGGCAAGCCTTCGTACATCCTTGACGCGCTTCGGAGCTTCGATCTGCTCGATGGCTTTGATCTTGTCGGGATTTGCCTCAATCCCCCTCTGGGACACAAAGAACCCGAAAAGCTTGCCGGAGGGGACTCCGAACACGCACTTCTCGGGGTTAAGCTTGAGTTGGATCTTGCGCAGATTTGCAAAGGTTTCCTCTAGATCTTGCACTAGGGTAGCCCTGTCCTTGCTCTTAACCACTATGTCATCCATGTATGCTTCCACATTTCTGTGAATCTGTGGCTCAAAAGCTGTATGGACTACCCTTGCAAATGTTGAACCAGCATTCTTCAATCCGAAAGGCATGCGTATGAAGCAATAAGTGCCACACGGAGTAATGAATGCTGTCTTCTCCTCATCTTCTTCAGCCATGAAGATTTGGTGATATCCGAAATATGCATCAAGAAACGAAAGCAACTCACATCCAGCCGTGGAGTCAACGATCTGGTCAATGCGCGGCAAGGGAAATGGATCTTTGGGACAAGCTTTATTCACATCGGTGAAGTCAATACAAAGCCTCCACTTCCCGTTCGCTTTGCACACGACAACAGGGTTGGCCAACCACGTGGGATGGAGTACACCTCTGACAAGGCCTGCCGCTTCCAGCTTCTTGATTTCTTCAGCGATAAACTCTTGGCGCTCCACTGCTTGTTTTCTAACCTTCTGCTTGACGGGCCGCGCGTGAGGACAAACGACAAGCTTGTGCTCAATCACTTTCCTGGGAACACCGGGGATGTCAGACGGTTGCCATGCAAACACGTCGACATTCGCCCGCAGGAAAGCAACGAGTGCGCTTTTCTATTTAGGATCAAGCGTGCAACTGATGGTGAAAGTACCACCAGTGCCGTCCTCCTTGGCGGACACCTTCTTTGTCTCTGGTGGAGCTGCCATTGCCTTCTTGTACTTGCCGGTGGAGCTCGATGGTGCGTCCTCGACGGCAGCGCAGCACTCCGAAGAGGAGCGTTTGCCGGAGTGGGCCCCAGAGCTCTTGCCGGACTTGGTCTTGTTCTTCCCCCCGGGAGCTTCAGCGGCAAGTGTCTTGCTATATGTTGCGGCTGTTGCATCCCAGTAAATCTTGTCGGCACAGATAAGGGCATCTTTCTTGTCGCCGGGGACAGAGATGACGCTTATCGGGCCTGGCATCTTGAGCATGTTGTAGGCATAGTGAGAGGCTGCCATGAACTTGGTGAGCGCTGGACGGCCAAGTATCCCATTGTAAGGTAATGGGATATCGGCAACATCAAAGGTGATCCTCTCAGTCCTGAAGTTCAGCTCTCCGCCAAATGTCACCGGCAGCGTGATCTTCCCTGTTTGCTCCTTCCTGGGTTAATTCCTTGGAAAGTGCCAGTTTCTTCGAGCTCGCTGTCGGGGATCTGGAGCTTCCGGACCACAGCGGAGGAGATCAAGTTCAGGCCGGCCCCGCCGTCAACCAGCATCTTGGTGACCTTGAGGTTGCGGATAGTTGGAGAAACCAACATCGGCAAACACCCGACCACAGTTGTGCGATCAGGGTGGTCCTCAGTGTCAAAGATGATGGGCGTGCTGGACCACTTCAGAGGTTTGCGCGACTCGACGGGCGGTTCTGCCGCATTAACTTCCCGCACCCATTGCTTGAGTTGGCGGTGGGAAGTATGTAGAGAAGCACCTCCGTCAACGCACAGAACTTCTGTGGCCTTCTGGAACTCCTGCTCGCTGTTATCTCCATCATCCATGTCTTCATCGTCGTCTTCGTCTTCGTCCTTGTCGCGGCCGCGGGGAGGTCTGTCTCCTTGCCGCTGCTTGGCCTTGCCGCGGCATCCTCCCCGGCCGTTGAATGGCCGCTTCTTGCCGGACTCTCCACCACCCCCTTGGGCCTTCTCCTTGTCGCGCCGCTCGTACTCAGCTTTCTGCCGCTCGACGAGGTACTCGACTCTCTTGCAGTTCTGGAGGTCGTGGCCCTTGGTGCGGTGGATCTTGCAGTACTGCTTGTCGGAGCCGTCCTGCTTGTCGGCGGCCGCCACAGTCTGGCAGTTGGTGCACGCGGCAGCCTCTTTGCCGGAGCCACCAGCCTGGGCTTTCTTGGCGCCAGCCTCCTTGCCGGACTGCTCAACGACCAGCACTTCTTTGTTCTTCTTTTTCCTGTTGTTCCGCCGGAGGTTCTTCTTTGCCGGGGCGGCATCCTCGCTGTCAGATCCCCCTGCTCCAGTATCCTCTCCGGGGAGTTTCCTCCCCTCCTCAGCGCGTGCGCACTTGTCGGCCAGGGCATAAAGCTCGCTGACGTCTCGAATTTTGCACATCGCCGTCTCCTCCCTCATCCGGCGGTTACGCACGTTCTGATGGAACACGCTGATAACCGCGGCAGGGTGGACGTCTGGGATGTTGTGCTAGACGCGGCTGAATCTCTGGATATACTTTCGCAGGGACTCTCCTTCCTTCTGGGCAAGTAAGTGAAGGTCACTCTCCTGGCCATGGGGCTTGTGGCCACCCGTGAAGGCGCCGACAAACTGATGGCACAGGTCGGCCCAAGAAGAGATGGAGTTCTCCGGCAAGTGGATGAGCCAAGATCTGACGTTTGGCTTGAGCACGAGCGGGAAGTAATTGGCGAGTATCTTCTCGTCTCGTCCCCCGGCAGCCTGCACCGCGATGGTGTAGATGCTGAGGAACTCCGACGGATGAGTCTTGCCGTCGTACTTCTCGGGTACGTCGGGCTTGAAGTTCTTCATGCTGGGCCACTGGACTTGCCGCAGCTCGCGAGTGAACGCAGGGCAACCCGCCGCGTACGGCAAGTCGCCTGGTCCCCGGGCGCGTGCATGTCAACATCGGGCCCAGCGCGCTAGTCGGATTGTCGCCGTGCCTCTCTTCGACGCTCGATGCGGGTTCGAGCGTCCTCTTGTTGTCTGTCGTCAAGGACTTGGCGCTGATCACGGCGAGCTCGCGGATCCGACGACGCAGTGGAGTCGCCGTCGAGGTTGATCCGCCGAGTCGGCGATTTTGGCCTTCGGGGCGGGGAGTGCACGGTGGTTGCACCCCCGGCGGTCTTGTCGCCATCAGCCCTCGCCTGGCTAACTTGCCGCGGCCGCGACATCGTCGGCTGCTGCGGAGTGTCGCCGTTGGCAAAGGCGATGAGGCTTTGGATAGTGGCCCTCCAGTCGTCGGCCTTGTCCGCCGCTGGAGGGAAGTCGAGGAGCAGTTGAGCTCGAGCTAGAGATTCTGCTTGAGTGGAGGGTAGCGGTGGCGAGCGGTGCGAGGAGCGGGATATGCTCGGACTTCTAACTACGTTAGAAGGAGCAGTTTCCCGCCCCGGCGACCGCGCCTTGCTCGTGCCAGCGTGTTGATGTGTATGTTGGCCTTGAGCGTCCCGGGACCCGCCAGCTTGACCTTGTCCCAGCAAGCGTATGGTACCTTGAGTACCACGTCACCGCCGGTCCCGCGCTTCCTGGGAAGGGCGCGGTGCGTGTACGGAAGCCGAGGCCTTGGAGTGCGCTCGGTCGTCTGTCTTGTCCTTTGACTTGGCGGCGCCGTGAGTTTCCTCGCCGACGTCCGTCCTTCCACCGGCGTCTACCCCACCAACCATTGGCTCCGGTGGTGGCGGGATCGACGCGGACGGGCCTGTTGCTTCCGAAGCCTTCTTCTTCGGTGGCATGCTGATGAAGTCGATGAAGTTGATGGAGATTTCGCTCGCGTGAACGCCGGATCAGGTTCACACAACCTCGACGCACCCCCTACCTGGCGCGCCAAAGATGTCGGGGAAACTGATCGCCCACGAACACCTATGGGACCGAAGCCCCTTCTCGGTACGGCAAGGGGGCGGAGGATGCACAAAGAGCGGATCGAGGCGAGCACACGAGCAGTTTACCCAGGTTCGGGCCACACGGATGCGTAAAACCCTACTCCTGCTTTGGTTTGTATTGCCTTCTTGACTCGGGAGCGAGGAGAGCGACAAGATGCTCTAACCGCTAGCAAGACCGAGCGCGAGAATGATCGATGTTCGGAACCCCTTCTACGTTGCGCATGGGCCTCGTTTTATGACAACGCAGATGAGGGTAAAAACGTAAAATGGGTGGTAGTTGGAACAGTGTTTGCATAGTGCTCTATACCTAACTTTGACGGCAGGGGACAAGGGCATTGAATGCCCGTCGCCGTCGCCCCAAACAGTGCAAAAAGCGTCCGTCAGGGCGCCACCGTTCGCCACGACGGTGGCCTAGTCATCGCACCTTGCCACCGTGTACCCCAGGCTGCACAGCCTTCAGCCACGTGCGCCTGGAGGGGTCCCAGAGTGACACGTGAGTGGATGTGCTGGAGCGCGGGTACCTAGTGGAAGTTTGCCGCGGCAAGCGCCTTGCCGCAGCTGCTATCTTGTCGCGCCCGGGAGCTTGTCGCTCGCCGGGCCTTGCCGGGATGCGTGGCGCGACGCGGTAAGTTCTCTTGAAATGCCGTGTTTGGCCTTCCTGGCAAGCTCCTCTTGCCAGGGCCTTGTCCCAAAGAAAATGGTCTTGAGCCTTGAATGGTCTTCCCGGCAAGCTCCTCTTGCCGGGGCCTTGTCTCTAGACTTGGATACTTTGTTCTTGAATGGCTCTAAAGGATCCACGAGGGGTCTTGGCGGTCGCCTGGCTAGCCCTGCCACGGGACGCTACAACTGCCCGTGCACAAGTTCGGGATACTAAGGTACCCCTATTTTAGTACACCGACACTTAGCATCACCCTTTAAGGAGAACGGAAATAACTAAGGATATAGTAGTAACGAATTTTTTCCTCGTTGGCGAATAGGGTGGCTATATCATTCAACTTAGTAAGATGTGCCACAACAGTTTCAGATTCATAGCCATGGAAAGGATCAGATTCCACCAAACTAATTAACTCAGGGTCGACGGAGAAATCATAATCCTTATCAGGAGCACAGATAGGTGAAGTAGCAAAAGCAGGGTCATATTTCATTCTAGCATTCGAAGACTTTTCTTTCATCTTAGCTAATAATTTCTTAATATCATATCTATCATTGCAAGCAAGAAAGTCTATAGCAGTTTCTTCATCCATAACATAACCCTCAGGCACGATAGGCAATTCATATCTAGGGGGAGAATCTTCATCATCACTTTCATCAATATTATCAGTTTCATTAATTGCATTCTCTCTAACCCTAGCAATTTGTTCATCAAGCAATTCACCTAGTGGCATAGTATTTTCAAGCATAGAAGTAGTTTCGTCATACATAGCAGAAGTGGCATAATCAAGAACATGCGACATAAAAGATTCAATAGCAGGAGTAGGTGTCCCGAATTTACTCATAACAGAGGGTGAATCAAGTGCAGAGCTAGATGGCAGTTCCTTACCTCCCCTCGTAGTTGAGGGAAAGATCTTGGTTTTTGAGTCTTTCAAGTTCTTCAAAGTGATCAACAGATATAAATCCCAAGTGACTTGAAGAATATAGCTATGCTCCCCGGCAACGGCGCCAAAAAATAGTCTTGATAACCCACAAGTGTAGGGGATCGCAACAGTTTTCGAGGGTAGAGTATTCAACCCAAATTTATTGATTTGACACAAGGGGATCCAAAGAATACTCTCAAGTATTAGTAGTTGAGTTGTCAATTCAACGACACCTGGAAGACTTAATATCTGCAGCAAAGTATTTAGTAGCAAAGTAATATGGAAGTAACGGTAACAGTGGCAAAAGCAATGGTAGCAGTTTTTGTAGTGATTGTAACAGTAGCAACGGTATAATAACTAAGCAACAAGCAATATGTGAAAAGCTCATAGGCATTGGATCAGTGATAGATAATAATGCCGGATGCGATTCCTAATTTAATAGTTATAACTTAGGGTGACACAGAACTAGCTCCAATTCATCAATGTAATGTAGGCATGTATTCCAGATATTGTCATACGTGCTTATGGAAAAGAACTTGCATGACATATTTTGTCGTACCCTCCCATGGCAGCGGGGTCCTATTGGAAACTAAGGGATATTAAGGCCTCCTTTTAATAGAGTACCAGACCAAAGCATTAACACATAATGAATACATGAACTTCTCAAACTACGGTCATCACCGAGAGTGGTCCCGATTATTGTCAGTTCGGGGTTGCCGGATCATAACACATAGTAGGTGACTATTGACTTGCAAGATAGGATACAGAACACACATATATTCATGAAAACATAATAGGTTCAGATCTGAAATCATGGCACTCGGGCCCTAGTGACAAGCATCAAGCATGGCAAAGTCATAGCAACATCAATCTTAGATCATAATTGATACTAGGGATCAAACCCTAACAAAACTAACTCGATTACATGGTAAATCTCATCCAACCCATCACCGTCCAGCAAGCCTACGATGGGATTACTCACGCATGGTGGTGAGCATCATGGAATTGGTGATGGAGGAAGGTTGATGATGACGACGGCGACGATCTCCACTCTCCGGAGCCCCGAACGGACTCCAGATCAGCCCTCCCGAGAGAGATTAGGGCTTGGCGGCGGCTCCGTATCGTAAAATGCGATGAATTCTTCTCTCTAATTTTTTTCTCCCCGAAAGTGAATATATGGAGTCAGAGCTGAGGTCAGTGGAGCGTTAGGGCGCCCATGAGGCAGGGGGCGCGCCCAGGGGGGGGTGCCCCACCCTCGTGGACAGGGTGTGGGCCCCCTGGTCTGGTTTCTTCCGCCAGTATTTTTTATATATTCCAAAATAATTCTCCGTTGATTTTCAGGTCATTCTGAGAACTATTATTTCTGCACAAAAATAACACCATGACAGTTCTGCTGAAAACAACGTCAGTCCGGGTTAGTTCCTTTCAAATCAGGCAAGTTAGAGTCCAAAGCTAGGACAAAAGTGTTTGGAAAAGTTGATACGTTGGAGACGTATCACATAGCTAATTCAAGCTCATTACCGGCAAGTCTCTTTACTCGTTCCATAATACATCATCTCGTGACTAACTCATTAGTCGTTTGCTTGCAAGGCTTATTATGATGTGTATTACCGAGAGGGACCAGAGATACCTCTCCGACACTCGGAGTGACAAATCCTATTCTTGATCTATGCCAACACCACAAACACCTTCGGAGACACCTGTAGAGCATCTTTATAATCACCCAGTTACGTTGTGATGTTTGATAGCACACAAGGTGTTCTTCCGGTATTCGGGAGTTGCATAATCTAATAGTCATAGGAACATGTATAAGTCATGAAGAAAGCAATAGCAGTAAAACTAAACGATCAAGTTGCTAAGCTAACGGATGGGTCTTGTCCATCACATCATTCTCCTAATGATGTGATCCTGTTGATCAAATGACAACTCATGTCTATGGCTAGGAAACATAACCATCTTTGATCAATGATCTAGTCTAGTAGAGGCATACTAGGGACACTCTATTTTGTCTATGTATTCACACATGTACTAAGTTCCCGGTTAATACAATTCTAGCATGAATAATAAACATTTATCATGATATAAGGAAATACAAATAACAACTTTATTATTGCCTCTAGGGTATATTTCCTTCATAGGATTCCCTTCGTGCTGATACGAGGGAGGGGGCTGCTAGCTACTTCGCACTTTGCTAGGTGAACCTCGGCTGGGGGCAGGGGCATGCATTCATAGCTTAGGAATCCCTTCGTGCCGACACGAGGGAGAGGGGGCTGCTAGCTACTTCACACTT
>LR738709.1:368381811-368438676 GCA_902687465.1 Secale cereale | reverse complement strand
AGCAAGCCCCCCCCCCCCGCCGCCGCAAGGCCTCCATTGTCAACATCTGCCGGTTTGCCCATGCAACTTACCCACCGATCTCCATACCCAGGCCGCCCTGAGTTTCTTAGATGACGCCTGCAAAACGCCCTCCCATCCCCATCCCCCACTCCAGAGCGTCGCAACCTAAGCTCGGCTACGCTTCCCGTGGAGCTCGAGGAGCGACTGGCCCAAAAGAGGTGTATCGCAGTCTCTTCGCCCGACGTCGCCGAGGAAGCCGACGACCATTACCGGTGGTAGGAACTCAAGCAGCGGGCTAGAGTATGCGGGCATGTCTTGGCCGCCGGCTACAACATCGAGGTCATCGACACCGACAGCCTGAGGCGGGCTATGTGATACATCTCCAATGTATCTATAATTTTTGATTGTTCCATGCTATTATTTATGAAGTCTTGGATGTTTAATGGGCTTTATAATTCACTTTTATATCATTTTTGGGACTAACTTACTAACCCAAAGGCCCAGTCCAGATTGCTGTTTTTTGCCTGTTTTAGGGTTTTGCAGAAAAAGAATATCAAACGGAGTCCAAACGGAATGAAACCTTCGCGAGAGATATTTTTGGAGAAAATCACGCACGCGGAGCTTGTGAACCACAGCAGGGAATCGAGGGCTGGCCCAAGAGGGTGGGGGCGCTCCCCCCTTCCTAGGGCGCGCCCCCTGCCTCGTGGCCCCCTCGAGCGTCCCCCGGTACCCTCCTTCTTCCTATAAAAGTCTACGTACCCCAGAAACTCCGTGAACAGAGAGAAAAACCTAATTCCACCGCCGTACCTTCTGTTCCCGTGAAGATCCCATCTTGGAGCCTGTTCCGGAGCTCCACCGGAGGGGGATCCATCACGGAGTTCTTCTTCATCATCATCATCGCCCTCACCATGAGTTGTGAGTAGTTTACCACAGACCTTCGGGTCCATTGCTAGTATCTAGATGGCTTCTTCTCTCTCTCTAGATCTCAATACAAAGTTCTCCTCGGTCTTCGAGGAGATCTATTCGATGTAATATCTTTTTGCGGTGTGTTTGTCGAGATCCGATGAATTGTGAGTTTATGATCAAGGTTATCTATGAAATATATTTGGTTCTTCTCTGAACTTTTTATGTGTTCTCATAATATCCTTGCAAGTCTCTTCGAATTATTGGTCTGGTTTGGCCTACTAGATCTATAGTTCTTGCAATGGGAGAAGTGCTTGGCTTTGGGTTCAATCTTGCGGTGTCCTTTCCCAGTGACAGTAGGGGCAGCAAGGCACATATTGTATTGTTGCCATCGAGGATAAAAAGATGGGGTTTATATCATATTGCTTGAGTTTATCCCTCTACATCACGTCATCTTGCTTAAGGCGTTACTCTGTTCTTATGAACTCAATACACTAGATGCATGCTGGATAGCAGTCGATGTGTGGAGTAATAGTAATAGATGCAGGCAGGAGTCGGTCTACTTGTCTCGGACATGATGCCTATATACAATGATCATGCCTAGATAGTCTCATAATTATTCGCTTTTCTATTAATTGCTCGACAGTAATTTGTTTACCCGCCGTAGAATATCGCTATCATGAGAGAAACCACTAGAGAAAACTATGGCCCCCGGGTCTATTCTCAACATATCAATCTACATATACTTTACTTTTATCGGTTTTATTTGTTGTTCTTATAAACTAAAAATACCAAAAATATAAACTATCATCTCTATTAGATCTCACTTTCGTAAGTGACCGTAAAGGGATTGACAACCCCTTATCGCGTTGGCTGTGAAGTTCTTATTTGTTTGTGCAAGTTCGAGGGACTCGCGTGTGGTCTCCTACTGGATTGATACCTTGGTTCTCAAAAACTGAGGGAAATACTTACGCTACTGTGCTGCATCTCCCTTTCCTCTTCGAGGGAATACAACACAAGCTCAAGAAGTAGCAAGAAGAATTTCTGGCGCCGTTGCCGGGGAGGCTTACGCAAAAGTCATATACCAAGTACCTATCACAAACCCTTATCCTTCACATTACATTTTTTGTTTCTCGTTTTCCTCTCCCCCACTTCACCCTTGCCGTTTTATTTGCCCTTCTTCCGCCGTGTGTTTATCGTTCGCTTGCCTCTTGTCTGCTCGTGTGTTGCTTGCTTGCTTGTCATCATGTCTAGCACACCTATCATTATCACTACTCCCGAGAGTGAGGTCCTCAACTTTAAACAAAGGGAGGAAGAAAACTTAAAAGATGTCTGGTATAGAATTTCCGATGCTCAAAATAGATCTAATGGGAAGCTTTCCACTTCCGTGCTTCTTCGCAATTTTTATGTTGGCATAACTCCGTGGAATAGATTTATCTTAGATACCATTACCGGAGGGAATTTCTTGGGTAGCCACACTGTTGATTCTTATAATGCTATGACTGAATTATTTGGCTCACCACCTCTTACGGTTAATGGGACCGTTTTAACTTTGGAGCATGTTATGCAAGGATTAGAAATCATTGAAAACAAAGTTGCTACGATAGAACTGGTAGAGAACTTGGATAGAAAAATTCATAATGAAATCACCCAATATGGATCCAAGGTAGGAGTTGTTCTGAAAAATCTTAAGGAAAAGGAGCCCATAGTTAAAGAAAAGATAGATCAGGATTCTACTAGAATCAATAAGCTTGAGGATGTTATCACTAATGTGGGTTCTGCTCTTTTCGCTATAAAAACTACTCCAAATACCTCTACTAAATTATCTAAGTTCATGTATGTCCCTAAAGACAAGGGTGAAACATCTAGAATTGTGGATCTCAAATCCATAAGTGTTGACCCTAATTTTCTTACTATTGCAAGAGACCCTTTTGACACTTTAGAATTTCTTGATTTCTTGCCCAAGAGATTGATTATTCATAGGGACAAAGAAGTGCCCAAGAAACATAAGTGCTTAATCAAAGAATTGCCTTCCAAGGATGGCAATACCTAGATTTATCTTGTATCGTGCCTAGCTAGGGGCGTAAAACGATAGCGCTTGTTGGGAGGCAACCCAACTATATTTTTTGTTTGTTTTTGTTGCTGTTAGGGAATAAATATTGCATCTAGCCTCTGATTAGATGTGGTTTCATGTTTTGTTTAGTGTTTGTGCCACGTAAAACCTTTGGAAAGACTTGTGTGAAGTTTATGTGATCTTGCTGTGAAAAACAGAATCGTTAGCGCTCGCTAAAGTAGTCTTCAGATTTTACTGGAGCGTGATTTTTAGTTGATTCTTTTTGCAGATGATTGGTAGACAAATTCCGCAAATTTACCTATTTAGTTTGAATTTTTTGGAGTTCCAGAAGTAGGCGAAACCTGCAGATTACTACAGATTGTTCTGTCTTTGACAGATTCTGTTTTTCGTGTGTTGTTTGCTTATTCCGATGCATCTATGAGTAGTATTGGAGGATATGAACCATAGATAAGTTGGAATACGGTAGGTTTAACACCAATATAAACAAAGAATGAATTCATTGCTGCACCTTTGAGTAGTTGTTTGCTTTCTTATACTAACGGAGCTCACGAGAATTTTTGTCTAAGTTTTGTGTTGTGAAGGTTTCAAGTTTTGAGTATTGCTTTGATGGAATATGGAACAAGGAGTAGCAAAGGCCTAAGCTTGGGGATTCCCATGGCACCCCAAGTAAATTCAAGATAATCAAAAGCCTAAGCTTGGGGATGCCCCGGGAAGGCATCCCCTCCTTCGTCTTCATCCATCGGTAACTATACTTGGAGCTATATTTTTATTTGCAACATGGTATGTGTTTTGCTTGGAGCGTCTTGTATAATTTGAGTCTTTGCTTGTTAGTTTGCCACAATCATCCTTGCTGGACACACCTATTTGAGAGAGTTAAATATGGCCTAGAAATTTTTAGAACACTCTATGTGCTTCACTTATATCTATTGAGTTGAATAGTTTTTGCTCTAGTGCTTCACTTATATCTTTTAGAGCACGGTGGTGGTAATATTTTGTAGAAATTGTTGAACTCTCATGCTTCACTTATATCTATTTGAGAGTCTATTAAAACAACATGGTAATGTGTTTAGGCTAAAGAAACTAGTCTTCACATGATAGACATCCAATGTCAATTTAGTAAAAAAATTCACACCAAGTGCATTAAATAGGATGAGATGTTGGATGCTTGATAATTGTTTTGAGACATGAGGATAGTGATATTAGAGTCATGCTAGTGGAGTTATTATGAAATTAAGAAATACTTGTGTTAAGGTTAGTGATTCCCGTATCATGCACGTATGGTGAACCGCTATGTGACGAAGTTAGAGCATGAGGTATTTGTAGAGTGCCAACCTTTGTGTGGAGGTCGGGGGCGCGCGATGGTTAACTCCTACCAACCTCCCCCCTAGGAGCATGCGTTGATTGCTTTGTTTTGATGACTCGTAGATTTTTGCAATAAGTATATGAGTTCTTATGACTAATGTTGAGTCAATGGAATATACGCACTCTCACCCTTCCGCCATTGCTAGCCTCTCTTGTACCGCACAACTTTTGCCGATGCCATAAACCCACTATATATCCTTCCTCAAAACAGCCACCATATTGTTCCTCAAAACAGCCACCATACCTACCTATCATGGCATTTCCATAGCCATTCCGAGATATATTGCCATGCAACTTTCCACTGTTCCGTTCATATGACACGCATCATATTGTTTTATTGCCATTGCATGATCATGTAGTTGACATCGTATTTGTGGCAAGGCCACCATGCATAATTTTTATATACATGTCACTCTTGTTTCATTGCACATACCGGTACACCGCCGGAAGCATTCATATAGAGTCATACTTGTTGTAGTATCAAGTTGTAATATCGAGTTGTAACGAAAGGCTAAATCTATAAAGCCCCTCCGCAAAAAAGGAAAAAAGGGGAAAAAAGAAAGGCCCCAAAAAAAGAGAAAAAAAGAAAAGAAAAAGGGACAATTGCTACTATCTTTTTTCCACACTTGTGCTTCAAAGTAGCACCATGTTATTCATTGTAGAGAGTCTCATGCTTAGTCATTTCATATACTAGTGGGAATTTTCATTATATAACTTGCCTTGTATATTCCAACGATGGGCTTCCTCAAATGCCCTAGGTCTTCGTGAGCAAGCAAGTTGGATGCACACCCACTAGTTTCTTTTGTTGAGCTTTCATTCATATTTAGCTCTAGTGCATCCGTTGCATGGAAATCCCTACTCACTCACATTGATATCTATTGATGGGCATCTCCATAGCCCGTTGATACGCCTAGTTGATGTGAGACTATCTCCCTTCTTTTTTTCTTCTCCACAACCACCTCTATTCCACCCATAGTGCTATGTCCATGGCTCACGCTCATGTATTGCGTGAAAGTTGAAAGGTTTGAAAAGATAGAGTATGAAAACAAATGCTTGGCTGAAATCGGGGTTGTGCATGATATGAATATTTTTGTGTGATAACGAGGGAGCATAGCCAACACTATATGATTTTGTAGGGATAACTTTCTTTAGCCATAGTATTTTGAGAAGACATGATTGCTTTGTTAGTATGCTTGAAGTATTGTTATTTCTTATGTCAATATAGACTTTTATCTTGAATCTTTCAGATCTAAACATTCATGCCACAATTAAGAGAATTACATTGAAAAACTATATTGGTTAGCATTCCACATCAAAATTCTTTCTTTATCATTTACCTACTGGAGGACAAGCAGGAATTAAGCTTGGGGATGCTTGATACGTCTCCAATGTATCTATAATTTTTTATTGTTCCATGCTATTATTTATGAAGTCTTGGATGTTTAATGGGCTTTATCATTCACTTTTATACCATTTTTGGGACTAACCTACTAAACCAAAGGCCCAGTCCAGATTGATGTTTTTTGCCTGTTTCAGGGTTTTGCAGAAAAAGAATATCAAACGGAGTCCAAACGGAATGAAACCTTTGCGAGAGATATTTTTGGAGAAAATCACGCACGCGGAGCTTGAGAAACACGTCAGGGGATTGAGGGCTGGCCCACGAGGGTGGGGGGCGCGCCCCTACCTCATGGCCCCCTCGAGCGTCCCCCGGTGCCCTCCTTCTTCCTATATAAGTCTACGTACCCCAGAAACTCCGTGAACAGAGAGAAAACCCTAATTCCACCGCCGTACCTTCTGTTCCCGTGAAGATCCCATCTTGGAGCCTGTTCCGGAGCTCCACCGGAGGGGAATCCATCACAGAGTTCTTCTTCTTCATCATCATCATCGCCCTCACCATGAGTTGTGAGTAGTTTACCATAGACCTTCGGGTCCATAGCTAGTATCTAGACGGCTTCTTCTCTCTCTGGATCTAAATACAAAGTTCTCCTCGGTCTTCGAGGAGATCTATTCGATGTAATCTCTTTTTGCGGTGTGTTTGTCGAGATCTGATGAATTGTGAGTTTACGATCAAGGTTATCTATGAAAGATATTTGGTTCTTCTCTGAACTTTTTATGTGTGCTCATAATATCCTTGCAAGTCTCTTCAAATTATTGGTTTGGTTTGGCATACCGATAGGAATGCATATATTTGCTTGCTGTTAAGCCTGTTATAGCTAGCATATGCCTCTTTTAAAGTTTTTTGATTGTTCGGTTGTTTGTAGTTAGCATATGTTCAGTTTCAAATGCTATCTTTGGTTGTTCGTAGTATGCCTTCTTTATTCCAGTTATTCACAAGGTGATGTTCTATATGTGCAAGTATGTACTGTGCAGTTCAATTTCATCAGTACTAGTTTCAACAATACCACTATGAATGACTACATTTGGTTGCTGCATCTTATAGTTAACACACCTTTCCATTTTTATTTAACCATAACCAGTGTACTTAGACCGGCACAATACCAGTTTGAATGACTATGTTTGCTTGTTGTTAAATGTTAGGCCTGTTGCAGTTAGCACACCTTTCCACTTGTTTTGCTTTACTAGCGTGGTTAAACCTGCACACTGAAGCTATCTTTTGGAGATTATTTTGTCTTCCATGTATAATTTTGGTTGATGTTTAGCCTGTTGTGCTTAACATACTTCTCAATGTACGTACACATGACAATTTTGGGAACGACTGTTGTTTTCCATCGAGGTTAGTTTCATCCCATGGCTTATATCTGCTCACTGTTCAGGATATCGGTAGCTGGTACCATATAGGCCGGCGGCTGATAAGGGACTAATCGGTGAATCAGACTTTTAACTGAATATATTTGCAACCCATTTTTCATTAGGTTAACTAGGGCCATATGTAATATATCTGAGGCTACATAGCAACATGCACTGTACTTAATGTCTAAATATGCACTAGGCTACATAGCAACAAGGAAGAGTGTTACATTAATGTTCTAATGATGTCTAGATATACGTAGAAGAGCAGCAGCAACAACAGCAACAACACAACCCTGTTTGGATACTCAACCTAGCTAGAGGTTAGAGTTAGTTTCTAGCTCATTAATAACCCTGAACTAACTCTATCCAAAGAGTTGTTTGGATGGAAGGGTTAGATTGACAATAAATGCACTAGGAGAACTAGCTCCAATTAGCACCTCTTGGGTTGGATAGTATTTTTGGGTGGGTTATAGATGCAACTAGCTCAAACTAGCCCTCATGTTTAGATATACTTTAGGGCTATTTGAGTCCGAACTATCTCAAACTAACTGTAACCCATGGATACATCAACAGTTAATCAACTGATAATTTGTAAGAATGAACTAAACTCCTTCCGGCCCATAATATAAGATGTTAATTCATCTAATATGTGAGTATATTGGATGCTATAAGATACTCCCTCCATTCCTAAATATTTGTCTTTTTAGAGATTTCAAATGGACTACCACATACGGATGTATATAGACATATTATAAAAGAATGTTGTACTACATCATTATGCAATTGTTGTTTAGCTTCTAATATTAACTTGGTGCTTTTAGGTACATATGTCATTGGTAAATATCAGCGTTTCGACCCTTTCTACGTATGGGGCAATGAGATATCAATGAACCAGCATCAAGTGAGGAAGCCGATAAAGATTTGTTAGTAAAATGGGTCCAAAGATGGCAATTAAACTATTTGTTTACACTTTATCAAGACAACAACGAACTGCAGGATGGTAAGTAAGAACTCTGCAGCCTTCTTTTTACTGCCCATAATGAGTTGTGTTAGATGACAATGTCTGAATCTTTTTTTCTTTGCAGTGGTTGCCAAAACAGTTTACTCAAGATTACCTCTCAAACTACATGATTGGTGGGCATGCAAAGGTTAAAGTATTTCTACCAGAACACGATGATTATCTAGATGTTTTCATGAAGACCGTGAAGGATGGGCGGTCGGCCATCACAAGGGGTTGGACTAGAGTCGTGCGTGCCTTCTTCATGGAGGAGGGCACAATATGGGCATTGTGCTTCACCTTGTTCAACAACCAGAATATATTTGGCCTCTTTCTTTACCGTCTTTAATAGTACAAGTATACAACTGTGGTTCATCATTCTTTATTTGGTTCTTATGTAATTCTTGAACATATGTACCTATGAATCGAACAATGCATTGGTTGTTTGAACCTGGTGGATATGAATAAAGCTGTAGCATACATTCAAATTCAAATTCAAATCCAAATCTGGTACAATTTGGAAAAGCAACAATTAAATTACGATGAAATTACGCTCTCCAGTTTGTTATGGCACACACGGTTGGTAAAACACAAACGTTTGCGATATGCACCATAATCTAAGACGGTTCACAAAGAGGAAACATGTGCAAGCATGCACACAGTTGCCGTTCGCAAAGCGTGTGCGATGTCAGACAATATCACAAACGGTGCGGGCAAACTAAACATTTGTGTTAGTTGCCTTATCGTACACAATTCACAACCATGAACTGTTTCTGATGAAGTATGCATCGTAAACGTTGCACCACAGAATAGCGTGTGTGATAGTTGTCGTGTACGACGATGTTACGACGGTCCGATGTTTCGTAATCCTGTCCGACACTCGTACGACGATTAGCTAATCTTCTTAACGGTGAATCGTTTGTGATGGCCCGCGCATCATAAACGTACCACCACAGAATACCGACTACAATGGCAATGCGTGCAGAAACGAGTAGGAGTACTGTAGGGGCCCTATGCCTGACGGTTTCTGGGTCGTGTGGGAACGACCCCCCTATCGCCCACACTCATTTGGCGACGGTTCCAAATACCATCGCGGAAAGGGGTTAAAAACCGTTTGTTTAGGACCGACGTGTACCAGTGGTGCGGCGCGGTGTCGGGGCTAACCCGTATTTAGTTTTGTAATTAACCGGATGCAAAACACCTGTTTGGAGACGTGTACGAGGTGGTGTAGCAGGAACATGCACAGAGGATCCAGTGATGGCAGCCACATCCAGAACAGAAGGAACGAGAGACCCAACTGATCCCGAGATGGCAGGGCTGTCCATGCCCACCGGATCTTCTATGGCGGACAAAGTGGAGGGTGATGGAGAAACAACCGCAGATGATCCGAACAGGCCACCGAACCATGATGGGAAGACACGCCGGACCCACATGGTGTAGTCGCGTTGGGACACTTGGCCCGCCTGGTGTAGATGCGAGGAACCGGAGCATACCGCCCGGTCGAAGGGTCCCGCCTGGTCGGGCTGTCGCCAGGCGTGAATTGGCGCGGCTCATCTGTGTGGGCTGGCGCGGGTGCAGACCGGCTCGTGGCAGGCGATGATTGGTGCGGCGCGGTGTCAGGGATGCTCACCTGACGAGTCCCCGATCCCGAGGTAGATTCGCCCGGATCAGACACAGGCTGACACACGGATCCTAAAGTAGATCGCACTAGATTGCTTGTGTCCACATCTTGATGTGTTGCTGCATTGTTTTTAGCAAAAATTGTACCATTCATCGCGCCATTTTCTGCCCTGTTCATCTTTGTAGTAGAGGACTCAAGTGGATACATGGAAGAGTTAGTCAACATTGAATCATTATTAGCAATACCCACACGATCAAGGCCGGAAAGGTTGGAAGGAAGAAGTAAAATCTCCTTTCGAAGAAGAGCACCGGCATTAGGATGAAGTTTCTCAGAAAGAATTTGAGTTTCATCGAAAACAACATCTCGAGTGATATAAACACGACTAGTGGAGACACCGAGACACTTGAAACCTTTGTGTTGAGCACTATAACCGAGGAAGATGCAATGCTTGGAACAGAACATGAGTTTGCGAGGATTATAGGGTCGAAGGTGTGGCCAACAAGCACAACCGAAAACACGAAGGGTAGTATAGTCTAGGGTGATATGCAAGAGACGTTCAGTGGGAGTTTCATTTTTGATGGTACGACTAGGTCATACGCCTCCAACGTATCTACTTTTCCAAACACTTTTGCCCTTGTTTTTGACTCTAACTTGCATGATTTGATTGGAACTAACCCGGACTGACACTGTTTTCAGCAGAATTGCCATGGTGTTATTTTTGTGCACAAATAAAAGTTCTCGAAATGACATGAAAATCAACGGAGAATATTTTTGGAGTATATAAAAAATACTGTCAAAAGAATCAAGACCAGGGGCCCACACCCCATCCATGAGGGTGGGGGGCGCGCCCACCCCCCTGGGCGCGCCCCTATCTCGTGGGCCCGCTGAGGCTCCACGGACCTCGACTTTAACTCCATATATTCACTTTTGGGGAGAAATTTTTTTAGAGAGAAGGATTCATTGTATTTTACGATACGAAGCCGCCGCCAAGCCCTAATCTCTCTCGGGAGGGATGATCCGGAGTCCGTTCAGGGCTCCGGAGAGTGGAGATCGTCGCCATCGTCATCATCAACCTTCCTCCATCACCAATTTCATGATGCTCACCACCGTGCGTGAGTAATTCCATCGTAGGCTTGCTGGACGGTGATGGGTTGGATGAGATTTACCATGTAATCGATTTAGTTTTGTTAGGGTTTGATCCCTAGTATCCATTATGTTCTAAGATTGATGTTGCTATGACTTTACTATGCTTAATGCTTGTCACTAGGGCCCGAGTGCCATGATTTCAGATCTAAACCTATTATGTTTCCATGAATATATTTGAGTTCTTGATCCTATCTTGCAAGTCATTAGTCACTTACTATGTGTTATGATCCGACAACCCCGAAGTGACAACAATTGGGACCACTCCCGGTGATGACCGTAGATTAAGGAGTTCATGTATTCACTAAGTGTTAATGCTTTGGTCCGGTACTCTATTAAAAGGAGGCCTTAATATCCCTTAGTTTCCAATAGGACCCCGCTGCCACGGGAGGGTAGGACAAAAGATGTCATGCAAGTTCTTTTCCATAAGTACGTGTGCTATATTCGGAATACATGTCTACATTACATGGATGAACTGGAGCTAGTTCTGTGTCACCCTATGGTATAACTATTACATGAGGAATCACATCCGACATAATTATCCATCACTGATCCAATGCCTACGAGCTTTTCACATATTGATCTTTGCTTAGTTACTTTTCCGTTGCCACTGTTACAATTACTACAAAACTGCTACCGTTACTTTTGCCACTGTTACCGTTACTTCCATACTACTTTTCTACTAAATACTTTGCTGCAGATATTAAGTCTTTCAGGTGTGGTTGAATTGACAACTCAACTGCTAATACTTGAGAATATTCTTTGGCTCCCCTTGTGTCGAATTAATAAATTTGGGTTGAATACTCTACCCTCGAAAACTGTTGCGATCCCCTATACTTGTGGGTTATCAAGACTATTTTTTGGCACCGTTGCCGGGGAGCATAACTATATTCTTTTAGTCACTTGGGATTTATATCTGTTGATCACTATGAAGAACTTGAAAGATGAAAAACCAAGATTTATCCCTCAACTATGAGGGGAGGTAAGGAACTGTCATCTAGCTCTGCACTTGATTCACCCTCTGTTATGAGTAAATTTGCGATACCTACACCTGCTATTGAATATGATATGCCGCATGTTCTTGATGATGCCACTTCTGCTATGCATGATACTTATGCTGAAACTACTTCTATGCTTGATAATACTGTGCCACTAGGTGAATTTCTTGATGAACAAATTGCTAGGGCTAGAGAGAATGAAATTATTGAAATTGATAATATTGATGAAAGTGATGATGAAGATTCTCCCCCTAGATATGAATTGCCTGTTGTGCCTGAGGGTTATGTTATGGATGAAGAAACTTCTAGAGATCTTTTAGCTTGCAATGATAGGTATGATCTTAAGAAATTGTTAGCTAAGCTAAAAGAAAAGTCTTTGAATGCTAGAATGAAATATGACCCTGCTTTTGCTACTTCACCTATCTGTATTTCCGATAAGGATTATGATTTGTCTGTCGATCCTGAGTTAATTACTTTGGTTGAGTGATCCTTTCCATGGCTATGAATCTGAAATTATTGTGGCACATCTTACTAAGCTGAATGATATAGCCAGCCTATTCACCAATGAGGGAAAAAATTGTTACTATTATATCCTTAAGCTATTTCCGTTCTCGTTAAAGGGTGATGCTAAGACATGGTTTAATTCTCTTAATCCTGGTTGTGTGCGTAGTCCCCAAGATATGATTTATTACTTCTCTGCTAAATATTTCCCCGCTCATAAGAAACAAGCTGCCTTAAGGGAAATATATAATTTTGTGCAAATTGAAGAAGAGAGTCTCCCACAAGCTTGGGGGAGGCATCTCCGGTTACTTAATGCTTTGCCTGATCATCCTCTCAAGAAAAATGAAATACTTGATATCTTTTATAATGGACTAACCGATGCTTCCAGAGAACACCTGGATAGTTACGCTGGTTGTGTTTTCAGGGAAAGAACTGTTGATCAAGCTGAATTGCTATTAAACAATATGTTGATTAATGAAAATAATTGGACACTTCCTGAACCAACTCCTAAGCCAACTCCGAAGAAAAGGGGTATTATATTTCTCAGTCCTCAAGATATGCAAGAGGGAAAGAAATCTTTGAAAGAAAAAGGTATTAAAGCTAAAGACGTTAAGAATTTACCACCTATTGAAGAAATACATGGTCTTGATAACCCGACACAGGTAGTAAAGGTAAATTATCTCTATAGATTTGATTAAGGTGATATTCCTCGTTATAAGTCTGCTAGCCAATGCTTAGATGAGTTTGACAACTTTATTGTAAAACAAGAAAACTTCAATGCTTATGTTGGTAGACAATTAAAACGTAATGCTTATATGATTGAACACTTGAGTGATTATATGTCTAGAGTTAAAGGTGAACTTAAACTCATTAGTAAACATGCTTCTATGGTTACCACTTAAGTAGAACAAGTACTTAAAGCACAAAATGATTTGCTCAATGAATTAAATAGTAAGAAAAATGATAATGCTATTTGAGTTATGACTAGAGGGGGTAGAGTGACTCAGGAACCTTTGTATCCTGAGGGCCACCCTAAGAGAATTGATCAAGATTCTCAGAGAACTAATGTAGATGCACCTAGTCCTTCTAAGAAGAAGAAAAAGAAAAATGATAGGACTTTGCATGCTTCTAGTGAACCTGTTGTTGACATACCTGAGAATCCCAATGATATTTCTATTTCTGATGCTGAAACACAGTCTAGTAATGAACATGAACCTAGTGAAAATGATAATGATGATGTTCAGGTTGATGCTCAACCTAGCACTAATAATGATGTAGAGATTGAACCTGCTGTTGATCTTGATAACCCACAATCAAAGAATCAATGTTATGATAAGAGAGACTTCGTTGCTAGGAAGCACGGTAAAGAAAGAGAACCATGGGTTCAGAAACCCATGCATTTTCCTCCTAAACCATCCAAGAAAAAGGATGATGAGGATTTTGAGCGCTTTGCTGAAATGATTAGACCTATCCTTTAGCATATGCATTTGACCGATATGCTTAAAACAAATCCTTATGCTAAGTATATGAAAGATATTATTACAAATCACTGTTCATGTTAATGGTAATGATCATACGACACACTTTCCGAAGTTGAAATTTCCACCTTGAAAGAAAACTGAAGTTGAAATTTCCACCTTGCTTGCCAATTACACTTTTAAAGGTGGAATACCAAAGAAACTAGGAGATCCAGGAGTACCAACTATACCATGCTCCATTAAAAGAAACTATGTTAAAACTACTCTATGTGATCTTGGAGCCGGTGTTAGTGTTATGCCTCTCTCTTTATACTGTAGACTTGATTTGAATAAGTTGACACCTACTGAAATATCTTTGCAAATGGCCGATAAATCAACTGGTATACCTGTCGGTATTTGTGAGGATGTGCCTGTTGTGGTTGCAAACGTTACTATTTTAACAGACTTTGTTATTCTTGATATTCCCGAGGACGATAGTGTGTCGATTATCCTTGGTAGACCCTTTTTTAATACTCCAGTGGCTGTTATTGATTGCAACAAAGGCAATGTCACTTTTCATGTTAATGGTAATGAGCATACGACACACTTTCCGAGGAAACAACCTCAAGTCCACAGTATCAATTCTATTGGAAAATTTTCAACGATTATTATTGGAGGTTTTGAATTTCCTCTTCCTACTGTCAAGAAGAAATATGATATTCTTATTGTTGGGGACATGCATATCCCCGTTGAGGTAACATAGTGTTATTCAAAAATTCTCCGGTTTCATGTTATTCGAAAAGAATTTGTTAACAAGACTTGATCAACCTTGTTAGTGGATTCCTTTTGATGAGCATGAGATGGATGAAGTTAGAAAGCACAACTCTCTGTACCCTCCTTTTAATTTATGTTATTTAGATTAAATAAATAAAAATTAGTATTTTCTGTCTGTTTTTTGAGTTATCCTTGCAAAAAAGAAATACCCCAAAATAAAAGTTCTCCTAATGTCCCAAAAATGAAATATGATTTTTTCTAGAATATTTGAGAATATTTGGCACTGAGAATACATCAGGGGGAGCCAATACCTGGCCATGAGGGTACAGGGTGCGCCCACCCCCCGGGCGCGCCCCCTGCCTCGTGGGCCCCACGTGGCCCCTCTCCACTTATTCCAGCACCCACACACTTCTTCTTCCTCGAGAAAAAATCATCCCATAGCTCAAACTCGTGTTCTAGCTCATCTTGCTGCCATTTTCGATCTCCTTCCTCAAAGCCCCATTCACAAAACTGTTTGGGGAGATTGTTCTTTGGTATGTGACTCCTCCAATGGTCCAATTAGTTTTTATTCTAGTGCTTTATTTATTGCAAATTTTTGCTGCTTAGGTGACCCTGTTCTTGAGCTTGCATGTCAAATTTATGTGGTCCCAAGTAGTTCTAATGCATGATATAGTCTCTAGGCACTTGTGGGAGTAGTTGCTATCAATCTTGTTGAGTTTAGTTCACTTTTATTTCGAGTCACTAAAAATTTCAGAAATTTTTCAGAGAAAGAAATGATGAGTAGATTGTTGAGAGGCTCTTCTAGCCAAAGCTCAGAGGATAAGCAGAAGGAGGAGAATAAAAAGCCCAAATACAATCTTCCTCGCACTGCGGAAGTTCGGCCGTGTGAATAGACTTGTGATGATTTCTTGAGAGCCGCCGGGATTTATAAAGACTTTTCTTACTTGGCTGAGAATGCAGGCCTCACCGACTTCCTCCGCGACCAGCGCGAACAATATCTCTTACTCACTAATATTTTCGTGCAAAATTTCTATTTCATTGCTAAGAAATCACCACCTTCAGTGGAGTTTCACTTATATGATGAGGTTAGGGAGATGTCACTATATGAATTTTGTCAAGTTTGTAAGATACCCTTTGCGGGTAGCTTAGAGGAACCACATCGTAAGGATGTGGAGGGGTTTATTGATACGATCGCTGTAGGGGAAACGAGGAAAGTTTCAGAGGCAAGAATTACTAGTATACATTTTCCTGTTCTACGCTACTTTGCGATATTTGCCAGTAGGTGCTTAATTTGTCACGGGAACAGTGGAAGTCTTAGTGCCCCTGATATCGTTATTTTGCGCCATGCTTTATTTCGCCGTACACCGGAGATAGTAGCTTTGATCTGTGGCAATAAACCAACTTAGGCCGAAAGCCTAAGCTTGGGGGAGTACGTATTTCTCACCGACATTACATTCATGTTCACACACTCATTCCAGTAGTCGGTGCTCATACGTTTTCTTTGTACTATCCATGCTACTTTAATTTCTTTTCTTAGTATTTTTTTCCGTATGTTAGAAAAACCTTAAGAAAAAAACAAAAAAAAATAGTTTTAACTTTTGGCTAGTTTACTTTCCATGCCTGTAGTAGTAGTAATTAAAAGAAAACCCAAAAAGATTTCTCGTTCTTCTATTGCTTGCTGGGAGCTTTCACGTGTAAATAGTTTTATTTCTTTTTTTTTCTTTGGGGGTCAAGAGGAGAAGACCATGATGAAAATGTTAAGCGGCTCTCATATGCATTATTGTTGATTTCACCAAGAGCCATATTACTTTGTCTACTCCCTTGTATTAAATGCTTGTAGATTCTGGCTTAGTCCAATGCACGTGCACTATTATTATTATCCACACCGTTCGGTCGTACGAGTGAAAGGCAATAATGATGATAAAATGATGAGCTCATTGGGATGAGAGAAGCTGGTATGAACTCGACCTATCTTGTTTTTGTAAATATGAATAGTTCATCATTCCTGATTCAACCTATTATAAATGAAACATGCTTGCAATGACAATTAGAGATTATAGTTGCTCATGCCATGCTTAATTAGCTAGGAGTTTATAATGGTCTACCTTGCGTGCCAACATGCTATTAAAATGGTTGTGATGTGTTATGATAGGGTGGTATCCTCCTTTGAATGATTCAAGTGGCTTGACTTGGCACATGTTCACGCATGTAGTTGAAACAAAATCAACATAGCCTCCATGATATTTATGTTCATGGTGATTTATATCCTACTCATGCTTGCACTCATTGTTGATTAATTTTAATGCATGTTCATGACTGTTGTCGCTCTCTAGCTGGTCGCTTCCCAGTCTCTTTCTAGCCTTCACTTGTACTAAGAGGGAATACTGCTTGTGCATCCACTTCCAGAAGCCCCAAAGTTATTCCATATGAGTCCACCATACCTTCCTATATGCGGTATTTACCTACCGTTCCAAGTAAATTTGTATGTGCCAAACTCTAAACCTTCAAATGAAATTCTGTTTTGTATGCTCGAACAACTCATGTATAACCTAGGGCTGTCTATATCTTCCATGCTAGGTGGGTTATTCTCACGATGAGTGGACTTCGCTCATCATTCACGAGAAAATGGCCAGTAACTGGGATGCCCAGTCCCATGCTCAAATCAAATCAAATAATTAAACAAAACTCCCCCATGGCTGTTGTTGGTATGGACGGTACCCGTTGTTTCAGGCCAGCCGTGGAGTGTCCTTTTTGGTGGTGGGGGAGTATAAACTTTACCATTCTATTTGGGAACCACATATAATGTGTGTAGCATGGAAGATATCGAGAACTCTTGGTTGTTATGTTGACAATTAAAGTATGTCGCTCAAAATATTATTCATCTCTATTTGAAAACTCGAGCTCTAGCACCTCTGCAAATCCCTGCTTCCCTCTGCGAAGGGCATATTGAGTCATCATCCTCTTATTAAAAAGCACCAGTTGGAGAGCACCGCTGTCATTTGCATGCATTGCTATTAATTTACATTGAGTATGACTGTGACTGGATCTCTTTTACCATGAATTGCAATGTCTAGTCAGTCCTTGATCTTCAGAGGTGCTCTGCATTTTTGTTTTGCAGTCTCAGAAAGGGCTAGCGAGATACCATCTTGTTATATCATATTATGATTGTTTTGAGAAAGTGTTGTCATCCGAGGTTTATTATTATTGCTCGCTAGTTGATTATGCCATTGATATGAGTAGACATGAGACCTGAAAGTTATTGTGAATGTGGTTAGTTCATAATCTTTGCTAAAACTTGAATGCTGGCTTTACATATTTGCAACAACAAGAGCAACCAGAGTTTGTAAAAGTTTTTCTTTATCACGTTCAGTATGTCAACTGAATTGCTTGAGGACAAGCAAGGGTTTAAGCTTGGGGCAGTTGATACGTCTCCAACGTATCTACTTTTCCAAACACTTTTGCCCTTGTTTTGGACTCTAACTTGCATGATTTGAATGGAACTAACCCGTACTGACGCTGTTTTCAGTAGAATTGCCATGGTGTTATTTTTGTGTTGAAATAAAAGTTCTCGGAATGACCTGAAAATCAACGGAGAATATTTTTGAAATATATAAAAAATATTGGCGAAAGAATAGAGACCAGGGGGCCCACACCCTGTCCACGAGGGTGGGGGGCGCGCCCACCCCCTAGGCGCGCCCCCTGTCTCGTGGGCCCCCTGAGGCTCTGCCGACATAGACTCCAACTCCATATATTCACTTCCAGGGAGAAAAAATCAGAGAGAAGGATTCATCGCGTTTTACAATACGGAGCCGCCGCCAAGCCCTAATCTCTCTCGGGAGGGCTGATTTGGAGTGCGTTCGGGGCTCCGGAGAGTGGAGATCATCGCCATCGTCATCATCAACCTTCCTCCATCACCAATTTCATGATGCTCACCGTCGTGCGTGAGTAATTCCATCGTAGGCTTGCTGGACGGTGATGGGTTGGATGAGATTTACCATGTAATCGAGTTAGTTTTGTTAGGGTTTGATCCCTAGTACGCATTATGTTCTAAGATTGATGTTGCTATGACTTTACTATGCTTAATGCTTGTCACTAGGGCCCGAGTGCCATGATTTCAGATCTGAACCTATTATGTTTCCATGAATATATGTGAGTTCTTGATCCTATCTTGCAAGTCAATAGTCACCTACTATGTGTTATGATCCGGCAACCCCGAAGTGACAACAATTGGGACCACTCCCGGTGATGACCGTAGTTTGAGGAGTTCATGTATTCACCAAGTGTTAATGCTTTGGTCCGGTACTCTATTAAAAGGAGGCCTTAATATCCCTTAGTTTCCAATAGGACCCCGCTGCCACGGGAGGGTAGGACAAAAGATGTCATGCAAGTTCTTTTCCATAAGCACGTATGACTATATTCGGAATACATGCCTACATTACATTGATGAACTGGAGCTAGTTCTGTGTCACACTATGTTATAACTATTACATGAGGAATCACATCCGACATAATTATCCATCACCGATCCAATGCCTACGAGCTTTTCACATATTGATCTTTGCTTAGTTACTTTTCTATTGCCACTGTTACAATTGCTACAAAATTGCTACCGTTACTTTTGCCACTGTTGCCGTTACTTCCATACTACTTTGCTACTAAATACTTTGGTGCAGATATTAAGTCTTTCAGGTGTGGTTGAATTGACAACTCAATTGCTAATACTTGAGAATATTCTTTGGCTCCCCTTGTGTCGAATCAATAAATTTGGGTTGAATACTTGTCAGAGCCCTAGCTTCCCCTGTTGTCTTTGCTTGATCATCATGTCATCATGTTTAAATTTTGCTAAACTTGAAATGGAGAATGACCAAACCCTAGCACCAAATGAATTCAAATAGGCTCAAATAAAATCATTTTCAATGAACCCAAAATGCCCTTTGAAAATGTTCATGATTTCTAATAAAGGTGAAAACCCTGCCAAAAATAATGAACATATTCCTAGGTCATTCCTGGATTTTTTAATTAAATAATATTGTATTTGACTTTGGGCATTTAAGCACTATAGATAATTTAGATGCTCAAATAATGTTGGAACTATTTGTGGGCCACTGAAATAATTCAGAAAGTGCTCATGATTATTTTTTGGATTTTACAAAATGGATTAGTATTTTTACTAATTCAAAACAGAATAAAAGAAATAAAAAAAGAAAAAGAAAAGAGAGGGCATTGTACCTGGCTTACCTGTGCAGCCCAGCTGGCCCAGTACTGTAGCGGCCCAGCCCACCAGGGGCAGCGCTATCTTCTTCCTCATGCCAGGAGGAGAAGCAGCTGTGTGCTAGGATCGCCGCCGAGCCGCGCCAGCTCCTCCCTGCCTGCCTGGCTCCTCCTCGACGCGCCTAGACGATGCCACGGAACGCCCAAACCGCCCCGACTCTCTCCCTCTCATTGCCGTCCTCTTCTTCCCCTCTGTCTCCCTCTCACTCGCATAGCCGAAGCCACCGCAAGCTTGCCAACGAGCACCGCCGCGGCCACCGGCCACCACACGCCTTGCCAACGCGCCAAGAAGCTCCGCCGCATCCTCCTCCTCCTCTCCACAGAGCTACGGGATGCCGGGAGGCCCTGCTTCATCGTTACCGCTCTTGTCTTCAATCTCCGGCCGCCGGCGACCTCGCCGTCGGTTCGTGACGTCTGGTGCCTCCCCGAGCCTTCTGAGACCTCCGTCGACCCCGCCATGAGCTACTCACCATAACCCCCCTCTCCTCCGTCTTGTTTGCGTGTCGTAGCCGCCGCCCCGCGAGCACCCGACGCCGTTGTCCGCCATGGCCGGCGAGCCCGCGCGCTTGAGCCTCTCCTGCTCGCTCTAGGGGCACTAACACGCTCCTGGCGCCTCTAGAAGGCTGCCTAGCCACCCTGTTTGCTCGCTCGAGCACTATAGCCGCATCCCCGCACTGACCCGCACGCCGGCCGCCGCCGCGAGCTTGTTTCCGGCGAGCCCGGTCGACGTCAGCCCCTCCCGATTGCTTAGATGGATGCGAATGAGCTCCTGCTACGCATAGACGATCTCCGCCGCTGTTTTGGTCGCCGAAGGGCGTTTTCCGAGCCCCTCCGCCGCGTCTGTCGCCGCCGGTGCTTTTTGACTTGTTTGACCGGGGGGTTGACCACCCTGGGTCATTGACATATGGGCCCCACGCCCTTAGTTAACTACTGACTCGCTGACAAGTGGGCCCGCCCTGTTAATTAACCTAGGTTAGTACTAATTAACTTGGTTAGTCGGTTAGTCACTGACATGTGGGGCCCTGCCGTGTCTAATTATAGTTTAGGATTTAATTAGAGTTATTAACCCTGTTTTAAGCAGAGCCACTGACCGTGGGCCCCACACGTCAGTTTTGACCTGGTCCGGCCTTGTTGACCAGCTGATGTAAGCATGACACCATGCTGATGCAGTAAAGTATTTCTGGAATTAAAATAAATCAGAAAATGATTTATGAATTTCAGAATATACCCCAAACTTCAAAAAATCATAGAAAATAATCTATAACTCAGAATGAAATAATTTATATATGAAAAATCATCAGAAAAATATGAAGAATCATTTTATGGCATTATCATGCATGTTTGAGCAACTTATGCCTGCTGATCAGGTCAAATTCACTAAATGACTTTTGAATAATCACATATGGAGTTTGAATTTGAATCTTGTATTCAAACCAACTCCATTTAATTTGTTGCTAGCTGCATTAGTCCAAATCACAGCATATTGCCATGTCATGATCATGCATCATATTATCGCATTGCATTGATTGTGTTCTCTCTTGTTTGCCGGGGTTTGTCCCCTCTTAGTAGACGTTGTTCCGACGATGTGATCGATGACACTTATGAAGACACAATGATATCTTCAGAAGTGCCAGGCAAGAAACCCCCATTGAACATTCCGATACAATCCCACTCTCTCGCTCTTGCTCTCTTTTACTGCATTAGGACCACAACGATTGAACTGCTATTTGTTGCGGTAGCTGAACCCCTTTCCTCTGCATGACCTGTCATTGCCACAGTAAATAGATGAAACCCAGTAGCATGAGTAGGAGTTGTTTGAGCCATTGTGTGCCTACTCATTCATGCTTTTTTGTCATGCCTTCTACTGCTTAGAGTTGAGTCAGGTCTGATTCATCGGGGATGAATTAGAATGAGGTGAACATGTCTTATTGTTGAGAGCTAAGTGTGTGAAACACGTTTTGGTAAAGGTAGCGACGAGAGGCCATGTAGGAGTACATGGTGGGTTGTCTGATTGAAACCGTCCTCAGGAACTGAGTTCTGTGTTTGTGATCCATGAATAGTTACTATCACACATTGGGTTCCGGTAACTCGACCCCTCTCGACTTATTAATCAACTCGATCTCTGTCCAGGAGTTGCAACTAGTTTCTGGTGTTTGTAGGTAGTGTTAGTAGTCTACCAAGTGGAACCCGGTACAGGTGGGCTTGGGACAGACTAGGCACCGTGGCACGGTGTACCAAGCGTAGATCCATCCGTCGAGGTGGGCTTGGGAACCCTGTTCACATCGTTTGGGGCCATGAGCGACACCTCGGCCGGATCTCCTTACGGATGGAACCCGAATAGGCTATAAACCTAGACTAGAGACTTTTGTGGTTAGTCATATCGTGGCCGACTCCCTCGCCAGGCTTCCGCTTGAAGGTTGCCGAGATACACGACGTGTACATGGTGGTAAGTGGCGAGAGCGTGTGTGAAGAAGTACACCCCTGCAGGGTTAACATCATCTATTCGAATAGCCGTGTCCGCGGTAAAGGACTTCTGGGTTGCCTGTACAGTTCATAGACAAGTGAAAGTGGATACTCTAAAATGCGCAAGATAAGCGTGAGTGCTATGGATGGCGTTCTCGTAGGGAGACGGGAGCGGATCCATAGTGGTGTATTGATTGGTGAATATGTGGACTCGTGTGCACCACCTCAAAAGAGTTACTTGCAGTCGTAGTTCAGGATAGCCACCGAGTCAAAGCTGGCTTGTTGCAGTCAAACTCCACCACCCCTTTGTTGATACTGATGCATATGTAGCTAGTTCTGATGTAAGTCTTGCTGGGTACATTTGTACTCACGTTTGCTTAATTTATGTTTTTGCAGAGAGACTTCAGTCTCACCAGTAGTTCCGCGTGGACTTCCTCGTTTAGCTTGTTACCTCAGCTACGATCTTGTACCCTTGGGAGGGTCTTGTAGATAGTCAGGCTTGATAGCCTTCTTCCTTTTGAGATGTCTGTACTCAGACATGTTTAAGCTTCCGTTGCCTGTATGCTCTGTATGTTGGGTCATGAGACCCACTGCTTGTAATCAATGTTATGATGGCTCTTCTGGGCCTTATCTATATGAGTCGTTAAGTTATGTTGTGATGCCATGTTGTACAACACATACTTGCATGTTATGCGTACATGTAATGTGTATTGCTATGTGTGGGATCCGACACCTAGTTGTTTACCCTTGGTAGCCTATCTTACAGGGAAATGTCTCCTAGTGCTTCCGCTGAGCCTTGGTAGCTTGCTACTGCTCCGGAACACTTAGGCTGGCTGGCATGTGTCCTTCTTCGTTCCTATGCCTGTCCCTTAGGGGAAATGTCACGCATTGTTCCTTTAAGTCCTTGTAGCTTGCTACGACTTGGGTTCATACGTTGATGACCGACACGTTCGTTGCTGGGCCATGTATGCCTGTCTCTATAATTTAGCGCCACTTTTGGTTTATAACTAGTCATGTCGGCCCGGGTTCTCTGTGATATGGATGCTAGCGACACTATCATATACGTGCGACAAAATGCGCAAACGGTCCCGGTGCAGGTAAGGTGGCACCCGTGGGGATACCGTGCGTGAGGCCGCAAAGTGATATGATGTGTTACATGCTACACCTGTGTGACTTAGGGTCGGGATCCAGATAGCTTTGGTATCAGAGCCTGACTTCCTGTAGGATTACCAAGCCAAACTGGTCGAAGTCGTGTCTAGAAACTCTTTAGTTATATTAAGGGAATTGATTGTGGAAGGGAACGTAAGGCTATTTTTACTTCTTTATCCTCTGCCCTTCTGATCTGAGTCATCCTCTTCTTTTCTACGGGGATTAAGAACTAGGATTCTCATTCTATTTATCAGGATCACGTTAATGGTGGATTCAACTCTCAGTTCAGTGTCTACTACTTCAGTATGTTAAACAGTTGATCTCAGAACCTTGACATTATGATGTTGAGTGGTTATGCTACCTTTTTGCATGAATTTCCAAATCTATTTGAGCATTTACAGCCGTTATGCTGTCCGAGTCATCCCAGGTCTCTAAACAATCTGATGGATTTGCAAATCATTCCTCCCTGTTCTTAATGTCCTTTTAGGCCATATTAACCACACTAGTCGGTGTGTTGAGGAACTCCATTGCCTTGGCATATATGTTGGAGCTATTATTATGGCCCTAGGCGACGTAGAGAATCACCCAGTACAACAACCTTGTGTTGTGTTCTAAGTGTGATGATTCTGGCCATTATTCTTGAAAGCATCCTGTGATGCCATTTAGTTAGTAGGCATTCTATTCCTGGGTTCTTGAACCCGAGTTTCACCCTACTTGCTTCATTTTGATAGTTTTGCTAGTTCCTTTAGGATATTAGTAACCTTGTGATAGTCCTCGAAGTCCATAGTGAATTGTTCTTCCAATACTATGAACCGTTATGGCAGAAGTTCTTTTGAACCAAAAGATCACAACCAGAGTGCTCTTGATGAGTTCTCCATTCCACATTGTGACTCTGTCAATTCTACCTTTCAGCATGGGTTATCTGGAAAAACTATGTTGAGCCTTGCTCGACATGCAAATCCATGCATTCACAACTCAGAAAAATCTTATGTTCCTTTGAGTTGTCCCTCTTTAGTGGTATTGCGGCCTTCGTCTATCAATTGATAGCTAGGAGTAGTTGTGCATTCGTTCAACGATGCCTTTTACTCTTGTGGTCCGTCAAGCCATTTTATTCCAGAATGACTAGGAGAAACAAACTCCAGTACCTTATCCATATCCAGGATTAGGTCAAAGAAGTTGTACTCCGCAGATGAAGAATGCTAATCCAGCTTCTAATCTATTCTACATTGGAGTATTACCATCATTATGTCAAGAATGTCATGGGAATTGCACCACCTCCTATGAACTTTTGATACAGTGATACTTCCCGCCATCGTTGTTCATTCCTCGGTCTCTGAGTTATTGTAACCGGAATACTAACAAGTGAATCGTGATGTGTGAAATCAATACTCCTAGCAACTCCGTTGCTTGGTAGCTAATGGGTGATAATCTCATTCTTAGTGTGCTGGTTACCGAATCATCATTCTAAGATTGATCGTGCTACCTAGTCCATTTTTCTGGTGCACTCTTTGATCAATGAGTTAGGATTGTGTCAATCCCTTGCTTAGTAGATCATTTCGTCTTGCCCTGAAGAGCAAGATTGTTCTCGAGCTTAGTAACATATCGGTGGTTCGTGATTTTTCGAATATCTTCGCGGAAGCATTACCAGGTTGTTTCGTGATCGTTATGTTGAGCTCGTGATCAAGTTGGTTCTTCTCTAGACCACCCTTTCTCCAAGAATCTGTGTTGGATATCCCTCAGCTAGTTGGTTAAGCTAAACAGCAACTTGGAGAGTTGGAAGATGAAAGCTTGCCCCATTTAGTTCAGAGCAAAATGGATATCCTTGTGCTCGTGTGTTAGCCGAAGAAGGATGATATCTTCATCGATTGATCCTCGTGACCGGTTGTTGTATCTATTGTCTTGTCAAAACTTTGATTTGAGTGTGGGCTATCGTCAAGTCAAATCAGAACCAACAATATCCGTAACGTTGTCTTACTCATGGTTGATTCCTCGAGCATACACCGTTATATCTGTTGGATCTGACCAATGCTATCACCTTGTTCACATAGTTATGGAATCCCATTTTACAGAAGCCTCGATGAATTGTTGTCGAGCCCATCAGCAACATTTTTATCCTCTCCATGATTTTGTTGAATATTAAGCTAGTGTTGGAAACTTTTGAAAGCATTCCTTCATGCTAGCTCATGAAGGATATGTTTGGATGAAAGAAGTGACTTCCTCTAATTCATGTGCATTTGATGCAAGTTGCCGCCGTGAATCCGAGAAAGATTCTTTTTGCTTCCTTTGGAATCGTCCCAAGTCAGTCATGCATGTGCAAAGTATACTATGGTTTGAGAGATTAGCTACCTCCATTCCATATGTATCTTCTAGTACAACAAGCCACTGACTGATTTGTTCAAGGAGAAGAAGTTCCTTCATAAGAGCTAATCCAGACTTATGAAAGGACTTCGATATCGTGGATGATGGTTCCCAACCTGAACTTGGTAGTGTTTTGTTGTATGACTACTACGTGGTCATGCTTGTCTTGGACAACGTGTTCACATGTATGTAGCAGAACCAGCTCATGTTTTGGAGCTTGCTATCATAGTTCATTTGCCGGGAATCTCGCAACGTCATCTCATCGGTTTGTGTTGCAAACTTTCTTTTTCAGACATGACATCTGAAGTATCCTGCTACTAACCAGATCTGAATCTCAGGAAGACATGATGGTTGGAACATTCCCAGCATTTGCATTTTGTTCCCAGCTTGCACCGCCTTGTACCAACTTTGTATGGTCTGCCTTCTCATTAATAGCTATTCAAGGTCATCTTCAACAGCGGTCTTACCATGGGTCACATCCATTTCCGATGATAAGAAAAAATCACTCTTTGCATTGTCTTCAACAAGGTAGTCCACACCATCCATTCTGGTTCGAGCATGTCATTCTTCGAACTCCTTCAAATGATCGATTGTGTTTTGCCTTAGGCTGGTATAGAGAGTTTCCTTGATCTCTGTATCAAAAGTAATTCTTTTTGCCACTTAAGGGATTAACTCTAGGAGTCACCTACCCACGGTGTCTTGTTATGGAATCATGGCAATTACCTCCTCGCTACTTTGAAACCATGTCCCATCCTACTCCAGCTTGGGATTGTTACCTACCAAACTGAACCTCCGTCATCTGTTTCCTCCATCCCTCTTGTTGTGTGTTTTGTGTCTCACCTCAAGAGATGTTTCAACGCCTCACTCCATGAGTTGATTTTGAGTTGCTTGATCTTGAGAAGATCAATTCCTGTAGAGTTTTTGTTTGTCGTCATCATGTTGGATGAAGATCTCGGAAGCAAAGACGCCAAGGTCAATTGAAGCAATGGATCAACATTTTCGGGAAGTGCAATTGGATCATGAAGATCGTGTTAGCTTTGTGTCCCCTCTTTCTTCTTACCTCACGTATCGAATCTCGGGACGAGATTCTTATTTAGTGGGGGTGAGTTGTCATAGCCCTAGCTTCCCCTGTTGTCTTTGCTTGATCATCATGTCATCATGTTTAAATTTTGCTAAACTTGAAACGGGGAATGACCAAACCCTAGCACTTAATGAATTCAAATAGGCTCAAATAAAATCATTTTCAATGAACCCAAAATGCCCTTTGAAAATGTTCATGATTTCTGATAAAGGTGAAAACCCCTGCCAAAAATGATGAACATATTCCTAGGTCATTCCTGGATTTTTGAATTAAATCATATTGTATTTGACTTTGGGCATTTAAGCACTATAGATAATTTAAATGCTCAAATAATGTCGGAACTATTTGTGGGCCGCTGAAATAATTCAGAAAGTGCTCATGAATATTTTCAGGATTTTACAAAATGGATTAGTATTTTTACTAATTCAAAATAGAATAAAATAAATAGAAAAACATAAAGAAAAGAGAGGGCACTGTACCAGGCTTGCTTGTTCAGCCCAGCTGGCCCAACACTGTAGCGGCCTAGCCCACCAGGGGCAGCGCTGTCTTCTTCCTCCTGCCAGGAGGAGAAGCAGCTGCGTGCCAGGCACGCCGCCGAGCCACGCCAGCTCCTCCCTACCTGCCTGGCTCCTCCTCGACGCGCCTAGACAACGCCACAGAACGCCCAAACCACCCAACTCTCTCCCTCTCGTTGCCGTCCTCTTCTTACCCTCTGTCTCCCTCTCACGCGCGTTGCCGAAGCCACTGCAAGCTCGTCGACGAGCACCACCGCGGCCACCGGCCACCACACGCCTCGCCAACACGCCAAGAAGCTCCGCCGCGTCCTCCTCGTCCTCTCCACAGAGCTACGGGACGCCGAGAGGCCCTGCTTTGTCGTCACCGCGCTCGTCTTCAAAATCTGCCGTCGGCGACCTCAACGTCGATTCGCGACGTCTGGTGCCTCCCCGAGTCTTCTAAGACTTCTGTCGACCACGCTTTTTGACTTGTTTGACCGGGGGGTTGACCACCCCGGGTCACTGACGTATGGGCCCCACGCCCTTAGTTAACCACTGACTCGCTGACAAGTGGGGCCCGCCCTATTAATTAACCTAGGTTAGTACTAATTAACTTGGTTAGTCGGTTAGTCAGTGACATGTGGGGCCCTGACCTGTCTAATTATAGTTTAGGATTTAATTAGTGTTATTTAACCCTGTTTTTAGCAGAGCCACTGACTGTGGGCCCCACACGTCAAGTTTGTCCTGGTCCGGCCCTGTTGACCAGCTGATGTAAGCATGACACCACGATGACGCAGTAAAGTATTTCCGGAATTAAAATAAATCAAAAAATGATTTATGAATTTCAGAAAATACCCCAAACTTCAAAAAATCATAGAAAATAATCTTTAACTCAGAATGAAATAATTTATATATGAAAAATTATCAGAAAAATATGAAGAATCTATTTATGACATTATCATGCATGCTTGAGCAACTTATGCCTGCTGATCAGGTCAAATCAATTCAATGACTTTTGAATAATCACATATGGAGTTTGAATTTGAATCTTGTGTTCAAACCAACTCCATTTAATTTGTTGCTAGCTGCATTAGTCCAAATCACAACATATTGCCATGTCATGATTATGCATCATATTGTCGCATTGCATTGATTGTATTCTCTCTTGTTTACCGGTGTTTGTCCCCTCTTAGTAGACGCTGTTCCGACGATGTGATCGATGACACTGATGAAGACACAGTGATATCTTCAGAAGTGCCAGGCAAGCAACCCCCATTGAGCATTCCGATACAATCCCACTCTCTCGCTCTTGCTCTATTTTACTGCATTAGGACAACAATGATTGAACTGCTATTTATTGCGGTAGCTGAACCCCTTTCCTCTGTATGACCTATCATTGCCACAATAAATAGATGAAACCCACTAGCATGAGTAGGAGTTGTTTGAGCCATTGTGTGCCTACTCATTCATGCTTGTTTGTCATGCCTGCTACTGCTTAGAGTTGAGTCATGTCTGATTCATCGGGGATGTATTAGAATGTGGTGAACATGTCTTATTGTTGAGAGATAAGTGTGTGAAACACATTTTGGTAAAGGTAGCGACGAGAGGCCATGTAGGAGTACATGGTGGGTTGTATCATTGAAACCGTCCTCAGGAACTGAGTTCCGTGTTTGTGATCCATGAACAGTTACTACCACACATTGGGTCCCGGTAACTCGACCCTTCTCGACTTATTAATCTACTCGATCTCTGTCCAGGAGTTGCAACTAGTTTATGGTGTTTGTAGGTAGTGTTAGTAGTCTACCAAGTGGCACCCGGTACAGGTGGGCTTGGGATAGACTAGGCACCGTGGCACGGTGTACCAAGCGTAGATCCATCCGTCGAGGTGGGCTTGGGAACCCTGGTCACATCGTTTGGGGCTGTGAGCGACACCCCGGCCGGATCTCCTTGCGGATGGAACCCGAATAGGCGATAAACCTGGACTAGAGACTTGTGTGGTTAGTCAGGTCATGGCCGACTCCCTCGCCAGGCTTCCGCTTGAAGGTTTCCGAGATACACAACGTGTACATGGTGGTAAGTGGCGAGAGCGTGTGTGAAGAAGTACACCCCTACAGGGTTAACATCATCAATTTGAATAGCCGTGTCCGCGATAAAGGACTTCTGGGTTGCCTGTACAGTTCATAGACAAGTGAAAGTGGATACTCTAAAATGCGCAAGATAAGCATGAGTGTAATGGATGGCGTTCTCGTAGGGAGACGGGAGCGGATCCATAGTGGTGTATTGATTGGTGAATATGTGGACTCGTGTGCGCCACCTCAAAAGAGTTACTTGCAGTCGTAGTTCAGGATAGCCACCGAGTCAAAGCTGGCTTGCTGTAGTCAAACTCCACCACCTCTTTGTTGATACTGATGCATATGTAGCTAGTTCTGATGTAAGTCTTGCTGGGTACATTTGTACTCACGTTTGCTTAATTTATGTTTTTGCAGAGAGACTTGAGTCTCACTAGTAGTTCCACGTGGACTTCGATGTTTAGCTTGTTACCTCAGCTACGATCTTGTACCCTTGGGAGGGTCTTGTAGATAGTCAGGCTTGATAGCCTTCTTCCTTTTCAGATGTCTGTACTCAGACATGTTTAAGCTTCCATTGCCTGTATGCTCTGTATGTTGGGTCATGAGACCCACTGCTTGCAATAACTGCTATGATGGCTCTTCTAGGCCTTGTCTATATGAGTCGTTGAGTTATGTTGTGATGCCATGTTGTACAACACATACTTGCATGTTATGCATACGTGTAATGTGTATTGCTATGTGTGGGATCCGACACCTAGTTGTTTACCCTTGGTAGCCTATCTTACAGGGAAATGTCTCCTAGTGCTTCCACTGAGCCTTGGTAGCTTGCTACTGCTCCGGAACACTTAGGCTGGCCGGCAGTGTCCTTGTTCGTTCCTATGTCTGTCCCTTAGGGGAAATGTCACGCGTTGTTCCTTTAAGTCCTTGTAGCTTGCTACAACTTGGGTTCATACGTTGATGACCGACACGTTCGTTGCTGGGTCATGTATGCATGTCTTTGTAATTTAGCGCCACTTTTGGTTTATTACTATTCATGTCGGCCCGGGTTCTCTGTCATATGGATGCTAGCGACACTATAATATATGTGTGCCAAAATGCGCAAACGGTCCCGGGGCAGGTAAGGTGGCACCCGTGGGGATACCGTGCGTGAGGCCGCAAAGTGATATGATGTGTTACATGCTAGACCTGTGCGACTTAGGATCGGGGTCCTGACAATACTCTACCCTCAAAAACTGTTGCGATCCCCTATACCTGTGGGTTATCACTAGGCCACAAGTTGATAAGGTGAACAGCTGCAAGAAACACTTCATCCCAAAATTTGAATGGCATGGAGGCTGCAACAAGAAGAGCTAAGCCAACCTCAACAATGTGTCGATGCTTGCATTCGGCAGAGCCATTTTTTTATGTGCATGTGGACATGAATTATGGTGAGAAATGCCTATTTGTTGGAAAAAATAATTTAAATTCTCATATTCACCACCCCAATCAGATTGGAGGGCAATAATATTGCTATCAAATTTCCTTTCAACAAGAGCTTGGAAATTGTGAAAAACTTGGAACACATCAGAACATTTTTAAGGAGGTAAATCCAAGTGTATTTGCTAAAGTCATCCACAAAACTCACATAATAAGAGTGTCTACCAACCGAGGTAGGTGCAGGACCCCAAACATCAGAAAAAATAAGCTGTAAAAGTCTTAGTAGACATACCAGTAGAGACATGATATGGTAACTAATGACTTTTTGCTCTTTGGCATGAATGACAAATAGTTTCTGGTTTTTTTCACCAACTAATGGGAGTTTATTTCTACTAAGAATTTGACGAACATTAGCAAAAGATGGATGACCTAATTGACTGTGCCACCTTTCAATAGAGAGCTTGATGGCACCATACACTTGTTTATTGGATTTGCAATATTTGGGAAGCAACGAGTAGAGCCCTTGCACACAGACACCCCTATGAAGAACTTTCTTCGTGACCTGATCCTTTATCAAAAAGAAGAAAGGGTAAAACTCTAGAAAAACATTATTGTCAAGGGCAATATGATGGACATATAGACGATTTTTCGAAGCATCAGGAACATGCAAAATTCCATTGAGCTCAAGGTTCATGTGTGGGGGTTGTAATAATGGAATTTCCAATGTGACTAATCTCCATACCTGCACCGTTTGAAGCAGTGTAGATCTGATCATGCCCTCGATGCTTCTCATGCATCGTCAACTTGTCCAGCTCACTGGTGAAGTGGCTGGTAGCTCCTGTGTCCATATACCAATTGGTATCGACACCATATGATCCATCAGCAGCACCTGCAATTTTTTTCTTACGGGAAGTGTTATCAGCGTATCGCCAATCGCAATCTTTGGCTAGGTGGTTGTTTTTTTACAAATCTGGCACTTTCCTTCATAGCCTTCCTAAACCCTGAAAGTTGCACCCCCAATTGTTGTTGCCGGGGGGCGCCTTTTGTTGCCGTTGATCGAGTTCCCCTGGTAGTAGCCGCCGCCACCACCACTATGATAGCTGGGCCACCACCGCCGTACTGGCCGCTGATAACCCACAAGTGTAAGGGATCACAACAGTTTTTGAGGGTAAAGTATTGAACCCAAATTTGTTGATTCGACACAAGGGGAGCCAAAGAATACTCTTAAGTATTAGTAGCTGAGTTGTCAATCAACCACACCTGGAAACTTAGTATCTGCAGTAAGATAGTTCAGTAGCACTGTAATATGATAGTGGTGGTAGCAGCAATAAAAGTAAAGATAGTGTTTTTGTAGTTTTTGTGATAGTAGCAACGGAAAAGTAAATAAGTGACAAGCAATATAGGTAAAGCTCGTAGGCATTGTATCGGTGATGGGAAATTACGTCGGATGCAATTCATCATGTAGAAGTTATAACCTAGGGTGACACAGTACTAGCTCCAGTTCATCAATGCAATGTAGGCATGTATTCCGAATATAGTCATACGTGCTTATGGAAAAGAACTTGCATGCCATCTTTTGTCCTACCCTCCCGTGGCAGCGGGGTCCTATTAGAAACTAAGGGATATTAAGGCCTCCTTTTAACAGAGTACCGAACCAAAGCATTAACACATGGTGAATACATGAACTCCTCAAACTATGGTCATCACCGGGAGTGGTCCTGATTATTGTCACTTCGGGGTTGCCGGGTCATAACACATAGTAGGTGACTACAGACTTGCAGGATAGGATCAAGAACACACATATATTCATGGAAACATAATAGGTTCAGATCTGAAATCATGGCACTCGGGCCCTAGTGATAGCATTAAGCATAGCAAAGTCATAGCAACATCAATCTCAGAACATAGTGGATACTAGGGATCAAACCCTAACAAAACTAACTCGATTACATGATAGATCCCATCCAACCCATCACCGTCCAGCAAGCCTACGATGGAATTACTCACGCACGGCGGTGAGCATCATAGAATGGATGATGGAGGAAGGTTGATGATGACGATGGCGACGATCTCCACTCTCCGGAGCCCGAACGGACTCCAGATCAGCCCTCCCGAGAGAGATTAGGGCTTGGCGGTGGCTCCGTCTCGTAAAATGTGATAATTCTTTCTCCTTCATTTTTTTCTCCGCGAAACAGAATATATAGGACCTTGGGATACGTCGGTGGGGCATCGGGGTGCCCTCGAGGCAGGGGGCGCGCCCTGGGAAGGGGGGCTCCCCCCACCCTTGAGGATAGCCCGTGGGCCCCCTGGTGTGGATCTTCTTGCATGTATTTTTTTATATATTCTGAAATAATTCTCCGTTGATTTTCAAGCGATTCCAAGAACTTTTTATTTCTGCACAAAAACAACACCATGGCAGTTCTGCTGAAAAGAACGTCAGTCTGGGTTAGTTCCATTCAAATCATGCAAGTTAGAGTCCAAAACAAGGGTAAAAGTGTTTGGAAAAGTAGATACGTTGGAGACGTATCAACTCCCCCAAGCTTAAACCTTTGCTTGTCCTCAAGCAATTCAGTTGATAAACTGAAAGTGATAAAGAAAAACTTTGACAAACTCTGTTTGCTCTTGTTGTTGTAAATATGTAAGCTAGCATTCAGGTTTTCAACAAGATCATGAACTAATCTTATTCATAATAACTTTCAGGTCTCAAGACTACTCACATCAATGGCATAATCAACTAGCGAGCAATAATAATAAACCTCGGATGACAACACTTCTCAAAACAATCATGATATGATGTAACAGGATGGTGTCGGGGAACGGATCCACGAGCACCTATGGGACCGGCGGACCGAGCCCCTTTCGGTTCGGCGGGGGCGAAGATTGCACGAAGAGCGGATCGAGGCGAAACACACGAGCAGTTTACCCAGGTTCGGGCCGCACGGATGCGTAAAACCCTACTCCTTCTTTGTGGTTTGTATTGAGTTCTTGCTCGGGAGCGCTGACTGCTACAGTACACACCAGCAGCTAGCAAGACCGAGCGTGAGTGTCCTCCTCCTTTTTCCTCTACGTTGCGCATGGGCCTCCTTTTATATGCTCAAGGGGTCACCGACAGGTGGCAACGCAGACAAGGGTAAAAATGGAAAGGTGTTACGGTTGGTACAACTACCTGTACAGTGTATCATACCTAACTCTGACGGCAAAGGACAAGGGCATTGAATGCCCATCTGCGTCGCCCAAATAGTGCAAAAGGGGCCGTCAGGGATGCCACCGCTCGCCACGATGGCAATCTTGTTAGCACCGCTTGCCACCGCGCACCGCTGGCTGCACAGCCTCCCGCCACGTACGCCTGGAAGGGTCCTAGATCGACACGTTGGTTGATGTGTTGGAGCGCGGGTACATAGTGGTAGCTTGCCGCGGCAAGCGCCTTGCCGCGGTCGTTGTCTTGTCGCGTCGTGGAGCTCGTCGCTCACTGGGCCTTGCCGGGACGCGTGGCGCGTCGCGGCAAGTTCCTTGAGATGCCTTGGTTGGCCTTCCCGGCAAGCTCCTCTTGCCGGGGCCTTGTCTCCTTGGCTTGAATACTTTGTTCTTGAATGGCTCCAAAGGAACCACGGAGGACCTTGGCGGTCACCCGGCAAGCCTTGCCGCGGGATGCTGCGACTGCCCGTGCACAAGTTCGGGATACTAGGGTACCCCTACTCTAGTACACCGACAGGAGCCCCCGGGCCTGGGCCATACACGGTGCCGAGCGCTGTTGGGCCAGGCCCAAAACAGGGCACGGGCACGCGCGGCCTGGGTTACACCGTATCTCTCTCCGTATCCACCGCGCCCTCCCCGAACGACACGCGTTGAATGCGGCGTCGTGGGAGAGATCGTGGGTGGTTTATTTATTCAGAAAGACGGAACGTCCGCCCCCTCCCTCCTTATAAGCAGGGGAAACAGGGGCAGTCTGCCCACTCGCCGGTTGCTATTCCAATCTCGGAAACCTCCGCCGCTCCCCCTTTTTCCCAAAGCTGAAAGGGAGCAGCGCTCTGCCCCCCATCGCCACCAACGCCGTCGACCTCCCCCACCACCTCCGCCATGGCTCCGAAAGCCGACAAGGGGAAGGTCGTGAAGTCGACCGAGGCGCAGCGGCTCGTGGCGCTGCGAAAGGAGCGGGCAATCTCCCCCCCCCCATGCTCACCGCGAAGGAGCTGAGGGAGAGTTACTACCTCTTCTGGTTGACGGAGACGCGGGCGCATCCGCGCACGAAGGTACTTCTAGCCGTGGCTTCGAGAATGGCTCCAAATGGATATCCCTTCTTCGCCTTGTTCTTCTACTGCGGGCTCTGCCCGCCTTTCTTTGAGTTTTTCTGCGATCTTATGAACACCTACGGGTTCCGCCTCCTTGACTTCACCCCCAATGCTGTTCTGACCATGGCAGTCTTCGCACATCTCTGTGAAAACTTTGTCGGAGTCTATCCAAACGTTGCCCTTTTTCGCCACTTCTTTATGCCCCGAGTTGAGAGAGGAGAGCCTTTATCCGGCGGAATCGCCTGGATCTCGAGAGGCGGCAAGAAGGAAGCTTATCTGGAGGGAGAGTTCCGCGGCAAGTGGGAGGAATGGAGAGCAGACTGGTGCTGGATTGTCGAGGAGAACCCGCAGCTGTTTACCGCCCATCGCCAAACCCGAGTAGCGCGCGGCAGCGATTGGAGCAACGTGGCCCCGGAAGACGATAGGCTAAAGATTGCCGTCACCCGGATCCAACGCCTTAGGCTTGCTGGGCTCACTGTAGGTGCGGTTGGCGCAAATTTTCTTCGCCGCCGCATCGCCCCCTGCAGGAGAGGAGGAGACATCGCCCCCCTGCAGGAGAGGAGGAGACCCGCCTGGGATTTCCAGAATGCGGCGGACATCATGAGGCTGCGCCCGGGCCTCAACTTCAACTTCACTGTTATGGAACTTGACGCAATGCTCCGGGAGCTGTTCAAGTACGACCCTCAACATCCTGAAGTGTTCAGGTTGCCGAAGGATGTCGTTCCGTTGTGCAACAACTCCGTGCTCAGCCGCATCCGTGCAATGATGCCGCTGTGCGACTCGCATGGAATTGTCCCAACTTGGCAAGAGCCTGCAGACGTCATCGTGCAAGAGTTCTTTGACGGCTTGGTAGAAGTGCCGGTCCGCTCCGACGAACAGAAAAGCCTCACTCGTGCCACCACCGATGCGGAGATGAAACACGTCGCCACTAGGCTGGAAGAGGTGGCGATAGCCGCAGTCGCGGGTGAGTTTGGATTCACCGTGGAGGAGGCAGAGGCAGCAGAGTTGGCAAGCCGTGCCGAGCGAGAGGAGCTTGCCGGTGAGGAAGAGCTTGCCGGGCATGATGTCGGGTCGAGCGAGCCCGCCGAGGATACGAGCGGCTCGTTGGAGATCAACTCCTCTTCCTCCTCATCTTTAGACAGCTCGTCGCACGCAGAGCCCCCAGCTCCACCAAGAAGGCGTCTCCGCAAGGCCGGGGACGTAGCAGAGTGGCAGACGAGTCGACAGTCGCTGCGCCGCGTGACACGCTCCACCGCAGCAAGCACTGTTGCCGCGGGAGTACCTCACGCTGCTGCGGCAACTGGAGCGGGGTCCACCCGGACCACCGCTTCTACTCCTGCCGCTTCTCACGCCGCGGCGGCAGCCGGAGCGGGGTCGTCTCAGACCATCGCCACTGCTCCCGCCAAGCGGCCAAGGGAACCTACTCCTCCGCCTCCTCGCACCGGAGGTGAGTCGGACTTCGACTTCTCCGCGTTTAGCTCCGACGAGGAAGAAGAAGAGTAAGATTCTTTGTTGTACTTGTAGTTCTTCAATTCTTGCTGTTTTGTCTTGTATCTCATTTGCTTTACTCCGAACTTATTCCTTTTTAGGACTCTGGCCCAGAGAGCGGCGAAGAGAGCCAAGGTCCCGGCGCGTCCAAAGGGGGTGATTATCATCGAGGACGAACCCACCGTGACGGCAGAGGGTGCGCCCGAGACCACCTTGCCGGACCCGGCAACTATTCTCCAGAGCAGCCCCCAGCGTAAGTATATGGTTCGCTTTCCGCTGTTAGGCGCGCATGTATGCTCTTTCTTTGCTGACATCTGATTGTTGGTTTGTGTAGGAGCAGAGCAGCCCCACCAGGAGCGCCCGGAGGCCGCCCCCGACATGCCATCTGCTTCGACTACGCCGCCAAGGGAGAGTTCTCCGGCAAGGGACAACACCAGCGCCCCCCCGGCGGCGGAGACTACGACTGCAGAACCCGGTAAAGGTAATCCTCTCGCTTCAAAACTTCCCTTGGGTTCTTCTTCTTTTGATCTTATTTTTGGATATTTGCTTGACTTTTCTCCCTTTTCCGGCCGTCAGACCCATCTGCTACGGAGCCGATGGATACCGAGGTTGCTGGCGAGGAGAACATCACCGAGGCCGCCGTCGATGATGTCGTCGAGATTGCCGCGGGCGGTGATACCGGCGACGCCGCCGCCACCGAAGAAGCAGCCGGCGCTGATGATCCCGCCGGCGAAGAGGCTGCCAAAGCTGCTGCCGCAGAAGCTGGCGAGGGGTCTGGCGATCGCACTGACGGCCCTGAGGCCGCAGGAGCGCCAGGCGCTACGCCGACCGCCGATCCTTCCGCCGCTGCCGCAGCGTCAGGCTCCGAAGAGCCCCAGCCAGGCGTCTACTTGAAGGCCGGCGAAAACGTCTTCATCAACCTCCCCTGGGCGTCAAGCTCCAAGGCGCCAGTCGAAGGAGAAAGCTTCGATGGAGAGGTGCTCGCCTCCGCTGGGCTGACGCTGGTTGATGCGCCGAGCAGCAGCGGCGGCGAGCCTGAGGAGGAGCGGCTGCTGCGGAAGCTGGTGTCGCTCTACCGTGCTCGGCAGGCCAAGCTGGAATTCCAAGAGGCGCTTGTCGCGAAGGCGGGAGCGGACATCAAGAAGCGCGCGGAGGAGCTCCGGGGTCTTAACCAGGAAGCTCTCCAGTCCTGGCAGAGGAGCGGGCGCAACTCGTCGAGGAGCAGAAGGCCTTCCTCCTCGAGAAGGCTGAAGTCGAAGAACAACAGTGGCTTGCCGCTGAGAAACTGTCTACGCAGGAGGGCGAGCTGGCGCAGCGGAAGGTTAACCTTGACAGCCACGAGGAGGAGCTTACTGCGCGAGAGCAAACATTCGGCGGAGCCCTCAAGCAAGCAAAGGATGCTGCCGCAGCTGCCGAGGCCGCCAAGAAGGAGCTGGAGACGAAGGTGGCGCGGCTGGAGGCCGATCTCAAGGCGAGCGGTGAAGAGCTTGCCGCGCTCAAGCGTGAGCGGGAGAAGGACGCCTACAACTTGTCAGAGCTGCAGGTTCGTCTCGCCGAGAAGGGCAAGGAACTTGGCGCCGCCAAGGACTCCAACGCAGATCTTGAGTTGAAGCTGGCTACTTTGACCAAGACGCTGGACGGCGCCAGGGAGCAAGAGGTGGCTTTGAAGGAGGAGATCTAGGCCGATAAGGCGCTGCTGGCGAGTGCTGCTGCCGCCCAGAACGCTTTTAGGGAGAATGTGGAGCACTTGACGAAGGGTCTCGTGGATGCTGCCGCAGACATTGACAGGGAGCTGGCGCAGCTGGGGATGGAGGATCTCGGGTATCCCTCCGATGAGAACCTCCAACCCAGCGCCAAGCTCACCTTGTTCTTCAAAGGCGTGGCGACGGCCCTCCAGCGACTCCGGGAGAAGATTCCAAAGCAGCTGGCCGACGAGTCGCGCAAGATCTGCGCGGGAGCTCTTCAAAAGGTGTTGGTGAAGGTGGCCTTCCGCAACCCGGGCCTCAACCTCACCAACGTCCTCAAGACCCTGCTGCCGGATGCTGATCTGGAAGCGCTCAAGACCCTTGTCGCACCCATTGTGGACAAGGTGAGCGGGCTCAAGAGGATTGAGGGCGATCGCGTAGATTAGGCCACCCGTTTCCTTCTTTTCTTGTCGCTGCTGGTCATGTTATGAGAACACTCTGTTAGAGCCGCGATAAGCTACCTTGTAATATAACTCTATTTTGGGTAATGATTGCAATGTTATTTCCTTTACTTGATTCCTTCCTTTGTATGATTTTGCCCTACGCTTTTAGGGAACTTGCCGGTGCAGGCACCTTAGCCGCGAGCGCTGAGTGCGGGACGTCAGCAGCGTGCTGGTGGTGCCGTTACCGACAAGAAACCTTGTCGCAACTAGTCGCAGCACACTTAAGTTGTTGAGCGGACTCGAAACAAAGTAAGGGCGCATCTAGCTACGAGTTGGTTCCTCCGCGCACAGGTTTTCCATACAAAGCACGGTCGTTCAAGGAAGATAACTTAATTTTTTTTTTAAATCTGATTGCTCAAACTTTGGCAACTTAGCTTTTCTGTTGTTTGCTTCCCGGTAAGGTGAAACTTTCTTGAACGACGCCTGGTCCATACCATTATCTTCTCCTTTCCCCCCCAGCAAACTTGTGGGCGAGGGAACCTTCCTTTCCTTGAGAAAAAGAAAGAAGAGAAAATAAAGATATGGAGCCTTACGGCTCGTTATTGCTTACCGGGGAAGGTGCTGCACAAAGTGTCAGATAACACATGCAAAAAATAGAAAGCATGAAATTGTCAAGATGTGCGGGCGCACATGAGCTTTATTTATGCGCGGGGTCTGCGCCTGGCGTTGTACAAAGGATTACATGCAACAGCGGCAAGACTTGTACAAAAGGTGGTTGCCGGAACAGGTTCCGGCAACAGCGCCTTACGGGTAAAACTTACGAAGATGCTCAATGTTCCAGGAGTTGCTCACCGGAATGCCATCTTCGGTCTCAAGGCGGACAGCGCCAGGCCTAGTGACTCGTTTCACCCGGTAAGGGCCTTCCCACTTCGGCGTCAACTTGTTGGAATTCTCGGCGGACTGAACGCGCCGAAGAACAAGGTCGCCTTCCTCGAGACTTCTGGCGTTAACTATGCGGCTATGGTAGCGGCGCAAAGCTTGCTGGTAGCGAGCAGCTCGTACAGCAGCCTGAAGACGGTCTTCCTCAAGGAGCAGCGCGTCATCTTGTCGCAGCTGCTCTTGCTCAAGCTCATCATAAGAGAGCACTCGAGGTGACCCGTATACGATTTTCGTGGGGAGAACTGCCTCTGCTCCATAGACTAGAGCGAAAGGTGTCTGGCCAGTGGCTCGATTTGGCGTCGTCCTGATCGACCAAAGAACCATTGGCAGCTCCTCAATCCAGTTTCTTCCGCACTTGCGCAACCTGTCGAAAGTCCTGGTCTTGAGCCCACGCAGCACTTCAGCATTTGCCCTCTTCGCTTGACCGTTACTTCTCGGGTGAGCAACAGAAACGAAGCAAACCTTGGCGCCAAGATCTTGGACGTACTGCATGAAGGTGCGGCTCATGAATTGCGTACCGTTGTCGGTGATGACCCTGTTAGGGATCCCAAAGCGGCAAACAATTGACCTGAAGAACTTGACTGCTGACTGTGCTGTCACCTTCCTCACTGCTTCCACTTCCGGCCACTTTGTGAACTTGTCGATTGCAACGTACAAGTACTCAAATCCCCCGACTGCTCGGGGAAAGGGGCCGAGGATGTCGAGCCCCCAGACCGAAAATGGCCAGGATAAAGGGATCGTCTGGAGAGCTTGAGCTGGCTGGTGTATCTGCTTGGAATGGAACTGGCACGCTTCACTCTTGGTTACTTGTGCAGTTGCATCCTGGAGGGCTGTCGGCCAAAAGAAACCTTGCCTGAATGCTTTGCCGGCAAGTGCTCTTGCGCCAATGTGGTGACCACATATGCCTCCATGTATCTCTGCCAACAGCTTTTGTCCGCCTTCCCAGTGAATACACTTCAATTTCACACTGTTGAGTCTTCTTCTATACAGTGTGTTGTCGACAAACTGGTACATACTTGACTGCCGGGCTACTCTTTCCGCTTCTTCTTGCTCTTCGGGAAGTTCTCCTATCTGAAGGAAACGGACAATCTGATGTGCCCATGCTGGAGCTTGTGGCTCGACAATAAGGACTAAAGGCACATATGCTCCTGCGGGAACATCCGCTTCTACGGCGAGAACCTACGGCTCAGCCGGAGCTTGATGTTCCCCGACAAGCTTGCCAGAGCAAAACTTGTCGGGAGCCTCTGCTTCAACGGAACAAACCCTAGGGCTTGCCGGAGCAGACTGCTCCTCAGCACTCTTGGTGTTGATCTTGGGGACCTTCTTGGCGGTGGCTTTGGGAAGCTCTACCAGAAAATAGTCACCAGAAATCAACTTCCTCTTCTTGCTTTGTCCAGTTGATGGCGTTACAGACGGTTGAGTCAGCGTGAGCACAAAGATCCCTGGTTCCACAGGTAACTTAAGTGCGGCGCACTTCGACAGGCCATCGGCAATGTCGTTCTGAGCTCTTGGAACATGCTCCATCTGTAGGCCATCAAAGTGCTCTTCTAGCTTTCTCACTTCATCAACGTAGGCTTCCATCAACGGAATATGATAACTTCTGTTCACTTGGCGGACGACAAGCTGCGAGTCACCCCTAACAATGAGCTTCTTGATCCCAAGGTGTGCCGCGATCCTGAGACTGGCAAGCAAACCTTCATACTCTGCGGTATTGTTTGTTGCTTGCTCCTTGAGAAAGTGCATCTGGACTACGTACTTGAGGTGCTCTCTGGTGGGTGCAACAAGCAGCACGCCAGCACCGGCGCCTTGCAGCGAGAAGGCACCATCAAAGTACATCAGCCACTCTTTGCTTGCTTCCTTGACGGGGATGCTCGTTTCTGGAATTTCTTCATCTGGTGTTGGTGTCCACTCTGCTATGAATTCTGCCAATGCTCTGCTTTGGATAGTTGAAGTGCTCTCAAACTTGAGGCCAAAGCTTGACAGTTCCAGTGCCCACTCAACAATCCTGCCTGTTGCTTCTGGATTCTGCAGTATCCTCTTCAGTGGAAAACGAGTGACAACTGTGATCTCATGTGCTTGGAAGTAATGGCGCAGCTTTCTCGAGGCCATGAGAAGGCCGAAAAGCAATTTCTGCACACCAGAGTACCTTGACCTAGCCCCTGCAGAAGGGAACAGACAAAGTAAACTGGGCGCTGCACCATTCTCTTCTGTATCTCCCCGCGCGCCTGCGCAGATCCATCTTTGTCGGGACCAGAGCTTGTCGGGGAAGCCCCCTGCTTGTCGCTGGATGCGCCTGCCGTGGTTGCTGGCTCATCATCTGCCTCCCTCTCCGCTACTAACGCAGCACTAACCACTTGATTGGTTGCCGCTATATACAGCTTCAACTTCTCTTGTGGCTTAGGTGCGACAAGTGTTGGAGTGGAGGACAGGTATCTCTTCAAGTCTTGCAGCGTAGCCTCCGCTTCCGGAGTCCATTTCATTGGACCTGCCTTTTTCAATATTTTGAAAAACGACAGGGCGCGCTCAGCAGACTTAGAGATAAACCTGCTGAGAGCACCACGCAACCGGCAAGTCTCCGTACATCCTTAACGCGCTTTGGTGCTTCAATCTGCTCAATGGCCTTGATCTTGTCGGGATTGGCTTCAATTCCCCGCTGAGACACGAAGAACCCGAGAAGCTTGCCGGAAGGGACTCCAAACACACACTTCTCGGGGTTGAGCTTGAGGCTGATCTTGCGCAGGTTTGCAAAGGTCTCGTCTAAATCTTGAATCATAGTTGCCTTGTTCTTGCTCTTGACCAGTATGTTATCCATGTAGGCTTCCACATTTCTATGTATTTGTGGCTCAAAAGCGACATGGACTACCCTTGCAAATGTTGAACCAGCATTCTTTAAACCGAAAGGCATCCGTATGAAATAGTACGTGCCACATGGAGTGATGAATGCGTTCTTCTCCCCATCCTCTTCTGCCATGAAGATCTGATGGTATCCTGAGTATGCGTCAAGAAATGAAAGCAAGTCACATCCGGCCGTGGAGTCAACAATCTGGTCAATGCGCGGCAAGGGAAATGGGTCCTTGGGACAAGCTTTATTAACATCGGTAAAGTCGATGCAAAGCCTCCATTTCCCGTTTGCCTTGCGCACGAATACAGGATTGGCCAACCACGTAGGATGGAGCACTCCTCTGACAAGGCCTGCTGCTTCCAACTTCTTGATCTCTTCTGCGATGAATTCTTGGCGCTCCACTGCTTGCTTCCTGACCTTCTGCTTGACGGGCCGCGCATGAGGACAGACGGCAAGATGGTGCTCAATTACTTTCCTGGGAACACCGGGGATGTCAGACGGTTGCCACGCAAACACGTCGACGTTCGCCCGCAGGAAAGCAATGAGCGCACTTTCCTATTTAGGGTCAAGAGTGGCACTGATGGTGAAGGTACCACCAGTGCCGTTCTCCTTGGCGGACACCTTCTTGGTCTCTGGCGGAGCTGCCATTGTCTTCTTACACTTGCCGGTGGAGCTCGATGGTGCATCCTCGACGGTAGCGCAGCACTCTGAAGAGGTGCGCTTGCCGGAGTGGGCATCAGAACTCTTGCCGGACTTGGCCTTCTTCTTCCCCCTGGGAGCTTCAACGGCAGGTGACTTGCGATCTGTTGCGGCTGCTGCTTCCCGGTAGATCTTGTCGGCGCAGATAAGAGCATCCTTCTTGTCGCCAGAGACAGAGGTGACACTTATCGGGCCTGGCATCTTCAGCATGTTGTATGCGTAGTGAGAGGCTGCCATGAACTTGGCGAGTGCTGGACGGCCGAGTATCCCATTGTAAGGCAATGGAAAATCGGCAACGTCAAAAGTGACCCTCTCAGTCCTGAAGTTCAACTCGCTGCCAAATGTCACCGGCAACGTGATCTTCCCCTTCGGCTTGCTCCTTCCCGGGTTGATTCCTTGGAATGGGCCGGTCTCTTCAAGCTCGCTGTCAGGGATCTGGAGTTTCTGGAGTACAGCGGAGGAGATCAGGTTCAAGCCGGCCCCGCCGTCAACTAGCATCTTAGTGACCTTGAGGTTGCGGATAGTTGGTGAAACCAACATCGACAAGCACCCGACCGCAGTTGTGCGATCAGGGTGGTCCTCAATATCAAAGATGATAGGCGTGCTGGACCATTTCAGAAGCTTGCGTGACTCGACAGGTGGTTCTGCCGCATTGACTTCCCGCACCCACTGCTTGAGTTGGCGGTGTGAAGTATGCAGAGGAGCACCGCCTTCAACGCACAAGACCTCTGTGGCTTTCTGGAACTCCTGCTCACTGGTCTCGACATCATCCATGTCCTCATCGTTGTCGTCATCTTCATCCTTGTCGCGGCCGCGGGGAGGCCTGTCTCCTTGCCGCTGCTTGGCCTTGCCGCGGCATCCTCCCCGGCCGGTGCGCTTCTTGCCGGATCCTCCAGCACCTCCTTGGGCCTTCTCCTTGTCGTGTCGCTCGTATTCAGCCTTTTGCTGCTCGACAAGCAGCTCGACCTTCTTGCAGCTCTGGAGGTCATGGCCCTTGGTGCGGTGGATCTTGCAGTACTGCTTGTCGGTGCCGTCCTGCTTGTCGGCGACTGCCACAGCCTGGCAGTTGGTGCATGCGGCAATCTCCTTGCCGGAGCTACCAGCTTTGGCTTTCTTGGCGCCACCTTCATTGCCGGACTGCTCAATGACTAGCACATCTTTGCCTTTCTTCTTCCTGTTGTTTCGCCGCCGGTTTTTCTTTGCCGGGGCAGCATCCTTGCTGTCAGATCCTCCTGCTCCTGTATTCTCTCCGGGGAGTTTCCTCCCTTCCTCAGCACGTGCACACTTGTCGGCCAGGGCATACAGCTCACTGACGTCTCTGATCTTGCACATCGCCATCTCCTCCCGCATCCTGCAGTTACGCACGTTCTGATGGAACGCGCTGATGATCGCGGCAGGGTGGACATCTGGGATGTTGTGTTGTACACGGTTGAATCTCTGAATGTACTTGCGCAGGGGCTCTCCTTCTTTCTGGGCGAGCATATGGAGGTCACTCTCTTGTCCATGAGGTTTGTGGCCGCCTGTAAAGGCGCCGACAAATTGATGGCATAGGTCTGCCCAGGAGGATATGGAGTTGTCGGCAAGTGCATGAGCCAGGACCTGACGTTGGGCTTGAGCACGAGCGGGAAGTAGTTGGCAAGGATCTTGTCGTCCCGCCCCCCGGCAGCTTGCACCGCGATGGTGTAGATGCTGAGGAACTCCGACGGATGCGACTTGCCGTCGTACTTCTCTGGTACGTCTGGCTTGAAATTCTTCTTGCTGGGCCACTGGACTTGCCGCAGCTCACGAGTAAACGCAGGGCAACCTACCGCGTACGGCAAGTCGCCTGGTTCCCCTGGCGCATGCATGTCGACAGAGGGCCCAGCGCGCTGGTCCGATTGACGCCGCGCTTCTCTTCGGCGCTCGATGTGAGTACGAGCGTCTTCTTGCTGTCGTTCGTGAAGAACTTGGCGCTGATCGCGACGAGCTTGTGGATCTGATGACGCGGTGGAGTCGTTGTCGAGGTGGATCCGGCGAGTCGGCGATCTTGGCCTTCGGGGCGGAGAGTGCACGGTGGTTTCACCCCCACCGGTATTGTCACCATCGGCTCGTGCCTGGCTGACTTGCCGCGGCTGCGATGTACTCGGCTGCCGTGGAGTGTCGCCGTTGGCGAAGCCGATGAGACTCTGAATGGTGGCCCTCCAGTCGTCGATCTTGTCTGCCGTTGGACGGTAGTCCAGGAGCAGTTGAGCTCGCGCCAAAGCTTCTGCTGAAGTGGTGGGTGGCGGTGGCGAACGGTGCGAGGAGCGGGATATGCTCGGACTTCTAACTATGTTAGAGGGAGCAGTATCCCGTCCAGGCGACCGTGCCTCGCTCGTGCCAGCATGTTGGCGTGCATGTTGGTCTTGAGCACTCCGAGATCCACCAGCTCGATCTTGGTCCAGCAAACGTATGGTACCGTGAGTACCATGATGCTGCCGGTCCCGCGCCTCCTGAGATGGGCGCGGTGCATGTACGGACGTCGAGGTCTTGGAGTGCGCCCGGATGTTGTGGGAGCCGACTACGCCGCCGATGGGCAGCGCAGCCTTGTCCTTGGACCTGGCAGCACCGTGAGCTCCCTCGTCGACGCCCGTTCTTCCGCCGGCGTCTACCCCACCAGCCGTTTGCTCCGACGATGGTGGGTTCGACGCGAACGGAGCAGCCGCCTCCGAAGCCTTCTTCTTCGGCGGCATGTCGATGAAGATGATGAAGATCTAGCTCGTGTGAACGCCGGATCAGGTTCACACAACCTCGACTTACCCTACCTGGCGTGCCAAGGATGTCGGGGAATGGATCCACGAGCACCTATGGGACTGGCGGACCGAGCCCCTTTCGGTTCGGCGGGGGCGAAGATCGCACGAAGAGCGGATCGAGGCGAAACACACGAGCAGTTTACCCAGGTTCGGGCCGCACGGATGCGTAAAACCCTACTCCTGCTTTGTGGTTTGTATTGAGTTCTTGCTCGGGAGCGCTGAGTGCTACAGTACACACCAGCAGCTAGCGAGACCGAGCGTGAGTGTCCTCCTCCTTTTTCCTCTACGTTGCGCATGGGCCTCCTTTTATATGCTCAAGGGGTCACCGATAGGTGGCAACGTAGACAAGGGTAAAAATGGAAAGGTGTTACGGTTGGTACAACTACCTGTACAGTGTATCATACCTAACTCTGACGGCAGGGGACAAGGGCATTGAATGCCCATCTGCGTCGCCCAAATAGTGCAAAAGGGACCGTCAGGGACGCCACCGCTCGCCATGATGGCAATCTTGTCAGCACCGCTTGCCACCGCGCACCGCTGGCTGCACAGCCTCCCGCCACGTACGCCTGGAAGGGTCCTAGAGCGACACGTTGGTCGATGTGCTGGAGCGCGGGTACAGAGTGGTAGCTTGCCGCGGCAAGCGCCTTGCCGCGGTCGTTGTCTTGTCGCGTCCGGGAGCTCGTCACTCACCGGGCCTTGCCGGGACGCGTGGCGCATCGCGGCAAGTTCCTTGAGATGCCTTGGTTGGCCTTCCCGGCAAGCTCCTCTTGCCGGGGCCTTGTCTCCTTGGCTTGAATACTTTGTTCTTGAATGGCTCCAAAGGAACCACGGAGGACCTTGGCGGTCATCCGGCAAGCCTTGCCGCGGGATGCTGCGACTGCCCATGCACAAGTTCGGGATACTAGAGTACCCCTACTCTAGTACACCGACAGATGGTATCTCGCTAGCCCTTTCTGAGACCGCAAAACATAAATGCAGAGCACCTTTAAAGATCAAGGACTGACTAGACATTGTAATTCATGTTAAAAGAGATCCAGTCATGATCATACTCAATGCAAATTAATAGTAATACATGCAACGCCAGAGGTGCTCTCCTACTGGTGCTTTTTGATAAGAGGATGATGACTCTGCATAATAGTAAATAGATAGACCCTTCATATAGGGAACCAGGGATTTGTAGAGGTGCCAGAGCTCGTTTTTTAAATAGAGATTGAATAACATTTTGAGCGGTATACTTTCATTGTCAACATAACAACCATGAATCTCGATATCTCCCATGCTACGCACATTATAGGCGGTTCCCAAACAGAATGGTAAAGTTTATACTCCCCCAACCACCAACAAGCACACTCCACGGCCAGCCGAATCCACGTGTTACCGTCCAAACAAGCAATAGCCTGGGGGAGTTTTGTTTAATTATTATGATTTTGAGCATGGGACCGGGCATCCCGGTTACCAGCCATTTTCTCGTGAATGATGATCGGAGTCCACTCATCGTGAGAATAACCCACCTAGCATGGAAGATATAGACAACCCTAGTTGATACATGAGCTGTTCGAGCATACAAAACATAATTTCATTTGAAGGTTTAGAGTTTGGCACATACAAATTTACTTGGAACGACAGGTTAATACCGCATATAGGAAGGTATGGTGGACTCATGTGCAATAACTTTGTGGTTTATGGAAGTGGATGCACAAGCAGTATTCCCGCTTAGTACAGGTGAAGGCTAGAATGAGACTGGGAAGCGACCAGCTAGAGAGCAACAACGGTCATGAGTAGGATATAAATCACCATGAACATAAATATCGTGAAGGCTATGTTGATTTGTTTCAACTACATGCGTGAACATGTGCCAAGTCAAGTCACTTAAATCGTTCAAAGGAGGATACACCCATCATACCACATCACAACCATTTTAATATCATGTTGGCACGCAAGATAGACCATTATAAACTCTCAGCTAATTAAGCATGGCATAAGCAGCTATGATCTCTAATTGTCATTGCAAACATGTTTCATTCATAACAAGCTGAATCAAGAACGACGAGCAATCATATTTACAAAAACAAGAGAGGTCAAGTTCATACCAGCTTTTCTCATCTCAATTAGTTCATCGTATATCATCCTTATTGCCTTTCACTCGCACGACCGAACGGTGTGGAAAATAATAATAGTGCATGTGCATTGGACTAAGGTGGAATCTGCAGGCATTTGATACAAGAGAGAAGACAAGGTAATATGGCTCAAGGTTAAATCAACAACAAAGCATATGTGAGCCACTAAGCATTTTAATCATGGCCTTCTACTCTTAACCCCTAAAGAAAAGAAACTATTTACACGGGAAAGCTCCTAACAAGCAAAAGAAGAACGGGAAATATTTTTGGGTTTTCATTTCTTTTGTTACTACTACAAGCAAAGAAAGTAAACTAGATGGAAGCTACAACCAATTTTTTTTGTTTTTCTGGGTTTTTCTAGCACACAAGAAAAAGACTAAGAAAAAGAAATTGAAACTAAGCATGGATGGTAAAATGAAAGAGTGTGAGCACCGACAACTAAAATAAGTGTGAACATGAATGTAAGTCGGTGAGAAACACGTACTCCCCCAAGCTTAGGCTTTTGGCCTAAGTTGGTCTATGGCCAGTACTGGCCAGACAGATATCCAAAGTTGTAGTTGGGGTCGTAATGAGATGCAGCAGATGTTGCCCGCTGAGCTGTAGCTCGAAGGCGGGTTGCCTCCGTCATGTTATAATAGGAATTTGCCTCCTCCATAGTTATAGTGTGTATTCCTTTTTCCTGAAAGTTAAACAAAGAAGGGGCAGGAAGAACAATAGGGATGGCATACTATCGGTTAAAGATTAGTCGATATTTGAGAGTTTGATTATCCCACTCTATAAACCGGTGACTAGCCATAGCATTACAGTCTAATTAAGCAACAGGTAAAGGTTCATCATAAGGGTGCACGGACACACCAAGATAGCGGGCTATGCGAGTAGCATAGATCCCACCAAATAAATCTCCAACCAAACCATTATGGTGTAGTCTACGTGCAACAATAGCTCCCAGATTATATTGCCTATCACCTAGTACAACACTCCTGAGAACGCTAAGATCAGGGACACACATGTGACAAGCCTCATCTTTACCATTTAAGCATCTACCGATAAAGAGAGCAAAGTAATGAATAGCAGGAAAATGTATGCTCCGTGTGGTGGCTTGTATAATGTCCCTGGATTCCCCCACTGTAATACTAGCTAGGAATTCTCTAAATTCAGATTTGTGAGGTTCACTAATACTGCCCCACTGTGGGAGCTTGCAGGCTTCACTAAAATCCTCTAAGTCCATGGTATAAGATTTATCATAAAGATCAAACAGGACAGTGTGAGAATTACATGAAGATGAAAAATTTAAACCTTCTCACAAAGCTATCAGTTAAGCCACGGTATTGGAGGCACTTATCTTGCATGAAGTCCTCGAGGTCAGCATTATGCACATATGCATAAAATTCATCTTTGATGCCCGCTTGACTCATAAATTCAGCCGACGGCCATTCACAAGGCCGAACATCAGCATCCCTTGGTGGTTCATCGTCGGGCTCACGGAATGCGAGCCTCGGTTCTTGCTTCCTTGAAGGACCACCTTGGAAGTTTTTCCTAGACATTTTTCTGAAATTTTTAGTAACTCACAATAAAAGTTAACCAAACTCAACAAGATTGATAGCAACAACTCCTATAAGTGCCTAGAAGCTATATCATGCATTAGAACTACTTGGGACCAAGAAAATTTGACATGCAAGCTCAAGAACAAGGTCACCACAGCAACACAAATTTGCAACAAATAAAGCACTAGAACAAAAACTAATTGGACCAATGGAGGAGTCACATACCAAGGAACAATCTCCCCAAACAGTATGGTGAATGGTGCTTTGAGCAAGGAGATTGAAAATGGCAGCAAAATGAGCTAGAACCCGGGTTTGAGCTGGTTGGGGATTTTTTTGGGAGGAAGAAGAAGAGCATGGGTGAAAGGATAAGTGGAGGGGGGCCACGTGGGGCCCTCGAGGCAGGGGGCGCGCCCTGTGCCCTCGAGGCCACGTGCTGGCTCCCCTCGCTGTGTGTTCAGTGCCATATTTTCTTAAATATTCTAGAAAAAAATCATATTTCATTTTCATGGCATTTGGAGAACTTTTATTTTCGGGATATTTTTTATTGCACGGATAAGTCCGGAAATAGATAGATAATGCTATTTTTTTATTTAACCTAATTAACAGAAAGTAAAAGGAGGGTACAGAAGGTTTGTGCTATCTAGATTCACCTATCCCATGTTCATCAAAAGGAATCCATTAACAAGGTTGATCAGGTCTTGTTAATAAACTCTTTCCGAGTAACATGAAACCGGAGAATTTTCAAATAACACTATGTTACCTCAATGAGAATATGTATGTCCCCAACAATAAGTATGTCATATGCCTTCTTGATAGGAGGAATAGGAAACTCAAAACCTCCAATAGTGATAGTTGAAGTTTTTCCAATATAATTGATAGTGAAGACCCGAGGTTGTTTCCTCGGAAAGTGTACCGTATGCTCATTACCATTGACATGAAAAGTGACATTGCCTTTGTTGCAATCAATAACAACCCCTGCAGTATTCAGAAAAGGTCTTCCAAGAATAATAGACATACTATCATCCTCGGGAATATCAAGTATAACAAAGTCCGTTAGAATAGTAACATTTGCAACTACAACATGCACATCCTCACAAATACCGACAGGTATAGCAGTTGATTTATCAGCCATTGTCAAGGATATTTCAGTAGGTGTCAACTTACTCAAGTCAAGTCTACGATATAAAGAGAGATGCATAACACTAACACCGGCTCCAAGATCACACAAAGCAATTTTAACATAGTTTCTCTTAATGGAGCAAGATATAGTAGGTACTCCTGGGTCTCCTAATTTCTTAGGCATTCAACCCTCAAAAGTGTAATTAGAAAGCATGGTGAAAATTTCTACTTCAGGTATCTTTCTTTTGTTGGTAATAATGTCTTTCATATATTTGGCATAAGGATTTGTTTTAAGCACATCAGTCAAACGCATACGCAAAAAGATAGGTCTAATCATTTCAGCGAAGCGCTCAAAGTCCTCATCATCCTTTTTCTTGGATGGTTTCGGAGGAAAAGGCATGGGTTTCTGAACCCATGGTTCTCTTTCCCTACCATGTTTCCTAGCAACAAAGTCTCTTTTATCATAACGTTGATTCTTTGATTGTGGGTTATCAAGATCAACAGCAGGTTCAATCTCTACATCGTTATCATTGCTAGGTTGAGCATCATCATGAACATCATTATTAATATTATAACTAGGTTCATGTTCATTACCAGATTGTGTCTCAGCATCAGAAACAGATATATCATTGGGATTCTCAGGTGGGTGAGCTACAGGTTCACTAGGAGCATGCAAAGTCCTATCATTTTTCCTTTTCTTCTTCTTAGAAGAACTTGGTGCATCTAAATTATCTCTATGAGAATCTTGCTCAATTCTCTTAGGGTGGCCTTCAAGATACAGAGGTTCCGGAGTCATTTTACCACCTCTAGTTGCAACTCTAACAACATAGTCATTATTCTTACTATTTAATTCATTGAGCAAATCATTCTGAGCCTTAAGTACTTGTTCTACTTGAGTGGTAACCATGGAAGCATGTCTACTAATAAGTTTCAGTTCATCTTTAGCACTAGACAGATAATCACTCAAGCATTCAATCATATGAGCATTGTGTTGTAATTGTCTACCAACATAAGCATTGAAGTTTTCTTGTTTCACAATAAAATTGTCAAACTCATCTAAGCATTGGCTAGCAGACTTATAACGAGGAATATCACTTTCATCAAATCTATAAAGAGAATTTACCTTTACTACCTGTGTCGGGTTATCAAGACCATGTATTTCTTCAATAGGTGGTAAATTCTTAACATCTTCAGCTTTAATACCTTTTTCTTTCATAGATTTCTTTGCCTCTTGCATGTCTTCAGGACTGAGAAATAAAACACCTCTTTTCTTTAGAGTTGGCTTAGGGGCTGGTTCAGGAAGTGTCCAATTATTTTCATTGGCTAGCATATTATTCAATAGTAATTTAGCTTGTTCCACTTTTCTTTCCCTCAAAACACAACCAGCACAACTATCCAGGTGGTCTCTGGAAGCATCGGTTAGTCCATTATAAAAGACATCAAGTATATCATGCATCTCAAGAGGATGACCAGACAAAGCATTAAGTAACTGGAGAAGCCTCCCCCAAGCTTGTGGGAGACTCTCTTCTTCTGTTTGAGCAAAGTTATATATTTCCCGTAAGGCAGCTTGTTTCTTATGAGCGGGGAAATATTTAGCAGAGAAGTAATACATCATATCTTGGGGACTACGCACACAACCAGGATCAAGAGAATTAAACTAAGTCTTAGCATCACCCTTTAATGAGAACAGAAATAGCTTAAGGATATAATAATAGCGAATCTTTTCATCATTGGTAAACAGGGTGGCTATATCATTCAACTTGGTAAGATGTGCCACAACAGTTTCAGACTCATTGCCATGGAAAGGATCAGATTCAACCAAAGTAATTAACTCAGGATCAACAGAGAATTCATAATCCTTATCAGTGACACAAATAGGTGAAGTAGCAAAAGTAGGGTCATGTTTCATTCTAGCATTCAAGGACTTTTCTTTCAGCTTAGCTAATAACTTCTTAAGATCATATCTATCATTGCAAGCAAGAAAGTCTCTAGGAGTTTCTTCATCCATAACAGAACCCTCATGCACAATAGGCAATTCATATCTATTGGGAGTAGTTTCATCATCACTTTCATAAATATCTTCAATATTTGCACTCTCCCTAATCTTAGCAATTTGTTCAACTAGAAATTCACCTAGTGGCACAGTATCAGGCATAGAGGTAGTTTCATCATACATAGCAGAAGTAGCATCATCAAGAACATACGACATATCATATTAAATAGCAGGAGTAGGTGTCAAAATTTACTCATAACAGAAGGAGAATCAAGTGCAGAGCTAGATGGCAGTTCCTTACCTCCCCCTCGTAGTTGAGGGTAAGATCTTGGTTTTTGAATCCTTAAAATTCTTCATAGTGATAAACAGATATAAATCCCAAGTGACTTAAAGAATACAGCTAAGCTCCCCGGCAACGGTGCCAGAAAATAGTCTTGATAACCCACAAGTGTAGGGGATCGCAATAGTTTTCAAGGGTAAAGTATTCAACCCAAATTTGTTGATTCGACACAAGGGGAGCCAAAGAATACTCTTAAGTATTAGCAGCTGAGTTGTCAATTCAACCACACCTGGAAACTTAGTATCTGCAGCAAGATAGTTTAGTAGCACAGTAATATGATAGTGGTGGTAGCAGCAATAAAAGTAAAGATAGTGTTTTTGTAGTTTTTGTGATAGTAGCAACGGAAAAGTAAATAAGTAACAAGCAATATAGGTAAAGCTCGTAGGCATTGGATCGGTGATGGAAATTACGTCACATGCAATTCATCATGTAGAAGTTATAACCTTGGGTGACACAGAGCTAGCTCCAGTTCATCAATGCAATGTAGGCATGTATTCCGAATATAGTCATACATGGAAAAGAACTTGCATGACATCATTTGTCCTACCCTCCCGTGGCAGCAGGGTCCTATTGGAAACTAAGGGATATTAAGGCCTCCTTTTAATAGAGTACCGGACCAAAGCATTAACACATAGTGAATACATGAACTCCTCAAACTATGGTCATCACCGGGAGTGGTCCCGATTATTGTCACTTCTGGGTTGCCGGATGATTACACATAGTAGGTGACTATAGACTTGTAGGATAGGATCAAGAACACACATATATTCATGGAAACATAATAGGTTCAGATCTGAAATCATGGCACTCGGGCCCTAGTGACAAGCATTAAGCATAGCAAAGTCATAGCAACATCAATCTCAGAACAAAGTGGATACTAGGGATCAAACCCAAACAAAACTAACTCGATTACATGATAGATCCCATCCAACCCATCACCGTCCAGCAAAGCCTACGATGGAATTACTCACGCACGGCGGTGAGCATCATGGAATTGGTGATGGAGGAAGGTTGATGATGACGATGGCGACGATCTCCACTCTTCGGAGCCCTGAACGGACTCCAGATCAGACCTCTCGAGAGAGATTAGGGCTGGGCGGCGGCTTCGTCTCGTAAAACGCGATAATTCTTTCTCCTTTATTTTTTTCTTCGCAAAACGGAATATATAGGACCTTGGGATACGTCGGTGGGGGCATCGGAGTGCCCTCGAGGCAGGGGCGTGCCCTGGGAAGGGGGGCACGCCCACCATCCTCGAGGATAGCCCGTGGGCCCCCTGGTGTGGATCTTCTTGTAGGTATTTTTTATATTTTCTGAAATAATTCTCCGTTGATTTTCAGGTGATTCAGAGAACTTTTTATTTCTGCACAAAAACAACACCATGGCAGTCCTGCTGAAAACATCTTCAGTCCGGGTTAGTTCCATTCAAATCATGCAAGTTAGAGTCCAAAACAAGGGCAAAAGTGTTTGGAAAAGTAGATACGTTGGAGACGTATCAGCCGCCGTCGCCATGATGACCACCACTGTTCTTTGGGTGATAGCCGCCACCACCACCCTGGTTGTAGCTGACGCCATTGTAGCCGCTGCCGCCGCCGCTGTACTGGCCATCACCACCACGAGATCCACCACTTCCTCCACTCTTATGGTTTCAGCAGTTCTTGGTGGTTCCCTGGCGACCGCGGAATGCAGCGTTGGCCGATGACTTGAACGCACCAACCCCTATACCATGGAACATCTCGACCCATTGGTAGAAATTCGCCACCATGGAGAAGAGGTTGTCGACGGAGACGGGCTCGGTGCGTGCAGCCAGTGCCGATATGATCGGCTGATACTCCATGTCCAATCCAGCAATGATGAAGGAGAGGAGCTCGTCTTCTTTGCTTGGTTTTCCTGCTGCTGCAAGTTCATCAGAAAGAGAGCGCATATGACCAAAATAAGCAGCAAAAGATTGGGAGCCCTTCTGGGCATTGGTGAGGGCAACCTTGATGTTGTTGGCGCGTGAGAGAGACATGGCCGAAAACAAGTTCCCAATCGCAGTCCATATCGCATGTGTTTTTTCAATCGATGCAACCTGGACTAGTACTTCCTTGGAGAGGTTTCTGAGGAGATAGGCGATGATTTGGTGGTCTTGGATGAGCCATGGGGAGTAGGAAGGGTTCGAGACGATCTGTTCCTTCCCTTCGTCGTTTTTGGTAGTGATGAATTTGGGTGGTTCTACGGTAGTTCGATCTAGAAAGCCATAAAGCCTGGCGCCCATGATCTGAGATCTTGCTTGGGCACGCTAGAGAACATAATTGGTATGGGTGAGAGGCTTAGAGGTTTTGTTGTTTAGACCGGGATTGATGATGGAGGTTGTCGGTGTCAAAACCGGTGGATCTCGGGTAGGGGGTCCCGAACTATGCACTTGAGGAGTGATGTTAACAGGAGGCAGGGGACAAGATGTTTACCCAGGCTTAGGCCCTCTCGATCGAGGTAAAACCCTACTTCCTGCTATATTAATATGGATGAATATGTGTACAAGAGTTGATCTACCTCGAGATCGTAAAGGCTAAAACCCTAACTTTCAGCCTATGAGGATTGAATGATTCTCTATTAGCCTCTACGGACTAAACCCTCCGGTTTATATACACACCGGAGGGGCCTAGGGTTTGTACATACCAACTTGCAGAGGAAGGAAAATCTACACCCGAGCCTAAACTTGCCATTACAGGAATTCAGGAGTCCTATCCGGATACGAGAGATGATCTTCTATAGTAATCTTCATGGCCCACTAGTCCGTCCCACCAGGAGTTTGTCCGGCCACATGAGGACCCCTCGATCCAGGACTCCTTCAGTAGCCCCTGAACCTGTCTTCGATGACGACGAGTTCGGCTTCCGTATTGTCTTCGGCATTGCAAGGCGGGTTCCTCCTCCCGAATATATCTTCTGCAAATTGATAGATTGTGTTCGGCTCTGCAAGATTAGTACAACCCTTAGACTCGAAGGCAAGGCTTTAAAAAATGAATAATGTGTCTTTACTGACAACTTTTTGGGTGAAACGTCACGTCCAACCCACTAACACATCGAACCGTTTTATTTGGTCCTATTTTCGCATTTCGAGGCATATCCTCATTGACATGCCCCGTCAGAATAGAGATCGTGCCCGCTTATTGTGGGATTCTCATTATGTGATGTGAGCACCCACGCCGCGCATTACGCACGACTGCTTTGGGAACCGGCGAGTTTTATGGCTAAGGTGGGGGACGCTCTGTATTCGTAGCGTTATAAAAGGACACCAATCCCTTTCACCAACCCCACGCTTTCCTCAAGCTCGAGCTCTCCAATCTCCCTTGCCCCCGTACTCTCATCTCCTGCGCCCACAACTCCTCGTTCCTCAACCACTTCTCCCCTTCCCAGCAATGGCTAGATCCGGTGCCAGAAGCAAGTGGGAGGCTTCTACGGTCACCGAAAAGACCGTGAAGGATCTACGGAGTGTGGGGTATCTCGCCGACGACATCGCACACCGAGTCCCCCCTAAGGGCGAGGTGCCTCCTGTCCCAAAGGCGGGCGAAAGGGTAGTATTCACCTCCCATTTTGGTAGGGGGATAGGGTTTCCACTCCACCCGTTCGTTCGGGGTCTTTTGTTTTTCTCGGGCTAGATTTCCACGATCTAGCTCCGAACTCAATCCTTCACATAACCGCATTCATAGTGATGTGTGAAGCTTTTCTCCGTGCCCC
>LR738709.1:368327780-368381768 GCA_902687465.1 Secale cereale | reverse complement strand
CCCCCCCCCCACACTTCGGCCTGTGGCTTAAGACCTTTAACGTGGAGCTGATGGTGGTGAACGGGGAACACGCAGAGTGCGGGGGCGCAATGATTAGTAAGCTCCCGAACGCAACTTGGCCCAAAGGCTCGTTCATGGAGACGAACAAAGTTTGGCAGCATGCATGGTTCTATATCACCGAGCCCCGCGACACCAACTGGGCGGCGGAGCCTGCTTTCAGATCTGGACCCCCAGAGAGGCTAACCTCCTGAACCAAGAAGGGTCTGAACTGGGGGTCACCCACTGAGGTGATGAATCTCGTGGGCCGTGTGTCCAGCGTGATCTCCAAGGGGCACCTACTCTCCTCCGTGGTCCAGGTGGTGCTGACCCGGCTTGCTCTCCCTTGCCAAAGCCGGAATTCCTCCCTATGGGAGTTCAATCCGGCAGGAGACAAGCCGCTAAAGCATCTCTTCGGCTCCACGCACAAAGAGATCTGGAAGCACCTCTTCAAGAGCCAAGAGGAATGGCCCGAAGAGAATGAGGATGCAGGCTTCACAACTGAAGTTTCCGCCATCGAGGTAATAATGATCTCTGCCGAACACTTGTCCTTTCCTATTACTTAATGATAATAGGAGTTGGAACTTTTATGTGATATACAAGCTTGGACGAAGAAGGCAACCCGGATCAAGTGTCCGGCACCTCCGCCCGAAGACCCAATATTGCCTCTACTGACGGCAATGCTGGTTCCGGTGCCGTACAAGGTGCCGACCAAGAAGCCCAAGAAGACGAAGGGCAATGGGGTTGGAAATAGCCCCCGTCCTGCGGGCAAGCAGCCTGAGGACCTCCATATTCTTTCCTCCGACGAGGCGGAGGAAGATGATGAAGAGGAAGAGGAGGAAGAAGACGTACCTCCCGCGCAAGGCAGGGGGTGAAGAGGGGGGCCATTGCCGACGTGAGCACGGTCGTGCCCCGGAGGAAGAGGAAGCTGAAGCTCGGAGACAGTTTGGATTCATCCGAACACAGCTTCGTGACGAAGCCCAGGGTAAAACCCGTGCCTGAATCGTAAGTCTGTCTGAATTGACAATTTCACCTTTGTTTATTCAGTATTTTTGATACCTACTTAACATTTTTCTCCTGCTGACATACATCCCTCCCAGTGGAGACCCCGATGTTACATCATCGGAGGGGAACTCTCTGGCGCCTGGGGAGACAGAGAGTGACCCGTCAGTTCGGGATCCATCGCCCGTAATCGGCGGGGACACCGAGGTGTCGTCCCAGCGGATTCTCTCCGCCCAAGGAGATGAGGGCGGGGCAGGAGACAGGGCGGCCGAGGGTAATACCTCGGCGGCCACTGGCCATGGGGAAACAGACCTCATGGAGACCGAAGATGTGGGGCCCGTACAGTCCGGGGTCCCATCGAACACCGTCCCGGGGCCTAGCGTGGCTCCGCGGTTTGAAGATCCCGCTCCTCAAGCGGAGGAGGATACGGCAGCGCCCGGAGTCAATCCGGAAGCGCCGGACTCTATGGAGGGAGCACTTCAAAGTGCTCTCGTCATTGAAGAACATCGCATTGTTATGGGTGCGGTGATGAAGAAGATTCAGTCCGTCAAGGGCGGACTGAATGAAGCCTTCAAGAGCCTTTTAACAGGCTTTGAGGTAAGCCATGTAATGCTTTTTAAGAAATTTTATTTGTTTTAAGTGCACCTATATAGCCAGTAGCCCCTGATGCTTTGTGTGATTCTGAAAAGAATCGGACGAAGTATCCATTGAGTAGCATATTTACAGAGCTGAACAGTCGTGCATGCTTTGTTAGTTACGATGCGCGAGACGCAGAGGTCACCGAACTAAATTGGAATCTCGAGGTTGCCAATGCGGACCTCAACCGCATCAACCGGCGTTTTGATGAAACGCAAGGTATGCGGATTGTTATTTAAATGTCAATAAGACTTAAGTTATTAAGTATGAGTACAAACTCTAACATTGTATTCAGTATTACACAGTTGGCGCCGCTGAGCTCGAGGCCCTTAAGGGCGAGGTTGCCAAGGCCAAGGAGGAGGCTAAGGCGAACAAGGCGGCCGCTGATAAAGCGGCTGCTGATTTAGAGGCCGAGAAGGCGGAGAGCGAGAAGTACAAGTCTCGGGTGTCCGAAGTCGAGGTCGAACTCCAAGATGCCATCCTTAAGTGTGAGGCATCGGAGAAGAAGGCTCGGAATAGGCGACCGAGCTGTCTGCGGCAATAAAGTCTGCCCAGGATGCGCGAGGCGAGGCGGGCAGTGCTCGGCAAGAGATCGAGTAGGCACGACAGATAGCATCTGGTAAGATATTTCCCTTAAAGAGCATCTTCGGAGGGCGGAAGTATATTGGGCTGACATGATTGTGGAGTTCTCCAGGCGTGTTTGCTGATCTTCCAAGAAGCAGCGCAGACGCCGCCCAGTATTTCCGAGCCCTGGAGGGGAACAACACAGAGAAGCTGGTTTGGTCGCAGTTCGAGGCGCCAAAACATCCGATGCCCCTCAGCGACCAGATGAAGCAGCCGGTCGAGCTGCATAATATAGCGAGTTGAGCCATGAAGGACTTGATAGTCCGGCTATGGCCCGCTGAGCCAATCCCAAGTAGTTACTTCGGGTTAGTGAAGCGGCTCATCGAGGCGAGTCCGCGGGTCGACGCTTTAACGCAGTCGGCTTGCATAGAAGGGGCTCGGATGGCCTTCGCATGTGTCAAAGTGCACTGGGCGAAGATGAACGCAGTGCATATAGCAGCTGCAGGCCCGCCCACAGGCAAGGAGCACCGCAAGCCGGAGAAGTACTCCGAGGACGTCATCGAGGGCACCCGCCTTGTAGAAGGCCAGTGTTGGAAAGATGTTGTTTTCGATTAATTGTATCCGGATATAAAGACTATGCTTGCGAATCCAGTGTATATAAATTTTGCGCTATTTATCATATCAGCGTGTTTTTTCCTCATGTGTGACTGTTTATCTGAAATCTAAAAGTTTCTAGTCGTCGGCTTCAGCCCCCAGGTACATAGTACTGTGGTGTTCGGTCATATGCGAATACACACTTTATCCAACGTCTTGGTCCGTATAGGAGGTGTATGCGGAGCGAACCAGGCAATTAGACTATGCGGCGTTATTTATTTCACTTAGTCTTAGGAGTTTGACAAGTGGGGCTAGGTACTAGCCCCTAGTGCGGATGAAGTATCCAGTTGCACTTGGCTGGGCGAAAAAACCAACCCTTCGTATAACACGGGGTAGATCTCTATCGATCGTAGTATAACACTAAGTCACCGGATTGCGGACCAGGTTCTCGCTTATCATGACAGTCAGTTTTCGGCTTTCTCTACTGAGGTACTTGACTGGACTAGCCATAAGTACTATCGCAGTAGTTCTCCCTTTACACCCTAGCCGAACAATCGGGTTGATTGGACTAGCCAGAAGTACTATCATAGTAGTTCTCCCTTTACACCCTAGCCGAACAATCGGGTTGACTGGACTAGCCAGAAGTACTATCGCAGTAGTTCTCCCTTTACACCCTAGCCGAACAATCGGGAACATAGGGGTAAGCACAGGAGCTGGGCAACCCAACTATTGACCGAAGACATGATTCGAAACTGATGCATATAATGCAAACATCCAGGACACCGAACACTCCCTATAGGTGTTCGGTCTTTTCAACATATACCAGGGCTGAAGACAGCTCCTGGTAATGAACCTTTATTGACAAGGCACATATGGCAATCTGATGCGAGAAGAGAACATTCCATGGTTAGTGAATAAAACTATGTATATGATATGAGTAAAATTGTTCTATTAATATCCCTCTATAGTACGGAGAGCCGCAAACTTTACAGATAATGCCACGACCTTTTTTGGACATTTTACATGCCAAAAAGGTATATAACAAGAAAGAGAATAAAGATTTACACAGGGTCTTAATCTAAAAAGAAACCTTAGTGCGGGTCCCTGTTGCATGTCTGCGCCGTTTTCTCCTCTATAATGTGTCCTTGAAGGTATGACTATGATGGCCTTCTGTGTAAAAAAGAAATAAAACCTAGAAACAAAGAAGTCAATCCAGTGTGGCCAAAGTAAGTCTGGTTCATTTTAATGAACCAAGAGAAGATAAATTTAAGGTTCGAATAGGGTCTAGCCGAACTACGGACTGTATGCGGGTGCCCCTCGTCGCCGCCAAGGAATTTTTGGGCATAATTATGTACTCGAGGCACATATGCTATCACCTTGTGGGGTGGTCGACGAGGGCATAGCCGTCAATCTTGCTCAGGTTCATCTGAGCTGTCGCACTGAGGCGTGTGCCAGACAAGTTTAGCTGTGTTCGCTATTGCTACATTATCTGGCTTGAATAGGCCGCATTGTACTTTGACTGCTAAGGCCGCAGTATCTTCCTCCCTACGGAGAAAGCGCTCCATATTTCTATTGACCGTGATAACGCCGCGTGGTCCAGGCATCTTGAGCTTTAAATAGGCATAATGTGGGACTGCATTAAAGCGGGCAAAGTCCGTTCATCCAAGTAGGGCGTGATAGCCACTTCGGAATGGAGCTATGTCGAAGATCAGTTCTTCGCTTCGAAAGTTGTCGGGAGAGTTGAATACAACCTCCAATGTTAAGGAGCATGTGCAGCGAGCTTCAACGCCCGGTATCACTCCTTTAAAGGTCGTGGTGCTTGGCTTGATTCTTAATGGGTCGATCCCCATCTTGCGGGCAGTGTCCTGATATATTAGACTGAGACTACTGCCGCCGTCCATAAGGACTCGGGTTAGATGGTATCCATCTATTATTGGGTCGAGCACTAAGGCAGCCGAACCCCCATGCCGAATACTAGTTGGATGATCCATGGGATCAAAAGTGATCAGACAGGCTAACCATGGGTTGAATTTTGGGGCGACAAGATCAACGGCATAGATGTCGCGGAGTGCGTGTTTGCGCTCCCTTTTTGGGATATGAGTGGCATATATCATGTTCACTATCTTGACCTCCAGTGGAAATTTCTTCTGTCCCCCTATATTCGGCTGGCAAGGTTCATCCTCATCTTCACTCTGAGGCTCTTTCCCCTTGTGTTCGAAGTTTAACTTGCCGGCCTGCTTGAAAACCCAACATTTACGGTTGGTGTGATTGGCAGGTTTTTCTGGGGTGCCATGGATTTGGCAGGGCCTGTCTAGTATTTTGTCCAAACTCGATGGACCGTCTTTGTTGCCTTTTAATGGCTTCTTCCGTTGACCGAGCCTGGAGCCGCTGAATCTGGCGTTTACCGCTGTATCATCTGGGCTTCCAGGGTTGTTTCAACACTTGTTTTTATTGCGCTGTGGCTTTCCATTGACGTCCCTAACTTCAGATGTTCCAGGGTCGCTGGTGCTGCTATGAGTTAACCAACTATCCTCACCCACGCAAAAGCGAATCATGAGTGTAGTTAGGGCTGCCATTGTCCTTGCCTTTTCCTGTCCAAGGTGTCTGGCTAGCCACTCGTCCCGGATACTATGCTTGAATGCCGCTAAGGCTTGGGTGTCCGGACAGTCGACGATCTGGTTCTTCTTAGTGAGAAACCGGTTCCAAAGCTTGCGGGCTAACTCACCGAGTTGTTGTATGATGTGACTTAAATCGTTATCATCCGGGGGCCGGACATAAGTCCCTTGAAAATTCGCCCGAAAAGCGTCCTCAAGTTCTTCCCAACTCCCAATGGAGTTTTCAGGAAGACTGTTTAGCCAGTGCTGAGCTGGTCCTTTCAACTTGAGGGGTAAATATTTGATGGCGTGGAGATATCTCCTCGAGCCATGTGAATGTGAAGAATAAAATCTTCTATCCACACGACAGGATTCGTCGTTCCATCGTATGCTTCGACGTTCACGGATTTAAACCCTTCTGGGAAATCATGACCCAGTACCTCATCGGTATAGCATAGAGGGTGTGAAGCTCCTCTGTATCTTGCTATATCGTGGCGTATGTCCGATGGTTGCGGTGTTCAGTATAGACCCAAACTGGTATATCACCAGCGCGATTGGCTTGATAGCCGCTGTCCCGTGCGGGGGCTCGATCTCTGGGTCCAAATATAGACCTGGTCTTGCTAGCTTTTTTGTTTAGGTCCTCGCGCAGATCATGCTTTCGGACTTGGGCTGCATCCTCCTTTCCTTTATGGAGTGGGGGCTTGTTTACGACAGTGCTAGCGACTCTGTCCTGTGCACGAGGTGGTCGGTCCGGCTTGTCGGCGGTGTTATATTTTTGTGGGACGGGCGCAATAGCCTCATTGTTGAATTCGGGTAGCAGCTTGCGCTTGGGATATCCTTTTGTTTGGCCATTAAAGCCATGTCTCTGTTAGGCGTCTAGCACCTCATTCCATCTATCATTGAGCGTGTCTTGTGCAGCTCGAAGCTATCTCTACTGCTTTTTAAGCTCTGTGCGGTGGCTATAAGCCGCTGATGGAAGCGTTTTTGTTCGGAGGGTTCTTCTGGGATGGTATATTCGTCGTCATCCAGGCTAACCACTTCTTTGGATATCGGTTCATAGTCACCGTCTTCGGCATCGCTGTCATTGGACTGCGGCTTCGGACTCTGTTCACCGTCCTCTCGCTCCTCCTGCTCCAACGCTGGGTCTACAGGGTCTTCGGCTTGTTTCGGAATATCACCGTCACTAGTTGCCGTGTTGCTGTCCTTTCCTATACGGGATTTTGCTCGGTGTTTTGGGCCCCGACACTTGGGAGGTTCTACGGCAGGTTTATCCTCTACCGGATTGTTTTCACCGTTGCCTTCTTCCTCTTTGGGTGTGTCCACCATATATACATCATACGAAGACGTAGCTTTCCACCGCCCTGTTATGGGCCTGCTTTAATCTGTATCTGCTTCAGCTTCGAGATCCATCCCGTCGAAGTCTTATGAAGCGTAGTCTAGTAGATCGGTTAGATCTTCAACCGTGGCTACCAAGTGGGTGGTGGGTGGGGAACAAAATTCTTCATCCCCTTGTGTATAGCGCGGCTGTTCATCAGCCTCTGGTTCAAACCGAATATAGTGCGGCTATGTATTCTCGTCCAAGGAGAATGATCTCAACAACCTTAACATGGCGCCAAGTGGTGAGTGCTGGAAAATATCTGCAGCACAGAATTCGGCGATGGGCAACGGATTAGGTTTGAGGGGCGCATTTACGCGCAGTTCGGAATCAGATACCGGAACTAAGTCCGGGGTTCCGGTAACACAGACCCCATCAGTTGGGTCCGTGTGCGGCTCCATCGCCGTAGAGTCTGCGGATCCCATGGTGGGGTTGAGCTTCCCATCTTCGGGTGGCGCGATGCGTTCTGGATCTGGGGCCAAAACTGTTGCAGGTGATGTTTCCTGATCCAATGACAGAGCTAAGTCATGATCATCGTGGTGGCAGAGAGGGGTCGCCGCTGGCTCTAATCTGGCGAAGATCAAGTCTCCGCGGACGTCGGCAATGTAGTTCAGGCTACCGAATCTGACATGATGGCCAGGGGCGTAGCTCTCGATCTGCTCAAGGTGGCCTTCAGTGTTAGCCCGAAGCGCGAAGCCTCCGAACACGAAGAGTTGGCCGGGAGGGAAGATCCCCTCGACGTCGCCGTTGCAGTTGACGACGTGATCCATCAAACCTTCCATTGACGACATACTGGAACTCTCAATGAAAGCACCAATGTCGGTGTCAAAACCGGCGGATCTCGGGTAGGGGGTCCCGAACTATGCGTCTGAGGATTGATGTTAACAGGAGGCAGGGGACACGATGTTTACCCAGGTTCAGGCCCTCTCGATCGAGGTGAAACCCTACTTCCTGCTATATTAATATGGATGAATATGTGTACAAGAGTTGATCTACCTCGAGATCGTAAAGGCTAAAACCCTAAATTTCAGCCTATGAGGATTGAATGATTCTCTTTTAGCCTCTACGAACTAAACCCTCCGGTTTATATACACACCGGAGGGGCCTAGGGTTTGTACATATCAACTTGCGGAGGAAGGAAAGTCTACAGCCGAGCCTAAACTTGCCATTACAGGAATTCAGGAGTCCTATCCGGATACGAGAGATGATCTTCTATAGTAATATTCATGGCCCACCAGTCCGGCCCACCAGGAGTTTGTCCGGCCACATGAGGACCCCTCGATCCAGGACTCCCTCAGAGGTGGTGGATGATGACATGTTGCTGGGAGGGTTTGATGAGGAAGAAGATGAACGGCAAGGGTTTTGGAAGGTGGATGAGTTCGGCTAGATGTGGCGGAAGAGACCTGCTCTGTATACCATGTTAGACGATAATGAAGCGTCGTTAACCCCCATACACTAGGGGCCCGCCTTATATATATTGATTGTTGTCTTGGCTTACACGATGAGGTAGATCATGTACCGAATATAGTTGATACAGGGAGATTTACATGGAGAGGAGATAGATATAAGAGCATGTATTTGAATAGCTAACTACCTCCTAACAACCACAATCCTGCCGCACCACATGTGCTGGATTACTATGTTTAACATGCTATGGCCGGCCCATGGGCTTAACAGAACAATTCTTACACTTGACAGGTTTAGTATACTCATGTCATTCAAGAAAAATGATTGTGTGAAGTATATATACCACATCAACCATCCGAGCATATAGCTTTATTACAACCAGATAATGGAGGTTGTTGGTACACATGGCAGTAGATGATCTTCACAACGAGCACTATGAATCCACAAATGTAAGAGCGAGAATCATGTTGAGGCACAACTTTCGTTGTTGTGCATCGACTCTGCATTCAGAGGTAAAAAATAGTTGGTCAGTATGTTGTCATGGATATTAGAGTTAATTTTTTATGTGTCCAAAAACAAGTGGAACACTATACCGAAAAAGGCTTTCGCCCGCTTTATAACTAAAGCATACCGCCTGAGCCAAACATCCCAAGATTCACAGACCACACACACACACACACACGAAGAGTCAACACAAACATAGAGTATTGAAAGGGGTTAATGCTGCACAAGGCACAACAAGCAAGACCAAAGGGGCGGGTCACGGATCCAGGTCCTTAGGAAGGGAAGTGATGGAGAGCATCCCAGGGTCATCCCCATGGACCTACCATTGTCTCACCAAGTGCCAAGTGGACCCATGAGACGTTCTCGTGAAAGAGCTCTTGAAACCGAGGTGACTTCACTCCTCTCTCAACTACCTCTCGAATTACATGAGACATGACTACTACCCTCATCGGAAACTCTATGCATACTCAGGTACATCAAAGACGGCCATGGAGAAGCTAGGGTGCAAGAGGGGTCGGAAGAGGAAGAAAAGCGCGAAGACGGGGAAGAAGAAAGGAAAAGCTACACTTGCCCGGATGATCCGGACACCGCCTGGACGATCCGGGTAATGTGCCCGAGGACAGGCGAAGCGCCACCGCCAAGCCGGATTATCCAAACCCAGTCGGACGTTCGGACAAACCTCCGGACATCTGGGCCCCCGTCGCCAGCTGCCGCTCGTCCGGACGATCCGGGAGAACGTTCGGATCATCCGGGCCCCTGACGGCCGAATCATCCAGACCAACTTCCGGATCATCCGGACCCCTGCCTGCGTGCATGATGTTGGGCCGAGGCCAATGTACCCCTTCATCCCATTGTCCTATATACATGACTCCACATACACTTTTCTAGGGTTAGCACTGATTTAGCTAATTTGTGAGATTGAGCTTTGCTCGTCCTCTTGGTTCTTCTTGTTCGAGAGACCGCGACCTCTACGGAAAAGTTCCCCCAAGTGGATTCAAGACCTCCTCATGGAGAAGACCCCTCAAGACCTCCTCACAGAGAAGGACTCGTTACCTTGTATCGTCCTTAGTTGACTTTGTATCTTGTATCACTCTTTGTGTTCCCGGATCTAGCATATGTGTGACCTAATCTTGTTGATTTGAGTGTTTTCATCTCCTTTCCCTCGCGGTTTCCACTCGTGTTCTTCGTGTTCTTCATGGGAATCACCTCCAATCATGAAAGATCGGCCTAGATCGAGTTAGCCCCGCATCATATGGTATCATGAGCATAGGTTCATCACAAATTTGGAGCCCCACACATTGTTTTCTAGCCTAATTTTGTTGTTTTTTGTCCAATTTTGAAAATTCCCCACAAAAAGAGCCATACTAATTTTTTTTATGAGTTGTTTGTTTGATGAAGTTTTGTTGATTTTGATCCATGGATTAGCTGTGTAGCAAGTGGATCTACCTATTCCCCACTTTCTCCAGTGCCAAATCCATCCAAAAATCCATGAAATTTTCTTTCCCCCCGATTTTTCGAGTTTTCCTGACTCATCCTGGTGCGCGATGGACCTGCCCGGATCATTTGGACGACCAACTCTGGATCAGCCCGCTGCCACCCCGGATCTTTCGAACGACCGGAGCCCCAGCCATCCGGCCGAACTCCCAGATCATTCGGCTAACCCTGTCCGAACTGCTTTTTTGCAGTTCTCCACCACCATCTCTTCCGCCACCGCATACCTACCTACTCCACTACCCCCTCACTTCCACTACACCCTCAATATACCCAACCTTACCACCACATACCCGCTGCCGACTCCGATATCCTTCTACCTTACACCACTCTCGATTTTGAACATTTGTCTTTGAGACTTGAGTTGTGGTTTCTCCGTTTCCTTGGGTGTTTAGGCTAACTTGGAACGGTACAATATCGAAGACACCACCACTCATCCTTGACAAGGACGGTAACATCGACAACACCTTGTCTACTCTCTTGCACTTGCATTGTAACCCTCATAACCCATTTTTGCGTCACCTTCCTACCGAGACTAGCCATTTGAGTATTGCCGGGCCACGCTACTTGTGCACCTTAGTGATAGTCATAGACATTGCATACCACATCATCATATCTCGGTGTGACACAAGAGTGCTCGGCATACACAATTGCTACCTTGGTAAGAGAGTTTTGCATAAGTGGAAAACAAAAGAGCTCAAAAGAGAAAATAGCCAAAAAGCTTTTAAGCAAAAGGAGTCTCAAACAAGCTTATAAGCAAAGGACCATAGCATCATACATCGTGCTTCAAAAGATCATATGGTATCAAACTACCTCATCTTGTGTTAAAGCATTGGAACATCATACACATATAGCATACTTGGGATAGAAAGTCATTACGTTTTGTCTCTTATAGGTTGTGCACAAGTGCGTATCCGCCTTTTGAGCAATCGGTTAGCGTCTCTCTAGTTGTCGGTGTACAAAAGTAGGGGCGCTCTTTTTTACCCCATACTTGTGCACGGGCAGTCAGAGCCACGCCTGTGGCCAAACATAGCAGAGCAGAAGGGGAAAGCCAGGAACGCAGAGTTATCAGAACAATGCCAAGACGGCGGCACAAGAAGACCAAGCAAGGAGACAGGCTCTCCCCCGGCAAGGACTCTTGCCGAGGCGGCCTGCGCGCCCCCAGCAAGGGCTCTTGCCAGGGCAATCCACGCAGACGCCCCCGTCGCAGCCACCCTTGAAGCCTATGGGCTCCAGCAGTATCAACAACAATGGAGCCAAGGCTCGGGAAGTGCCCACGTGATGGCATGCAGATCTTTGTGAAGACAAAGATCTATGACTCCCAAGATAAGAACCAGAAGACATGGCGATCACAAGGCTCCTTGCCGAGGACGCCCACGAGGCCCCGGTAAGGCTCCTGGCCGAAGACATACCGGAGCCCCGACAAGCCTCTTGCCGCAGGATACTCACGAAGGCCCCGGCAAGACCCTTGCCGGGAATAGAAGCAAGACTACGGCAAGCCCTTGCCGCCCCATCGCCGCGCCAGCTCGGTGGCCAACCCACTGGCCCAGGCAGGCACCCACGTGGCGATACGTGGTTCCTGGGCCAGCTAGTCAAGCACTTGCGTGGTGGCATGCAGATCTTCGTGAAGACCCTACCACGACGCAGCCTCAGTTGCCTGCCTCGTTGGCCTAGAAGCGTGTCGCAACCAGACATAGCGGCCACGGACGAGACGGGCTTCTTTTCCGTTCTCGATAAAGTAAATAGACACCTAAGCAGCGCATTTAATGCGCCTTGTCCCGTAATGGCATGGGATAAGCCTATACACTGTACACCTTTCCACCTCCTGTGTGCCACTGTGGCAGCCCCTTTAGACTATAAAAGGAGGTCCGTGGCATACTGAAGAAGGATTCGGATCCTGAAAAACTGGACATGCACAGTAGCTAGCTCAAGAACTCGAGAACACTCAAATATACACCAAAGCAGGACTAGGGTATTACGCATCCTCGTGACCCGAACCTGGGTAAACGATTGCTATGCTCACTCTTAGACCTGCTCTTTGTACAACCTCGCACTCGCCAATCGTAGAAGGGATTCCAGTGATTCCATAGGTGTCGTTTCGTACCAACATCTTTGGCGCGCCAGGTAGGGGGCGTAGTTGTGAAAATCTGGTCTAGCAGTTAGTATAGCAGTTCTTCATAGCCATGATTTCCCAAGAAGGAAATGACCAAGTGTGGGGCATCATCAGCGAGTTCGGTGGACACCCACGCGGCGACGAAAAAAAGATAAGTCACGCAAGTCTTTGAGTAATTCCTTTTCACATGAAGGTTATTCTCCTTGGAGATCTTGCTCTCTGTATGATAAACATGTATGCAATGGGGCCCTTCCACTATTGGCAAAGCCCTCGCCCTGTTTCGAGTCCGCTCAACAGTTTGAGTGGTCGCGTCGAGAACGGCAGGGAAGCCTTTCCGTTACTAGCAACACTTTTGTCCTGTTTCGAGTCCGCTCGACAGTTCAAATGGTCCCGCTGAGAACAGTAAGGTGGTTTGCCCGGCAGCAAGCATACCTGGCAGGCTATTGAGGATCCGTCCTCAAAACGCTGTGGCCTGGGTTTACGCGCCGGCAAGCCCTCCCAATTAAGCATAGGGTAGACATACAGAGACGGATCAAACAGGAAAATAACATGCATCGCTACAAAATATTGCAGAGTTATATTACATAAATCGTTGTTGCGGTTCTGACTAAAGATAAAAACCGTCTCGGTTCTGAACCTGCAGCGGCAACAAGACACGGGGTGCCGAATCCCGACGCTGGCCCTCTATCCTCTGAATTCCGCCGACGCAATCGATGATGGGCTTGATACGCTCCTTGAGCGCCGTGAGATCTACATCATCCGGCAAGCTATCTAGCACGGCGTCGAAGTCGAGGTCGGGGTTCAAGTAGGCCATCTTGATGAGGACCTTGGTCAGGGCACCCCGGCAGAGCCTCCGGGGTTCGTCGGCTAGACAAGCCGCCTGGTCAGAGTGGAGTTTTCCCAGGGCCTCAAGAACGTGTTCGAAGAACACAGTCAAGCTGGCGTGGATGGAGAGGTTCACCTCCAGGGAGAACCTGAAGCTTGGCATGCCCATGGTGGCCAGCTCCGCAGTGAGTTCCTCCGCGACGGCGACGAGGCGGCTGATCCAGAGGTTATCGCCCTTTACGTACTCCACGTAGTGAGCGGCGTCGTCCTTCCGCAGCCGCTTCTCCTCCTCCAGGCCCTTGTTCAGAGTCTCCGCCTGAGATTTGGCCTCTGTGAGCATCCCCTTGAGGCCCTCCAACTCCACCTTCAGATCCTTGATCGAATCCTGGGCCTTTGAGAGTTGTTCGGACTTGCCGAGGACCTCGGACTGCGCATCCATCAAGGTAGCATGGATCGTGTCCCTCTCTGTGGCCTACCCCAGGACCCGCTTGTTCAGGCCATCCCGCTCCACCTCGAGCTCCTTTACCTTGCCGACGTGGACCCGAGCCTGAGCATTGAGAGCCTTAATGTGCTTCTGTTCCAGCTCCTGGGTCCGCCGCGCGACAAGCTTGTCAATCTTTTCATCCTTGCCGCGGAGTGTAGCGGCGAGTGCCCGCTCACGGGCGACAAGGTCTTCCTCCTGAGAGTTCAGTTGAGCTTGGCGCTGGTTGTGGGCGGCCTCATCATTGGCGGCTCGCTCCTTGGCCTCCTCCTGGGCCTTCTCAAAATCGGACTACGCCAGCATGAGGTCTCGGGCGCGCTCGTCCAGCTTTTCCTGGGAAGCCCTCAACTCACTCCAGGCCTCGTCAAACCAGACTTTTGTCTGGGCGGCGCGCTCCTGAAAGTCATCCTCTGCCTTATCCACCACGACCAACCTGGACTTTGCCTTATCCAGGCGGGCACGGTAAAGTACTTGGAGCTTCTGGAAGCTGGCGCTCATGGCCCGAAGAAGTTGCTCCTCTTGAGAACCGTCACCGCCGGCGCCCGGCTCGTCGATGACCTCAAGACCAGCAGCGGCGGGAGCCTCATCATCAAACACATCCCCCTCGGTTGGCGCCTTGCTGCTTGCCGTCCAGGGGAGGTGGAAGAACAATTCATCACTCACCTTCAGGTAACGACCCGAGCCAGAGGTGGCGGAGGAGGAAGGCTGGTCCTCGGCGGCAGCCTTGCCGGCCTCCTCGGTAGCGGCCTTGCTAGCCTCCTCGGTAGCAGCCTCGCCGGTTCCTCCGGCGGGCCCGTTGTCGGCCTCCTCGGCACTGGCGTCACCGGTCCCTCCGGCAGATCCTTGGGCCGCTTCCTCTGATGTGGCCTTGGCGGCCTCCTCGGCACGAGTCCTGATGGCCTAGGCCTCGGTGTCTTTGGCAACCTCCTCGGTGGTGGGCTCGACATCCACCCGGTCCATCAAGGGAGGGTCTAAAAGTCAAAAGAAAGAGTGAGGCGGTGCCCAAGGTCAAGACTCAACTTGGAGAACAAAGGCAAATCATCCATACCAGGCTGGGGTGGGGCGGCGCTCTCCTCGCCAGCAACCGTTGCCGGGGAAGAGCCGCTGGCGCTCAAGTCCCTCTCCTCCTCCTCCATGGGCGCGGGCTCGGCGGTCGGTGCACTTGCCGGAGACGCCCCTTGGGGCGGTGTAGTTGAAGGGGGCGGCGTGTAGGGGGTGGCCCCCTGCGGGCCCTCCTGTTGCCGGTCCCCACCTACAAAGCCGACAAGGTCAGCATCGAGAATTCATGCCCCAGTGTTCGTCCATGGAAGAGTGAGTAGTGAACTTAGACCGGGGCTGTTGTCTGGGCTGCTCTCCACCACCAGCGGCATGCCTGAAGTACCCGCCGGGGGCTTGTCGGCGGACGACGCCCTAGCCCTCTTCGCCACCCTCTGGCCCAGCGTCTCCGTATCCCTACAAAGATGGCATTGGATTGGAGAGAGATAATACAGAGATGGAACCAGGCGATAACGTGAGGGGCGAGGTGGTTACTCGTCTTCTGTCTCCTCCTCCTCCTCCTATGGTTTCCTCCTCTTCATCCTTGGGCTAAGAGACCCAAGGTCTAAATCGACGTCCATAGCAACGCCTGCGGGAGGGGGAGAAGGTCCGGCCACGCCTGGACGAAGAGGAGACGGCCTCCGTCCTCTTCACCACTGCGGTCTTCCCCGCCTTCCTCCCCGCCGCGACCGCCATCAACCTCGTCTCACGTATGAGCTGCTCCGGGGGCTGTTGTCGCCGCGGCTCTGGGGGCTGTTGCCGCCGCACGATGCTGCCGGGCCGAACCGGCTCACTCGAACCAGCTCGCCGCAGGACCCGCCGCATCACCATGGCGGGAGGGTCGGCAGCTTGGGCCTCCTCGTCGGCCGACTCCTCGACCACGTCTTCGACAAGGGGAGCGTCAGCGTCGGCGCCCGCGCGGCTGGCCTCCTCGGCAGACTTCGCCCACTCGACGAGCTCCTTCTCTTCAGTGGCCACGTTGGCCTCGTCCTCCACGTGGCCGGCGCTGCTGGCCTCCAGGGCAAGCGCCGCCTCCGCCGCTCTGGCGGCAATGTAGTCGAGCTCTGCCTGGGTGGTGTCGTGGACGATCACCGGCTCATCGCGGATGCGCTTCTCCGATAAAGTATCGAAGAACTCCTGCACCTGATCCACCGGCGGCTCAACCCAAGACGGGTCAAGGCCGTGCACATTGAAATCCGGCATCATGGCGATGATGTCGGACTGGCGAGATTTATTGCTTAGCGGGACCACTCCCGCCGGCCACCCAAACAGGGGCCCCTTGACGGCCTTGCCGGCCTTGGTAGCCTTGCCGGTCCTCTCGGCCCTGCCGTCGTGATCCACGTCAAGCTGAAAGAGCTTTTGACAGATGTGGGCGTGCTCCATCACCGTGAAGTTGTGTTTCAGGCCGGGGCGAAGCCTCATGATGTCGGCCGCGTTCTCGAGAAGCCAAGCCGGCCTTCCCTTGTTGTGTAGTGGCGCGATTCGGCGGCGGATGAAATCAGCCCCGATCATCTCGAGGGTGAGCCCGGCCTGGGCAAGATGGTGGATCCTGGTGGTGGCGATCGAGAGCTTCTTGTCGTTGATGTCGACGTGCCCCCAGTATCCTTTGCGGACTGGCGGGCTCTGACAAGCTCGACAGAACTCCGCTGGGTCTTCTTCCTTTATCCACAACCACCGGCTCCTCCACTCATCCCACCTCTCCTTCTGCGCGCCATCCGGATACGTGCCCTTCTCCTGGGCCCGTGGAATCCAGGCGACACAGCTGGAGATGGCGCCCCCTGGATACGGGGGAAGAAGTAATGGCGGAAGAGCACCGTGCTTGGAACCACCCCGGCGAAACCCTCGCAGAGGTGGGCGAAGAAAGCCATGCACGCCACGGCGTTCGGCGTGAAATTGAGGAGATGGAAGCCATTGTAGCCGTGGGAGAAAGAGAGGGGTCGGAGGCGAAGGGGAGCACGGCGACGGCGGGCGGAGTCGAAGGCTCTGGCTTCGGGAAGAAGGAGAAGAACGGCGAGCGCGAGATTGGAGAAGCGTAGGAGGTAAATGAGAGGTGTGCCTGCGGTTTTTCCCCTTTTTTATGGGGAAGGCGCGGGCCGCCCTCCCTTACCATTTACTACGACGTGACACCAGCACGCAGCAAACCGCCCCACACACGACCCCCACGTCAACACAGATCATGGGGAAGTGCAACCATCGAAGGAGTTACTGCGGTAAAAGGAATCCAACCTCACTGCCCGCACACCGTTCTGGGCCTAGCCCAACAACGCGTTGCGCTTATGAATGGCCCAGGCACGGGGGCTCCTGTCGGTGTACAAAAGTAGGGGCGCTCTTTTTTACCCCTTACTTGTGCACGGGCAGTCAGAGCCACGCATGTGGCCAAACATAGCGGAGTAGAAGGGGGAAGCCAAGAACACGGAGTTATTAGAACAATGCCAAGACGGCGACACAAGAAGACCAATTAAGGAGACAGGCTCTCCCCTGGCAAGGACTCTTGCCGGGGTGGCCTGCGCGCCCCCGGCAAGGGCTCTTGCCGGGGCAATCCACGCAGACGCCTCCATCGTAGCCACCCTTGAAGCCTATGGGCTCCAGCGGTATCAACAACATTGGAGCCAAGGCTCGGGAAGCGCCCACGTGATGGCATGCAGATATTTGTGAAGACAAAGATCTATGACTCCCAAGATAAGAACCAGAAGACATGGCGAACACAAGGGTCCTTGCCGAGTTCGCCCACGAGGCCCCGGCAAGGCTCGTTGCTTAAGACACCCCGGAGCCCCGGCAAGCCTCTTTCCGCGGGATACTCACGAAGGCCCCGGCAAGACCCTTGCCGGGAATAGAAGTAAGACTGCAGCAAGCCCTTGCCGCCCCGTCGCCGCCCCAGCTCGGCGGCCGACCCGCTGGCCCAGGCAGGCACCCACGTGGCGATACGTGGTTCCTGGTCCAGCTAGTCAAGAACCTGCGTGGTGGCATGCAGATCTTCGTGAAGTCCCTACCGCGACGCCACCTCAGCTGCCTGCCTCACTGGCCTAGTTGCGCGTCGCGACAAGATAGAGCGGCCACGGACAGGACGGGCTTCTTTTCCGTCCCGGATAAAGTAAATAGACACCTAAGCAGCGCATTTAATGCGCCTTATCCCGTAATGGCATGGGATAAGCCTATACACTGTACACATTTCCACCTCCTGTGTGCCACTATGGCAGCCCCTTTAGACTATAAAAGGAGGCCTGTGGCATACTGGAGAAGGATTCGGATCCTGAAAAACTGGACAGGCACCGTAGCTATCTCAAGAACTCAAGAACACTCAAATATACACTAAAGCAGGACTAGGGTATTACGCATCCTCGCGGCCCGAACCTGGGTAAACGATTGATGTGCTGACTCTTAGACCTGCTCTTTGTACAACCTCGCGCCCGCCAACCGTAGAAGGGATTCCAGTGATCCCATAGGTGTCGTTTCGTACCGACACTAGTGTTGTGCGACAAGAGCATTTTTCGCGGACTCCACATTTTCCGCTCAATTCTTGGTTGCACAACTACATCTATCTTTACGTGCGTGTGTTCCCGTGTGCCCACTTTGCTATTGCTCTACTTGTAACATTTGCTTATTTGCGAATCATTTTCAACATCATTGAGTCTTACTAACAACTTGCAAAAAAATTGTGTCGCTAACCTCACCGAGCTCCCCCCAAAGCTTTACCTGTGTAGGTGTGAGAGTCGACAAGAGTTGGTACCAATTGTGCTATTTCCGGATTACATTATTGAGTGATCATTGATCCATCTTCAATTTCGGTTAAGGTACATTTGGTATAGTTCTTCTCTTCTCCCACTCACATATTTGCTTGCGATGATGGATAGGCCAAGTACTTCTATGAACCCGCTATTCGGAGATCCTCAAGAATCAAACAACTATGTCACCAAAGTTCAACTATTTGGTGTTCAACGAGCTCTCCATTAAGAGAATGAAGCTATGTAAGAGCGCATTGAGGTACTCGCCACCGACATGAGACAATACGAAGCGTGAACAAAAGAATACTTTGAAGACCTCAATGCCAACATGACTACTCAATTGGAGGAGCTATGGACTTTGATGATCAATCGACCTTCTTCCACTACATCATCACAACGACGGAGCCGCACAAGTCGTCATTCTTCTGACTCCATCTCTGGCTCAAGTACACCTACATCGAACACCCTTTGTCGAGCCACGCGATAAGACCGACATGAAAGCCAGAACCCACTACACGGCAACGTTTCACAAGAGGAACTTGAAGAGCAAGAACGTCGACATCGTCAAAACCAAGCTACACTCGAGCAAGCGCAAGAAAGGCAACGCTTACGCCAACAAGAGGCAGTGCGAGCGCGCCAACATCAAGACGGGCAAGATGCCGAGGCACAACGTCAAGAACAACAACAACGAGAAGATCAAGCTCTTGAGGTGTAACATGCACTTCATGACTCACATCGCGCAGTCGTCGCACGCAATCGACACACTCGTGAAGAAGAAGAAGCACTTCGTGATGAAGTTCAAGAAAGGCGATATCAAGCAAGATTACAATGCCAAGTTCCTCCACAAGCACGTCACGAGAAACAAGCCCGGCAAGAACCACAAGTTCGTCAAGAGTAACAACCTCAACAAGAACAACAAGCTCGCCAAGCGCAACAACACGATAAGCACCAACCACACCAAGAACAACTTGAGGTTGATGATCCTCCACGTCAAGAACGCCATCTCAATAGGCAAGCGAACAATGAGGAGCACCGCTACAACAAGCTCAAGTTCGCCATGCCCAAGTTCTCTAGAAGCATTGATCCCAAAGACTATCTCTCATGGGCATTGAAAGTCGACAAAATCTTTCGCCTCCACAACTATGATGAGGAGAAGAACATTGCAATGGAATCCCTTGAGTTTCAAGACTATGTTCTTATTTGGTGGGAGCAAGTCATTGAGAGGCGAGAAGCAAAATGTGAACCACCAATCACCACTTGGAATCAAATGAATGATGTCATGAGAGCGCGTTTTGTGCCAACCCACTACAATCGCGACTTATTCAAGAAGTTGCAACTCCTCAAGCAAGGCACCACGTCCGTTGAAGAGTACTACGAAGAAATGGAAATTGCCATGATTAGAGCCAACATCACGGAAGATGAAGAACAAACGATGGCAAGATTCTTGAATGTACTCAACTATCCTATCAAGAAGATTGCGGATTTCCAACCGTACACGAACCTCCTCGAGCTAGTGCACCAAGCCACCAAGGCAGAGCAACAAGTACAAGAGGATTACAACTCAAAGTTCACTTCCAAGAACTACGGCTCCTACAACCAAGCTCCAACGACTTTGGCGCCTCCTACTTCAACCAAACATTCTCCAAGCATAGGCGACAAGTCAAGCTTCAATACTTGAACAACATCAAGTCATCCTCCTACCACGAACAGCTTCAAGCTGAGAGCTTCATCATCTACAACTCCTACCGAGGATACCTCCAAGACGATTTCCATCAAATTCTTCAAATGTCAAGGACGAGGCCAAAAGTCATATGAGTGCAAAACAATACGGACCATGATCATCAACGATGATGGATCCTATGACTCTGTGAGTAATGAAGAAATGGAAGACCTTGAGCATGTGGCCATGCATTGTAGAGTGAATGAGGATGAAGACAATCAAGTCTTTTGTGACAATGATCCGAGCCCCGCTCTCGTTGTCTCCAAGGTCTTGATGCTTCATCACCAACAAGACGAAGACCAACGTTTCCATATCTTCCATACCAAGGTCGGCATCAATGGACGTTCCGTCAAGGTTATTATCGATGGAGGAAGTTGCCATAACTTGGCGACTGAAGAGCTATGCGACAAGCTACAATTGGTCAAGATGAAGAACCCTCACCCCTACAAGTTCCAATGGCTTAGCGACGCTGGAACTATTTGAGTCGAGCACACCATGCAAGTATCCTTCAAGATAGGCACTTATGAGGATACATTGGAGTGTGATGTGGTACCTATGTCCGTTTGCCACATACTTCTTGGACGGCCATGGCAATTCGACCGCGGAGTCATCCACAATGGACGTACCAATCAGTATATCTTCAAAATGAAGGGCAAAGAGTTCATGCTACGACCCATGTCGCCAAGTCAAGTGGTCACCGACAAGCAAGTATACACCCATCATAGAGAGAATGGTGAGAGAGCGAACCACTGATACGTCTCCAACGTATCTATAATTTTTTATTGTTCCATGTGTTTTGGATGATTAATGGGCTTTGTTATACACTTTTATATTATTTTTGGGTCTAACCTATTAACCCAAAGGCCCAGTCCAGATTGCTGTTTTTTTGCCTATTTCAGGGTTTTACAGAAAAGGAATATCAAACGGAGTCCAAACGGAATGAAACCTTCGGGAGAGATATTTTTGGAGCTCCATCTTCACGGGAGACTTAAGAACCACGGAATAGGGCACACATGGCATCCACGAGGGTGGGGGCACCCCCACCCCCCCATAGGGCGCGCCCCTTGCCTCATGGGCCCCACGTTGGCCCCCGATGCCCTCCTTCCTCCTATATATACCCATGTACCCCAAAACATCAGAAGATGAGAGAAAACCCTAATTCCACCACCGAAACCTTTTGTTCTCGTGAGATCCCATCTTGGGGCCTGTTCCAGAGCTCTGCCGGAGGGGGGATCTACCACGGAGTGCTTCTACATCAACACCATCGCCTCACCATGAGTTGTGAGTAGTTTACCACAGACCTTCGGGTCCATAGTTAGTATCTAGATGGCTTCTTCTCTCTCTTTGGATCTCAATACCAAGTTCTCCTCGGTCTTCGAGGAGATCTATTTGATGTAATCTCTTTTTGCGGTGTGTTTGTCGAGATCCGATGAATTGTGGGTTTATGATCAAGATTATCTATGAGAAATATTTGGTTCTTTTCTGAATTCTTTTATGTATGATTATAATATCCTTGCAAGTCTCTTCGAATTATTGGTTTGGTTTGTCCTACTAGATCTATAGTTCTTGCAATGGAGAAGTGCTTGGCTTTGGGTTCAATCTTGCAGTGTCCTTTCCCAGTAACAGTAGGGGCAGCAAGGCACGTATTGTATTGTAGCCATCGAGGATAAAAAGATGGGGTTTATATCATATTGCTTGAGTTTATCCCTCTACCTCATGTCATCTTGCTTAAGGCGTTACTCTGTTCTTATGAACTTAATACTCTAGATGCATGCTGGATAGCGGTCAATGTGTGGAGTAATAGTAGTAGATGCAGAATCATTTCGGTCTACTTGTTACGGACGTGATGCCTATATATAATGATCATGCCTAGATATTCCCATAATTATTCGCTTTTCTATCAATTGCTCGTAAGTGATCGTAAAAGTATTGACAACCCCTTATCGCGTTGGATGCGAAGTTCTTATTTGTTTCTGCAGGTGCGAGGGACTCGCGTGTGGTCTCCTACTGGATTGATACCTTCGTTCTCAAAAACTGAGGGAAATACATACGCTACTATGTTGCATCAACCTTTCCTCTTTGAGGGAATACAACGCAAGCTCGAGAAGTAGCAAGAAGAATTTATGGCGTCATTGCAGGGGAGGCTTACGCAAAAGTCATACACCAAGTACCTATCACAAACCCTTATCCTTCGCAGTACATTTATTTGCCTCTCGTTTTCCTCTCCCCCACTTCACCCTTGCCGTTTTATTTGCCCTTCTTTTTGTCGTGTGTTTACCATTCACTTGCTTCTTGTTTGCTTGTGTGTTGGATTGCTTGCTTGTCACTATGGCTCAGAACAATACCAAATTGTGTGACTTCTCCAATACCAACAATAATGATTTTATTAGCACTCCGATTGCTCCTATTACCGATGCTGAATCTTGTGAGATCAATGCTGCTCTATTGAATCTTGTCATGAAAGATAAATTTTCCGGCCTTCCTAGTGAAGATCTCGATACCCTTCTAAACAACTTTGTTGATTTGTGTGGTATGCAAAAGAAGAGGGATACGGATAATGATATTGTTAAATTGAAGTTATTTCCATTTTTACTTAGAGATTGTGCTAAAACTTGGTTTTCCTCTTTGCCTAGAAATAGTATTGATTCGTGGAATAAGTGCAAAGATGCTTTTATCTCTAAGTATTTTCCTCCTGCTAAGATCATCTCTCTTAGAAACAATATTGTGAATTTTAAGTAACTAGATCATGAGCATGTTGCACAAGCTTGGGAGAGAATAAAATTAATGATACGTAATTGCCCTACACATGCCTCTAGAAATCTTTCAGAGTCGGCCGCAGGAGGCACTTTCATGAAAACTACCTTAGGAGAAGCTACCAAACTCCAAACGATATTATGGTTAATTATTCTCAATGGCACACTGAAAGCTGTACTAGTAAAAAAGTGCATGCTATTGAAGAGATTGGTGTTTTGAGTGGAAAGATGGATGAACTTATGAAATTATTTGCTACTAAGAGTGCTTCTTCTGATCCTAATGATATGCATTTATCCACGTTGATTGAAAATAATAATGAATCTTTGGATGTGAATTTTGTTGGTAGGAATAATTTTGGTAACAATGCTTATGGAGGAAATTTTAATCCTAAGCATTTTCCTAGTAATTCCTCTAATAATTATGGTAATTCCTACAATAACTCTTATGGAAAGATGCCTTCTGAATTTGAAACTAGTGTTAAGGAGTTTATGAATTCGCAAAAGAATTTCAATGCTTTGCTTGAAGAAAAATTGCTTAAGATTGATGAATTGGCTAGAAGTGTGGATAGAATTACTCTTGATGTTGATTGTTTGAAACTTAGATCTATTCCACCTAAGCATGATATTAATGAGTCTCTCAAAGCCATGAGAATTTCCATTGATGAATGCAAAGAAAGAACCGCTAGGATGTGTGCTAAAAAAGAGAGTTATATAAAAGCATGTTCTTCTAGTTATCATGAAAATAAAGATGAAGATCTGAAAGTTATTGATGTGTCCCCTATTAGATCCTTGTTTTCTAGTATGAAACTTGATAAAGATGGGATTGGAGATGAGTCTACTTTAATTAAAAGGTGTCCCAATGATTCAGAGTTTTTGGATCTTGATGCTAAAATTGTTAAAAGTGGGATTGAAGAGATTAAAACTTTGCATAGTGATGAACCCACTACTTTGGATTTCAAGGGATTCAATTATTATAATTACTCTTTGATTGATTGTATTTCCTTATTGTAATCCGTACTAAACTCTCCGCAAGCTTATAGTGAAAATAAAGCTTTTACCAAACATATAGTTGATGCTTTGGTGCAATCTTATGAAGAAAAACTTGAACTAGAAGTTTATATCCCTAGAAAGCTTTATGATGAGTGGGAACCTACTATTAAAATTAAAATTAAAGATCATGAATGCTTTGCTTTGAGTGATTTGGGTGCAAGTGTTTCCACTATCCCAAAAACTTTGTGTGATTTGTTAGGTTTCCATGAGCTTGATGATTGTTCTTTAAATTTGCATCTTGCGGATTCTACCATTAAGAAACCTATGGGAAGGATTAATGATGTTCTTATTGTTGCAAATAGGAATTATGTGCCCGTAGATTTCATTGTTCTTGATATAGATTGCAATCCTTCATGTCTTATTATTCTTGGTAGACCTTTCCTTAGAACGATTGGTGCGATTATTGATATGAAGGAAGGAAATATTTGATTCCAATTTCCGTTAAGGAAAGGCATGGAACACTTTCATAGAAAGAAAATTAAATTACCTTATGAATCTATTGTTGGAAATATGCCCTAGAGGCAATAATAAAATGGTTATTATTATATTTCCTTGTTCATGATAATTGTCTATTGTTCATGCTTTAATTGTATTATCCGGAAACAGTGATACATGTGTGAATACATAGACCACAACGTGTCCCTAGTAAGCCTATACTTGACTAGCTCATTTATCAATAGATGGTTACGGTTTCCTGACCATGGACATTGAATGTCATTGAACGGGATCACATCATTAGGAGAATGATGTGATGGACAAGACCCAATCCTAACCCTAGCACTAGATCGTGTAGTTCGTTTGCTAAAGCTTTTCCAATGTCAAGTAACTTTTCCTTAGAACATGAGATTGTGCAACTCCCGGATACTGTAGGAATGCTTTGGGTGTGCCAAACGTCACAACGTAACTGGGTGGCTGTAAAGGTGCACTACGGGTATCTCTGAAAGTGATGTTGGGTTGGCACGAATCGAGACTGGGATTTGTCACTCTGTGTGACGGAGAGGTACCTCTGGGCCCACTCGGTAGGACATCATCATAATGAGCTCAACGTGATCAAAGATTTGTTCACGGGATGATGTGTTACGGGAATGAGTAAAGAGACTTGCCGGTAACGAGATTGAACAAGGTATCGGTATACCGACGATCGAATCTCGGGCAAGTATCGTACCCATAGACAAAGGGAATTGCATACGGGATTGATTGAATCCTCGACATCGTGGTTCATCCGATGAGATCATCGAGGAGCATGTGGGAGCCAACATGGGTATCCATATCCCTCTCTTGGTTATTGACCGAAGAGTCATCTCGGTCATGTATGTGTGTCTCCCGAACCCGTAGGGTCTACACACTTAAGGTTAGATGACGCTAGGGTTGTAGAGATATTAGTATGAGGTAACCCGAAAGTTGTTCGGAGTCCCGGATGAGATCCCGGACGTCACGAGGAGTTCCAAAATGGTCCGGAGGTAAAGATTTGTATATAGCAAGTCCAGTTTCGGCCACCGGGAAAGTTTCGGGGGTCACCAGTATTGTACCGGGACCACCGGAAGGGTACCGGGGGTCCACCGGGTGGGGCCACCTATCCCGGAGGGCCCCATGGGCTGAAGTTGGAAGGGAACCAGCCCCTGGTTGGCTGGTGCGCCCCCCATGGGCCTCCCCCTGCGCCTAGGGTTGGAAACCCTGGGGGTGGGGGCGCCCCACCAAACTTGGGGGGCAAGTCCCCCCTTGGGCGCTCCCCTTGAGATGGGATCTCTAGGGTCCGGCGCCCCACCTAGGGCCCCTATATAAAGAGGGGGAGGGAGGGCTGTGCACCCTAGACCCTGGCGCCTCCCTCTCCCCCCGTAACACCTCTTCCTCTCGCTGAGCTTGGCGAAGCCCTGCCGAGATCCCTGCTGCTTCCACCACCACGCCGTCATGTTGCTGGATCTCCATCAACCTCTCCTCCCCCTTGCTGGATTAAGAAGGAGGAGACGTCTCTCCTAACCGTACGTGTGTTGAACGCGGAGGTGCCGTCCGTTCGGCACTCGGTAATCGGTGATTTGGATCACGATGAGTACGACTCCATCAACCCCGTTCTCTTGAACGCTTCCGCTCGCGATCAACAAGGGTATGTAGATGCACTCCCCTCTCCCTCATTGCTAGATGACTCCATAGATTGATCTTGGTGATGCGTAGAAAATTTTAAAATTCTGCTACGTTCCCCAAAAGTGGGCGTAGATTATGTCAATTTACTTGCCGCACTAGTCTTATCTTGATTCGGCGGCATCGTGGGATGAAGCGGCCCGGACCGACCTTACACGTACGCTTACGTGAGACAGGTTCCACCGACTGACATGTACTAGTTGCATAAGGTGGCAAGCGGGTGTTTGTCTCTCCCACTTTGGTCGGACCGGATTCGATGAGAAGGGTCCTTATGAAGGGTAAATAGAAATTGGCATATCATGTTGTGGTTTTGGCGTAGGTAAGAAACATTCTTGCTAGAAACCTATATCAGCCACGTAAAAACTTGCAACAACAATTAGAGGACATCTAACTTGTTCTTGTAGCATGTGCCGTCTGATGTGATATGGCCAAAAGGATGTGATGAATGATATATATGTGATGTATGAGATTGATCATGTTCTTGTAATAGGAATCACGACTTGCATGTCGATGAGTGTGACAACTGGCAGGAGCTATAGGAGTTGTCTTATTTTATTGTATGACCTGCGTGTCACTGAAAATGCCATGTAATTACTTTACTTTATTGCTAACTATTAGCCATAGTAGTAGAAGTAATGTTTGGGCGAGATGACTTCATGAAGACACAATGATGGAGATCATGATGATGGAGATCATGGTGTCATGCTGGTGATGATGATGATCATGGAGCCCCGAAGATGAAGATCAAAAGGAGCAAAATGATATTGGCCATATCATGTCACTATTTGATTGCATGTGATGTTTATCATGTTTTACATCTTATTTGCTTAGAACGACGGTAGTAAATAAGATGATCTCTCACTAAAATTTCAAGAATTGTGTTCCCCCTAACTATGCACCGTTGCTAAGGTTCGTTGTTCTGAAGCACCACGTGATGATCGGGTGTGATAGGCTCTAACGTTCGTATACAATGGGAGTAAGCCAGATTTACACACGCAATACACTTAGGGTTCACTTGACGAGCCTAGCATGTACAGACATGGCCTCGGAACACGGAAGACCGAAAGGTCGAACATGAGTCGTATAGAAGATACGATCAACATAAAGATGTTCACCATTGATGACTAGTCCGTCTTACGTGATGATCGGACACGGCCTAGTCGATTCGGATCATGTATCACTTAGATGACTAGAGAGATGTCTATCTGAGTGGGAGTTCATTAATTTTTTTTAGATGAACTTAATTGTCATGAACATAGTCTAAAATCTTTGCAATATGTCTTGTAGATCCAATGGCCCACGCTAATGTTGCCCTCAACTTCAATGCGTTCCTAGAGAAAACCAAGCTGAAAGACGATGGTAGCAACTATACGGATTGGGTCCGTAACTTGAGGATCATCCTCATAGCTGCCAAGAAAGCATATGTCCTTGAAGCGCCACTAGGTGATGCACCCGTTCTCCCAGCAGCTCAAGACGTTATGAACGCTTGGCAGTCGCGTAGTGATGATTACTCCCTGGTTCAGTGCGGCATGCTTTACAGCTTAGAATCGGGGCTCCAAAAGCGTTTTGAGCAGCACGGAGCATATGAGATGTTCCAAGAGCTGAAAATGGTTTTCCAAGCTCATGCCCGAGTCGAGAGATATGAGATCTCCGACAAGTTATACAGTTGTAAGATGGAGGAGAATAGTTCTGTCAGTGAACATATACTCAAAATGTCTGGGTTGCACAACCGCTTGTCTCAGCTGGGAATTAATCTCCCAAATGACGCGGTCGTTGGTAGAATCCTTGAGTCGCTCCCACCTAGCTACAAGAGCTTTGTGATGAACTTCAATATGCAAGGGTGGAGAAGTCCATTCCCGAGGTATATTCAATGCTGAAATCAGCGAAGGTGGAGATCAAAAAGGAACATCAAGTGTTCATGGTGTTTAAAATCACTAAGTTCAAGAAAGGCAAGGGTAAGAAGAACTTCAAGAAGGACGGCAAAGGAATTTCCGCGCCCGGTAAGCCAGTTGCCGGGAAGAAGCCAAAGAATGGACCCAAGCCTGAGACTGAGTGCTTTTATTGCAAGGGAACGGGTCACTGGAAGCGGAACTGCCTCAAATACTTAGTAGATAAGAAGGCCAGCAATGCCAAAGGTATATGTGATATACATGTTATTGATGTGTACCTTACCAGCACTCGTAGCAGCTCCTGAGTATTTGATACCGGTGCAGTTGCTCACATTTGTAACTCAAAGCAGGAGCTGCGGAATAAGCGGAGACTGGCGAAGGACGAGGTGATGATGCGCGTCGGGAATGGTTCCAAGGTCGATGTGATCGCCGTCGTCACGCTACCTCTGCATCTACCTTCGGGATTAGTTTTAAACCTCAATAATTGTTATTTAGTACCAGCTTTGAGCATGAACATTGTATCTGGATCTTGTTTAATGCGAGATGGCTACTCATTTAAATCCGAGAATAATGGTTGTTCTATTTATATGAGAGAAATGTTTTATGGTCATGCCCCGCTGGTCAATGGTTTATTCTTAATGAATCTCGAACGTGATGTTACACATATTCATAGTGTGAATGCCAAAAGATGTAAGGTTGATAATGATAGTCCCACATACTTGTGGCACTGTCGCCTTGGTCATATTGGTGTCAAACGTATGAAGAAGCTCCATGCGGATGGACTTTTGGAGTCTCTTGATTATGAATCATTTGACACGTGCGAACCATGCCTTTTGGGCAAGATGACCAAGACTCCGTTCTTCGGAACAATGGAGCGAGCAACGAACTTATTGGAAATCATACATACTGATGTGTGCGATCCAATGAGTGTTGAAGCTCGCGGTGGCTATCGTTATGTTCTCACCCTCACTGATGACTTAAGTAGATATGGGTATGTCTACTTGATGAAACACAAGTCTGAGACCTTTGAAAAGTTCAAGGAATTTCATAATGAGGTTGAGAATCAACGTGACAGAAAAATAAAGTTCTTATGATCGGATCGTGGAGGAGAATATTTAAGTAACGATTTTGGCACGCACCTAAGGAACTATGGAATTGTTTCACAATTGACGCCGCCTGGAACACCTCAGCATAATGGTGTGTCCGAACGTCGTAATCATCCTATGTTGGACATGGTGCGATCTATGATGTCTCTTACCGACTTACCGCTATCATTTTGGGGTTATGATTTAGAGACTGCCGCATTCACTTTAAATAGGGCACCGTCTAAATCCGTTGAGACGACACCGTATGAACTTTGTTTTGGGAAGAAACCTAAGTTGTCGTTTCTAAAAGTTTGGGGATGCAATGCTTATGTCAAGAAACTTCAACCTGAAAAGCTCGAACCCAAATCGGAAAAATGCGTCTTCATAGGATACTCTAAGGAAACTATTGGGTACACCTTCTACCTCAGATCCGAAGCAAGGTCTTTGTTGCCAAGAATGGATCCTTTCTGGAGAAAGAGTTTCTCTCAAAATAAGTGAGTGGGAGGAAAGTGGCACTTGATGAGGTGATTGTCACCCCTTCCGAACCGGAAAGTAGCACAGTGCAGGAAGATGTTTCTGTGGTGCCTGCATCGACTAGGGAGGAAGTCAATGACAATGATCATGAAGCTTCAGATCAAGTTACTGCTGAACTTCGTAGGTCCACAAGGACACGTTCCGCACCAGAGTGGTACGGCAACCCTGTCATGGAAATCATGTTGTTAGACAACGGTGAACCTTCGAACTATGAAGAAGCGATGGCGGGCCCGGATTCCAACAAATGGCTTGAAGCCATGAAATCCGAGATAGGATCCATGTATGATAACAAAGTATGGACTTTGGTGGACTTGCCCGATGATCGGCACGCCATAGAAAATAAATGGATCTTTAAGAAGAAGACTGACACGGATGGTAATGTGACCATCTATAAGGCTCGACTTGTCGCTAAAGGTTATCGACAAGTTCAAGGAATTGACTACGACGAGACTTTCTCTCCCATAGCGATGCTGAAGTCCGTCTGAATCATGTTAGCAATTGCCGCATTCTATGATTATGAGATATGGCAAATGGACGTCAAAACATCATTCCTTAATGGCTACCTCAAGGAAGAACTGTATATGATGCAGCCGGAAGGTTTTTTCGATCCTGAGAATGCTAACAAGGTATGCAAGCTCCAGCGCTCAATCTATGGGCTCGTGCAAGCATCTCGGAGTTGGAACATTCGGTTTGATGAGGTGATCAAAGCATTTGGGTTTATACAGACTTGGGGAGAAGCCTGTATTTACAAGAAAGTGAGTGGGAGCTCTGTAGCATTTCTCATATTATATGTGGATGATATATTGCTGATGGGAAATGATGTAGAACTCTTGGAAAGCATAAAGGCCTACTTGAATAAGTGTTTTTCAATGAAGGACCTTGGAGAAGCTGCTTACATATGAGGCATCAAGCTCTATAGAGATAGATCGAGACGCCTCATTGGTTTTTCACAAAGCACATACCTTGACAAGATATTGAAGAAGTTCAATATGGATCAGTCCAAGAAAGGGTTCTTGCCAGTATTGCAAGGTATGAGATTGAGCATAGCTCAATGCCCGACCTCGGTAGAAGATAGAGAAAAGATGAGTGTCATACACTATGCCTCGGCCATAGGTTCTATTATGTATGCCATGCTGTGTACAGACCTGATGTGAACCTTGCCATAAGTTTGGTGGGGAGGTACCAAAGTGGTCTCGATATGGAACACTGGACAGCGGTCAAGAACATCCTGAAGTACCTGAAAAGGACTAAGGATATGTTTCTCGTTTATGGAGGTGACGAAGAGCTCATCGTAAAGGGTTACGTCGATGCTAGCTTTGACACAGATCTGGATGACTCCAAGTCACAAACCGGATACGTGTATATTTTTAATGGTGGGGCAGTCAGCTGGTGCAGTTGCAAGCAAAGCGTCGTGACGGCATCTACATGTGAAGCGGGGTACATAGCTGCTTCTGAAGCAGCGCAGGAAGGAGTCTGGATGAAGGAGTTCATCACCGACCTAGGATTTATTCCAAGCGCGTCGGGCCCAATGACTCTCTTCTATGACAACATTGGAGCTATTGCCATTGCCAAGGAGCCCAGGTTTCACAAGAAGACCAAGCACATCAAGCGCCGTTTCAACTCCATCGGGAATTATATTCAAGATGGAGACATATATATTTGTAAAGTGCATACGGATATGAATGTTGCAGATCCGTTGACTAAACCTCTTCCACGAGCAAAACATGATCAACACCAGAACTCTATGGGTGTTCGATTCATCACAATGTAACTAGATTATTGACTCTAGTGCAAGTGGGAGACTGTTGGAAATATGCCCTAGAGGCAATAATAAAATAGTTATTATTATATTTCCTTGTTCATGATAATTGTCTATTGGTCATGCTTTAAATGGATGTAGGATCGAAAGTATGTCTAGAGGGGGGGTGATTAGACTACTTGTGGATATAAAAATTCTGCCTTTGACAAAGAACAGTTTTAGGTAGTTTCACAATTAAGATCAAGTCAAGTATCACCCTACACATGCAATTCTAGAGTATAAGCAGCGGAAAATAAATTGCACATGTAGTAAAGAGAGGTGGAGAAGATCAAACGCAATTTGGAGACGCAATGATTTTTCCCGTGGTTCCGATAGGTAGTGCTATCGTACATCCACGTTGATGGAGACTTCAACCCACGGAGGGTAACGGCTGCGCGAGTCCACGGAGGGCTCCACCCACGAAGGGTCCACGAAGAAGCAACCTTGTCTATTCCATCATGGCCTACGCCCACGGAGGACTAGCCTTACTCGGGGTAGATCTTCACGAAGTAGGCGATCTCCTTGCCCTTACAAACTTCTTGGTTCAACTCCACATCTCGATGACGGAGGCTCCCAAGCGACACCTAACCAATCTAGGAGGCACCACCCTCCAAAAGGTAATAGATGTTGTAGATGATGATGAACTCCTTGCTCTTGTGCTTCAAATGATAATCTCCCCAACACTCAACTCTCCTCACTGATTTGGCTGTGGTGGAAGAAAGGATTGAGTGGAAAGTAACTTGCACATGTAGTAAAGAGAGGTGGAGAAGAGCAAACGCAATTTTGGAGACGCGGTGATTTTTCCCGTGGTTCCGATAGGTGGTGCTATCGTACATCCACGTTGATGGAGACTTCAACCCACGGAGGGTAACGGCTGCGCGAGTCCACGGAGGGCTCCACCCACGAAGGGTCCACGAAGAAGCAACCTTGTCTATTCCATCATGGCCTACGCCCACGGAGGGCTAGCCTTACTCGGGGTAGATCTTCACGAAGTAGGCGATCTCCTTGCCCTTACAAACTTCTTGGTTCAACTCCACATCTCGATGACGGAGGCTCCCAAGCGACACCTAACCAATCTAGGAGGCACCACCCTCCAAAAGGTAATAGATGTTTTAGATGATGATGAACTCCTTGCTCTTGTGCTTCAAATGATAATCTCCCCAACACTCAACTCTCCTCACTGATATGGCTGTGGTGGAAGAAAGGATTGAGTGGAAAGCAACTTGGGAAGGTTAGAAATCAAGTTTCATATGGTAGGAATGGAGCAACTTGATCTCAACACAAGGGTAGGTAGTTCTCTTCTCAGAAAGTGTAAGGTAGGAGTGGTAGTTCTTTCTGATGGCTCTCTCCACGAATGAAGAGGGGGTGGAGGGGTATATATAGCCTCCACACAAAATCCAACCGTTACACACATAATTGAGCAATCTCGGTGAGACCGAAGTGGAAACTCGGTCAGACCGAAAGTTCAAATATAGTGAACGTTGGGGTTTTCGGTGGGACCGAAAATACCATCTCGGTTTGTCCGATTTGAGTCAAAGACAGGAACTTGCCAGTTTCGGTGGGACCGAAAATGCAATCTCGGTTAGACCGATTTGAGCCAAGACAGGAGCTTGCCAATTTCGGTGAGACCGAAAATGCAATCTCGGTTATTCCGAAATGATGACAAACGGTTACAGAAGGTTGGCAGTCCGTGTTTCGGTGAGACCGATCTCAAACTCGGATTGACCAATTTTTCTAGGGTTTGGCTTATGGCTGAGGTGGTTCATCTCGGTGGGACTGAGTTGGAAGAATCGGTTTGTCCGAGATTACTTATGAGTGTGTATAGAAGTGAAAGTTGCTGATAGTTGAAGGAGATATATCACTAAGCACTTGAGCAACCAGATCATCAACACAACCTCATCCCCTTTTAATAGTATTGGCTTTTCCTATGGACTCAATGTGATCTTTGATCACTAAACCAAAAATGGAGTCTTGAGCTTTTGCCAATGCTTGCCTTAGCATTTTGAGGGGTCCACTTCTTCAGTCATTTCCATACCCATATCACTGAACTTCTCTGAAATGATTCTCAAGTAACTATTAGTTCAATGATATATATGTTGTTACTAATTGCCAAAACCACCCGGGGATTAGTTGCACTTTCAATCTCCCCCTTTTTGGTAATTGATGACAACATATAGATCAAAGCTTCGACAAACGGTATAATCAATGAATAATATCGTCGCTTTGAGAAGTATGTGATAAACAAGAGCTCCCCCTAAATTTGTGCATTATTTAAAATTTGCGTTTGAATGCAAATGCACAATCGATTAGGATTATGGGTCACTCTTCCATGTCACATACATCTTGGTGGAGCGCACAAAATGATAAGAATGAATAACATGCACCCAATCACCAAGACATGAGTAAATAGCCATACAAGAAGGAATAGCATATGATAAGCATTAAGCACACATTAAAGCATAGTATGACCAAGCACTCATTAAGGTAGCATCAAACGTAGTATCAAGCACACTGAAAGTTTCAAGAACCAAAAGAACTAAAAGTATCTCAAAGAAAACCGGCAAAAGAACGAAAGAGCACTCTCTCTCTCGAAGCCCTATGATCTATACAATTTCTCCCCCTTTGGCAACAAGTTACCAAAAAGTTCGAAAAAGCATAGAGCTAAGCGTCACTGTGGGCTCTGCTGGCGGCTCCCGTCTGGGTAGATGTCGGAGTAGATATGACGGCATCGGCGAAGACTTCAGCTGATGTCTGCGCTGGAGGAGTGGATGCTGGAGCTGTGGCTGGAGTAACTGCTGGAGCTGTAGGAGGTGCTGAAGTGGTAGCCCTGGAGTCAGTCACTGGAATAGCAGCTGATCGGGATCCTCTGGGAACCTGAGCAGTCTGGCGATGAGAGTCCTGGACTAGGTCATCCTGCATGAGCTCTGCTCTGTCCTGCCTAGCTTCCTCCATGTCTGCCTCAAGCTTGTTGACGGTCACCTGAAGTTCAGTCAGCTTCACGTCCAGAGCGTGGATCTTGTCGTCAACAATCCTCTCTAGGCTCTCATGAGATTGTTCAATGCTGGCCAGGCGTTGTTCAATCCTTTGAGTAGCTTCAAGAATCTGCTCTCCGAAGCTCTTTGGTTTAGCTGCTGCTGCTGCTGCCTCTTTATCAGCTTTGGCTTTCCTAGCAGCTTCAATCTTGGCTTGACCTTCAACCGAAGTTGGATCCTCCTCGTCCATCACAACAACATTATCTTCATGCTCTGGCTGCAGTGGTAAGTGCTTCCTATCCAACAAGAATTTGCCCGTGCCAAACTTGGCATTGATAAGCATCTGAATCTGCGGGGCAAATCCACACGACCTCTTCTGGTTAGCTGCAGTTCTCTTAATGGTCTCTACCATTAAGTCCATCACTTTGAAAGGTGCCTTCTCATCGAGTATGTGCAGCATGTTGATAGAATAGCCTCGGATCATGCGATGGTCTCCAGACTTGGGCATCAAGGTATGCCTCAGAATAGTGTTAGTGGTAGGTAGACCTGCCTGGAGATAGTACACTGAGCCAAGCTTCCACCCTTCCAAATCTGCTACGGGGATCTCCTTGTACATGTTCTTCATGGAATCATGGTTCTTCTTGGGAATCCCATAGACATCAATGTCGTCCTCTCTCTGCACTGGAGCATTCAGAAGTTCTGCCCATTCTTCAACAGACGAAGAAAACCTTTGACCTTCAGTCATCCAGGTGATCTTCCCATCAGGATAAAAGTGGGATGTGGCGTAGAACTGTATAATCATCTCATCGTTCCAGTCTGTCAGTTTCTAACCCACAAACTCATCAACTCCACATGCAGTGAAGCTCTCATGCACATGGGGAAAGAAGTCTCGGTGCTCTTCACTGTCAATGTACTTCCAGTCAACGTATCTGGTATCTGCAACAATAGGCTTCTTATCCATCAACACAGTCTCATAGAAGTCCTGCTGCTCTCTGGTGTGGAATCTGGGGTCCACAGCAGTCCTTCTCCTCACGGCATATGGATCAGACTGTCTCCATAGCCTGAGACCTCTATCCTTCCTTGCCTTCATATCCTCGGCTTGAGGATGAGCATCGTTGTGGAGTGGCAATTTTGGACGGAGCTTCAGCAACACATGTTCTTCTTCATCAGACTCAGACGGTGGCACATCTCCTTTGTTCTTCTCAGAGGCTGGGATGTTCCTGGTTGTCCTCTTGGGCTTGGCAGAAGGCTTTGCTGGAGCTGCCTTTGCTTGAGCAGGCTTCTTGGGCTTAGAAGTGGCTTGAGCCCTAATTGCATCACCCATGAGTTTCTGCTTCTGAGGAGCAGGCTGAGGTGCTTCTTCTTCTTCTTCTTCTTCCTCGGCTGCTACATCTGCATGAGAATCAGCATATACTACCCTCTTCCTCTTGGAAGTTTTCTTCACTTTACTTGGGGCTGGCTCTCCCAAGTTCAGCTTCTTGGCAACAGCTGACTGCTTGACCTTGCTGGTGCCTTTCTTGAACTGCTGCCCTTGGTGCTCTTTGGCAACAACATTTCTCTTGGGCTTGGAGGTTACTTCCTCAGTAATGAAGTCAGAGTCCTCTTCATCAGAATTTCTCTGCTTTCTGGTTCTGGTGGCTGCAGGAGGCAAGCCACTAGGTGTACTCCTCTCACCATCATCAATAGGACTACTAGCCTCAGGACTAGTGTCTGCCTCAGGAATCTCTGCAAAAGGTGATTCAGACCTGTTCTGGCTGTCACTAGCATCTGACATGGCTGACAACCTGTGAATAGATAAGGTATTGGCAGAGTAGAAGAGTTATCACAAACTGAAGAGGTTTTTGCAAAAAAAATGAGTTCAAATCTTAGTTTTGAGTTTTCACAGAATGCATTTCGGTCAAACCGATTTTCAGTTTCGGTGAATACGAAGTGTATAACAGAAACTTACACACCACTTTCGGTCAGACCGAAATGGGTTTCGGTCCTGCCGATAAACTAGGGTTTCACTAAAACTGTACTTCGGTCACACCGATTTGCACGACTCGGTTAGACCGAAAGTGCAGTGCAATGGCCAGAGGCCAAATTGGTCACACTGAAAATTTAAATTCGGTTTCACCGAGATGTGTTCCGTGGAAACCTAAACCTAAGAATTTTGCTCGAAACTAGAACCGATCTGATGTTAAGGAATTTTTCAATCGTGGCTAGATGCAGGGCAAACCAATCGTGCAATGAATCAGATGGGGAGCACGAGAGGGATCGAGACTCACCCTAACTTGGTAGAGTCCCTCTACGGCGGCAACGGCGCGGAGAAGAAAACCGTTGACGGCGGCGGAGACCTGCGGCGAGGGCGCACAGGCGACAACGGCGACGATCCGGAGATCAGGGCGACGGCAGCAGGGGACTTGGGGGCGAAACGGTTTGAAGGAATAATCGCGCGCTGCCCTCAGTATTTATATCCCCTTGCTGTCGGTGGGACCGAGTTGAAAAACTCGGTGACACCGAGATGAATAACTGCTATGCAGTTACGCATATCGGTCACGCCGAGATTTAGAACTCGGTTTCACCGAGATGAAACCTAGATCAGTCTAAGCGTTTCGGTTGGACCGAGTGGGAGAAGTTGGTCTGACCGAAATTGACTTAGAAGGTTTTGGAAGTCAGCCTTAGACGGATCGGTGGCTCCGAGTGCTCCTCACTCGGAGGGTCCGAAAATGACTTGTTCAAAGTTTGTGATATGAGCATGAATAGAATTTGAGACAAGAAAGCATAGATAGCTAGGGGAGGTGCTTAGGCATTCTTGTCCATCCATTTGGCCAGAAAAATCAAAACAACCAAAACAACAAATGGATGTCCTCGAATGGATAAAATCATGCATTCAACATGCTCACACAATAAGATAGCAAATGAAATATGTGTCAAACATGCACAACCAACACTCTAGCTACTAGCACACAATTTGTCGATGACTAGGTCATCTTTATATGAGTATTTTGACTTAGGAGCCAAATGAGAACATTTGATCATAGGTCATACTCATTGTTTAAGCACAAGTGGGGTTACCACTTTTACATAAAGCATTGATGTGTTCACATCATTTGGAGATGCTTTAGCTCAATTTTTAGAGCAAAGCTCCCCCTAGATGTGAGAACCCCTTTTAAAGGGTCAAACTAACCTTGGGTTGTCGTAGAAGACTTCATGTAGATGTTGAAGATGTGGATGCTCAATGTTGATGTAGATCATCAAGAGTTGGGAGCTATCCTTTGGATTAGGGCACTTTCAATACCTACATGGGTTAGTCCCACAAGGAACAAACAAGGATATCCATGGACATAGATTGAGGTTCACAATAGATGATGTCCATGAAAGCAATGATTACCTTGTCCCTTGACTTACCAACAAGAGGGTTTGTGACTCCATGAACTAGTGCATGATGTGGAAGTTGATTGCACAAGTTGCCAAAATGAATGTGAGTGAAGTACGTTGGCGGAGTCACCCTCAAGAACTTTCTAGTTCTTCTTCTTCGGGATCGACATCATCTTGATGGGAATCCTTGGGGATGTAGTTGAGCTTGACGAAGTAGAACTTGACGTGTCCTTGGGAACCCACTTGACCATGGCTTGAGGTGCTTCAATGAATGCATCAATCTCCTCTTGAAGCTTGTCCTTGGCTTTTAGCTTGTGGTCTTGTGGTGGAAGGTCATCTTGAGCTTGTTCCACATTGGAAGAAGTAGGATCATACTTCTCCTTTTGAGAAACAAACTGTGGAGTAGGGTATTGACCTTCTTCCCACTCAACACCTTCGGCGTTGAACTTTCGCTCAAAACCAATCCCTTGATTCTTCCGGTGCCTTCCTTGTTTGCGAACAATTTCCTCAAAGTTCTTGCTTCCGGCAAGACTCTTGTAGACACCTTTCTCTATGATTTCCTTCAATAAGCTATTTTCTTGGTCAAGTGTAACTTGGCTTGAAACATTGTTAGTGGAATCAAGAGAACTACTAGAAGCAACAATATTAGATTTAACATGGTTATTGTTACTACTAGAGGAAGAATTTTTCTTAAGCTTGTCATGCTTAGTCTTAATAGGTGGCAAGAAATTAGACAAGAGAAGTCGTTTGGCAAGATATGAAGAACTCTTCTTTCGAAGATCGTCATTGATCGCTTTTAGAAACTCATGTTCTTGCTCTAGAGTGAGCTTCTCGAAGCGTAGCTTCTCATGAGATCTTAGGAGCTCTCTATGATCTTCTTGAGTTGTTTCATGAGCTAACTTAAGAGTGTTTAGTTCTTTAGTTAGACGCTCAATCTCCTTCATAGCATTGTCATTCGACTCTTCTCGACTATAAAGACTACTAGCATTTTCATCGTTACTAAGCTCACTAGATTTATCATGCAAGAGCTCATCTTCACCAAGCAAGTCATCCTCATCACTATCAAAGTCAATGAATTCAGGGTGTGTTACCTTGGGGCCTTTAGACATGAAGCATCTTCCAATTCCCTCATTTGGTGAATCAAATAAGTCGTAGGAGTTGGAGTTGGAGGATACGAGAGCAAGACCGGCAACACCTTCATCTTGACTGTAGTCGGAGTCGGAGTGATAGCTTCCATCGGATTGATTGTCGGAGTCGGAGCTGGAGACCCATTCACCTACATGAGCTTGATGTCTTCTTCTTGTGTAGCTCCTTGATGACTTGTCTTTCCTCTCCGAATCCTTGCTTCTCCGAGAGGGTCTTCGTTCATAACGATCATCTCTACTCCTTCTCTCTCTCCGAGGTGACTCATCTCTTGATCTTCTTCTTGGAGATTCTTCTCTTCTCTTGTGGGGAGCCGTACACTCATTTGAGTAGTGTCCGGGTCTTCCACAATTGTAGCAGTTTCGATCACGACTAGAAGATCTCTTTTCATCATATGATCTAGACTTTGAGCTTCTCTCTTTGCCTCTATTCTTGTAGAATTTGTTGAAGTTCTTAACCATTAGGCTTATCTCTTCATTGGAAATTAACTTGTCACTTGAGGTTGTGGGAGCATCACTTGTAGCTTTGTAAGCACCACTTGACTTGTTGTGAAGCTCTTCCTTATCCTTAAGTGTCATCTCATGAGCAACAATTCTTCCAATGACTTCAGTTGGCTTGAGAGTCTTGTAGTTTGGCATCATTTGGATCAAAGTGCATACGGTGTCATACTTTCCATCCAAAGCTCTGAGAATCTTCTTAATGATGAATCGGTCGGTCATTTCTTCGCTTCCTAAGCCGGCAATCTCATTTGTGATGAGAGCAAGCCTAGAGTACATTTCAGCGACTCCTTCACCATCCTTCATCTTGAACTTGTCAAGTTGACCTTGAAGAATATCTAGCTTTGATTCCTTCACAGACTCGGTACCTTCGTGCATTTCAACCAAAGTATCCCAAATCTCTTTAGCATTCTCAAGACGGCTGATTTTGTTGAACTCCTCGGGACACAAGGCATTGAAGAGAATGTCACAAGCTTGAGCATTGTTTTGCAACATCCGCAACTCTTCCGGTGTAGCTTCGCGATCCGGAACTTTTCCTTCCTCGAAGAATTCACCTTGCATACCAACACAAATAATGCCCCATGCGGCTGGGTTATGACCAAGAATATGCATTTTCATTTTATGCTTCCAACTAGCAAAATTTGTACCATCAAAGTAAGGACCTCTACGATAATTACCCTCAATAGACGCCATACTCTCCTAGGTTGTGAAACCAAGCTTATGGAGTCCAATGCAATGGAAACCAAAACAATGGAGACCAAAGCTCTGATACCACTTGTAGGATTGAAAGTATGTCTAGAGGGGGGGGGGGTGATTAGACTACTTGTGGATATAAAAATTCTGCCTTTGACAAAGAACAGTTTTAGGTAGTTTCACAATTAAGATCAAGTCAAGTATCACCCTACACATGCAATTCTAGAGTATAAGCAGCGGAAAATAAATTGCACATGTAGTAAAGAGAGGTGGAGAAGATCAAACGCAATTTGGAGACGCAATGATTTTTCCCATGGTTCCGATAGGTAGTGCTATCGTACATCCACGTTGATGGAGACTTCAACCCACGGAGGGTAACGGCTGCGCGAGTCCATGGAAGGCTCCACCCATGAAGGGTCCACGAAGAAGCAACCTTGTCTATTCCATCATGGCCTACGCCCACGGAGGACTAGCCTTACTCGGGGTAGATCTTCACGAAGTAGGCGATCTCCTTGCCCTTACAAACTTCTTGGTTCAACTCCACATCTCGATGACGGAGGCTCCCAAGCGACACCTAACCAATCTAGGAGGCACCACCCTCCAAAAGGTAATAGATGTTGTAGATGATGATGAACTCCTTGCTCTTGTGCTTCAAATGATAATCTCCCCAAGACTCAACTCTCCTCACTGATATGGCTGTGGTGGAAGAAAGGATTGAGTGGAAAGCAACTTGGGAAGGTTAGAAATCAAGTTTCATATGGTAGGAATGGAGCAACTTGATCTCAACACAAGGGTAGGTAGTTCTCTTCTCAGAAAGTGTAAGGTAGGAGTGGTAGTTCTTTCTGATGGCTCTCTCCACGAATGAAGAGGGGGTGGAGGGGTATATATAGCCTCCACACAAAATCCAACCGTTACACACATAATTGAGCAATCTCGGTGAGACCGAAGTGGAAACTCGGTCAGACCGAAAGTTCAAATATAGTGAACATTGGGGTTTTCGGTGGGACCGAAAATACCATCTCGGTTTGTCCGATTTGAGTCAAAGACAGGAACTTGCCAGTTTCGGTGGGACCGAAAATGCAATCTCGGTTAGACCGATTTGAGCCAAGACAGGAGCTTGCCAATTTCGGTGAGACCGAAAATGCAATCTCGGTTATTCCGAAATGATGACAAACGGTTACAGAAGGTTGGCAGTCCGTGTTTCGGTGAGACCGATCTCAAACTCGGATTGATCGATTTTTCTAGGGTTTGGCTTATGGCTGAGGTGGTTCATCTCGGTGGGACTGAGTTGGAAGAATCGGTTTGTCCGAGATTACTTATGAGTGTGTATAGAAGTGAAAGTTGCTGATAGTTGAAGGAGATATATCACTAAGCACTTGAGCAACCAGATCATCAACACAACCTCATCCCCTTTTAATAGTATTGGCTTTTCCTATGGACTCAATGTGATCTTTGATCACTAAACCAAAAATGGAGTCTTGAGCTTTTGCCAATGCTTGCCTTAGCATTTTGAGGGGTCCACTTCTTCAGTCATTTCCATACCCATATCACTGAACTTCTCTGAAATGATTCTCAAGTAACTATTAGTTCAATGATATATATGTTGTTATTAATTGCCAAAACCACCCGGGGATTAGTTGCACTTTCAATGGATTATCTGGAAACAGTGATACATGTGTGAATACATAGACCACAACGTGTCTCTAGTAAGCCTCTAGTTGACTAGCTCGTTGATCAATAGATGGTTACGGTTTCCTAACCATGGACATTGGATGTCATTGATAATGGGATCACATCATTAGGAGAATTATGTGATGGACAAGACCCAATCCTAAGCCTAGCACTAGATCGTGTAGTGTGTTTGCTAAAGCTTTTCGAATGTCAAGTAACTTTTCCTTAGACCATGAGATTGTGCAACTCCCGGATACTGTAGGAATTCTTTTGGTGTACCAAACGTCACAACGTAACTGGGTGGCTATAAAGGTGCACTACGGGTATCTCCGAAAGTGTCTATTGGGTTGGCACGAATCGAGACTGGGATTTGTCACTCCGTGTGACGGAGAGGTACCTCTGGGCCCACTCGGTAGGACATCATCATAATGAGCTCAATATGATCAAAGAGTTGTTCACGGGATGATGTGTTATGGGAACGAGTAAAGAGACTTGCCGGTAACGAGATTGAACAAGGTATCGGTATACCGACGATCGAATCTCGGGCAAGTATCGTACTGATAGACAAAGCGAATTGCGTACGGGATTGATTGAATCCTCGACATCATGGTTCATCCGATGAGATCATCAAGGATCATGTGGGAACCAACATGAGATCCCGTTGTTCGTTATTGACCGAAGAGTCGTCTCGGTCATGTCTGCGTGTCTCCCGAACCCGTAGGGTCTACACACTTAAGGTTCAGTGACGCTAGGGTTGTAGATATATTAGTATGCGGTAACCCGAAAGTTGTTCGGAGTCCCGGATGAGGTCCCAGACATCACGAGGAGTTCCGGAATGGTCCGGAGGTAAAGATTTGTATATAGGAAGTCCAGTTTCAGCCATCGGGAAAGTTTCGGGGGTCACCGATATTGTACCGGGACCACCGAAAGGGTCTCGGGGGTCCACCGGGTGGGGCCACCTATCCCGGAGGGCCCCATGTGCTGAAGTGGGAAGGGAACCAGCCCCTGGTGGGCTGGTGCGCCCCCCCCATGGGCCTCCCCCTGCGCCTAGGGTTGGAAACCCTGGGGGTGGGGGGCGCCCCACCAAACATGGGGGGCAAGTCCCCCCCTTGCCCCCCCCCTTGAGATGGGATCTCTAGGGGCCGGCGCCCCCCCTAGGGCCCCTATATAAAGAGGGGGGACAAAGGGCTGCGCACCCTAGCCCCTGGCGCCTCCCTCTCCCCCGTAACACCTCTTCATCTCGCTGAGCTTGGCGAAGCCCTGCCGAGATCCCCGCTGCTTCCACCACCACGCCGTCGTGCTGCTGGATCTCCATCAACCTCTCCTCCCCCTTGCTGGATCAAGAAGGAGGAGACGTCTCTCCCAACCGTACGTGTGTTGAACACGGAGGTGCCGTTCGTTTGGCGCTTTGTCATCGGTGATTTGGATCACGACGAGTACGACTCCATCAACCTCGTTCTCTTGAACGCTCCCGCTCGCGATCTACAAGGGTATGTAGATGCACTCCCCTCTCCCTCGTTGCTATATGACTCCATAGATTGATCTTGGTGATGCGTAGAAAATTTTAAAATTCTGCTACGTTCCCCAACATCTATTATGAGAGCCACTTATGGATTGCCTTCCAAGGATGGCAATACCTAGATCTATCCTTGTATCGTGGCTGGCTAGGGGCGTTAAATGACAGCGCTTGTTGGGAGGCAACCCAATTTTATATTTTTTGTTTTCGCTTCTGTTTAGGAATAAATATTGCATCTAGCTTCTGTTTAGATATGGTTTTGTGTTTTAATTAGTGTTTGTGCCAAGTAGAACCTTTGGGAAGACTTGTGTGAAATTTATATGATCTTGCTGTAAAAACAGAATCGTTAGCACTCACTAGAATAGCCACCATATTTTATTGGAGTGTGATATTTAGTTTATTCTTTTTGAAGATGATTATTAGACGAATTCACCACATTTACAAATTTATTTGAATTTTTTTGGAGTTACAAAAGTATGCAAAAGTTACAGATTACTACAGACTATTCTGTTTTTGACAGATTCCATTTTTCGTGTGTTGTTTGCTTGTTTTGATGAATCTATGAGTAGTATTGGAGGATATGAATCATAGAGAAGTTGGAATACAGTAGGTTTAACACCAGTATAAACAAAGAATGAGTTCATTACAGTACCTTTGAGTGGTGGTTCGTTTTCCTATACTAACGGAGCTCACGAGATTTTGTCTAAGTTTTGTGTTGTGAAGTTTTCAGGTTTTGAGTATTGCTTTGATGGACTACGGAACAAAGAGTGGAAAGATCCTAAGCTTGGGGATTCCCAAGGAACCCCAAGGTAAAATTCAAGGACGACCAAAAGCCTAAGCTTGGGGATGCCCCGGGAAGGCATCCCCTCTTTCGTCTTCATCTATCGGTAACTATACTCGGGACTATATTTTTATTCACCACTTGATATGTCTTTTACTTGGAGCGTCATGTATGATTTGAGTCTTTGCTTGTTAGTTTACCACAATTATCCTTGCTGTACACACCTTTTTGAGAGAGATAAATATGTCCTAGGAATTGTTAGAATAATCTATGTGCTTCACTTATATCTTTTGAGCTAAATGGTTCGCTCTAGTGCTTCACTTATATCTTTTGAGCTAAATAGTTTTGCTCTAGTGCTTTCCTAATATATTTTTTAGCACGGTGGTGATTTTATTTTGTAGAAATTGTTTATCTCTCATGCTTCACTTATATCCTTTTGAGAGTCTATTAGAACAGCATGGTAATGTGCTTTGGCTATAAAACTAGCCTTAACATGATAGGCATCCAAGATGAATGTAGTAAAAACTTTCATACAAAGTGCATTGAATATGATGAGAGGTTTGATGCTTGATAATTGTTTTGAGATATGAGGATAGTGATATTAGAGTCATGCTAGTGGAGTTATTATGAAATTGAGAAATACTTGTGTTAAAGTTTGTGATTCTCGTGGCATGCACGTATGGTGAACCGCTATGTGACGAAGTTAGAGCATGAGGTATTTGTAGAGTGTCATCCTTTGTGTGGAGGTCGGGGGCGCGTGATGGTTAACTCCTACCAACCTCCCCCTAGGAGCATGCTTGATTGCTTGGTTTTGATGACTCATAACTTTTTGCAATAAGTATATGAGTTCTTTATGACTAATGTTGAGTCCATGGATTATACGCACTCTCACCCTTCCACCATTGCTAGCCTCTCTTATACCGCGCAACTTTCGCCGGTACCATACACCCACCATATACCTTCCTCAAAATAGCCACCATACCTACCCATCATGGCCTTTCCATAGCCATTCCAAGATATATTTCCATGCAACTTTCCACTGTTCCGTTCATAAGACACGCTTCATATTGTCATATTGCCATGCATGATCATGTAGTTGACATCGTATTTGTGGCAAGGCCACCATGCATAATTTTTCATACATGTCACTCTTGATTCATTGCACATCTGTGTACACCGCCGGAGGCATTCATATAGAGTCATACTATGTTCTAGTATCGAGTTGTAATATCGAGTTGTAAATCAATAAAAGTGTGATGATCATCATTATTAGAGCATTGTCCCATGTGAGTAAAGGCCAAAAAAAAGAGATGGCCCAAAAAAATAGAGAGGGGCTAAAAAAAGGAGAAAGCCCCTCCAAAAAAAATGAGAGAAAAGAGAGAAGGGACAATGCTACTATCATTTTCCACACTTGTGCTTCAAAGTAGCACCATATTCTTCATGATAGAGAGTCTCATCTTTAGTCACTTTCATATACTAGTGGGAATTTTCATTATAGAACTTGGCTTGTATATTCCAACGATGGGCTTCCTCAAATGCCCTAGGTCTTCATGAGCAAGCAAATTGGATGCACACCCACTTAGTTTCTTTTGTTGAGCTTTCATACATTTTTTTGCTCTAGTGCATCCGTTGCATGGCAATCCCTACTCACTCACATTGATATCTATTGATGGACATCTCCATAGCCCGTTGATATGCCCAGTCGATGTGAGACTATCTCCCTCCTTTTTGTCTTCTCCACAACCACCACTCTATTCCACATAGTGCTGTATCCATGGCTCACGCTCATGTATTGCGTGAAAGTTGAAAGGTTTGAAAAAATTGAGTATGAAAACAAGTGCTTGGCTGAAACCGGGGTTGTGCATGATATGAATATTTTGTGTGATGAAGAGAGAGCATAGCCAGACTATATGATTTTGTAGGGTTAACTTTCTTTAGCCATGGTATTTTGAGAAGACATGATTGATTTGTTAGTATGCTTGAAGTATTATTATTTCTTATGTCAATATAGACTTTTGTCTTGAATCTTTCAATCTGAACATTCATGCCACAATAAAGAGAATTACGTTGAAAATTATCTTGGTTAGCATTCCACATCAAAAATTCTATTTTTTATCATTTACCTACTCGAGGACGAGCAGGAATTAAGCTTGGGGATGCTTGATACGTCTCCAACGTATCTATAATTTTTTATTGTTGCATGCTATTATTTATGATGTTTTGTATGTTTAATGGGCTTTGTTATACACTTTTATATTATTTTTGGGACTAACCTATTAACCCAAAGGCCCAGTCCAGATTGCTGTTTTTTTGCCTATTTCAGGGTTTTATAGAAAAGGAATATCAAACGGAGTCCAAACGGAATGAAACCTTCGAGAGATATATTTTTGGAGTGTTATCTTCACGGGAGACTTGAGAACCACGGAATAGGGCACACTTGGCGTCCACGAGGGTGGGGGGCGCCCCCCTACAGAGCGCACCCCTGCCTCGTGGGCCCCACGTTGATCCCCCGATGCCCTCCTTCCTCCTATATATACCCATGTACCCCGAAAACATCATAATAGGAGACAAAACCCTAATTCCACCGCCGCAACCTTCTATTCTCGTGAGATCCCATCTTGGGGCCTGTTCCGAAGCTCCGCCGGAGGGGGGATCTACCACGGAGTGCTTCTACATCAACACCATCGCCTCACCATGAGTTGTGAGTAGTTTACCATAGACCTTCGGGTCCATAGTTAGTATCTAGATGGCTTCTTCTCTCTCTTTGGGTCTCAATACCAACTTCTCCTCGGCCTACGAGGAGACCTACTCGATCTAATCTCTTTTTGCGGTGTGTTTGTCGAGATCTGATGAATTGTGGGTTTATGATCAAGATTATCTATGAGAAATATTTGGTTCTTTTCTGAATTCTTCTATGTATGATTATAATATCCTTGCAAGTCTCTTTGAATTATTGGTTTGGTTTGGCCTACTAGATCTATAGTTCTTTCTATGGGAGAAGTGCTTGGCTTTGGGTTCAATCTTGCGGTGTCCTTTCCCAGTTATAGTAGGGGCAGCAAGGCACGTATTGTATTGTTGACATCGAGGATAAAAAGATGGGGTTTTCATCATATTTCTTGAGTTTATCCCTCTACATCATGTCATCTTGCTTAAGGCGTTACTCTGTTCTTATGAACTTAATACTCTAGATGCATGCTGGATAGTGGTCGATGTGTGGAGTAATAGTAGTAGATGCAGAATCGACTCGGTCTACTTGTTACGGACGTGATGCCTATATACAATGATCATGCCTAGATATTCTCATAATTATTTTCTTTCCTATCAATTGCTCGACAGTAATTCGTTCACCCACCGTAGAATTCTGCTATCATGAGAGAAGCCACTAGTGAAACCTATGGCCCCCGGGTCTATTCTCAACATGTCAATCTACTTTACTTTACCATTTTTACTTTCTTTTCATATATCCAAAAATACCAAAAATATCAAACTAACGTATCTATCAGATCTCACTTTCGTAAGTGACTGTAAAGGGATTGACAACCCCTTATCGCATTGGCTGCGAAGTTCTTATTTGTTTGTGCAGGGGCGAGGGACTCGCGCGTGGTCTCCTACTAGATTGATACCTTGGTTCTAAAAAACTGAGGGAAATACTTACGCTACTGTGCTGCATCACCCTTTCCTCTTCGAGGGAATACAATGCAAGATCGAGAAGTAGCAACAACCAAAAGGAGAGTGAGAGCCACAAGCGTAAATCGAATGCCTTGACGATGAGCGACAAGAAACACCTAGCGCTATTTGCCACCAAAAGTGAGATGGGAGAAGTGTGTGAGAACCCATCAAGTATTCTTCACTTTGTGCTCTTATGCAAAGGTGAAGTGGAACAACCTAACACTTCACCACCTCTTCCTTTTGTGTTGTCTCATTTGTTGCAGGAATTCCAAGTTGTCTTTCCCGATGGGCTACTACTACTGTCGGGGGAAACTGTCCACCACGAGCACCTATGGGACCGGAGCCCCTTGTCGTTGCGGTGAGGGAGCGGAGGGAGCGCAAAGAGCAGATCGTGGTGAGCACGCGGGCAGTTTACCCAGGTTCGGGCCGCGGTGAACGCGTAAAACCCTACTCCTGCTTGATTGTATTGAGTTGAGGAGCTCAGGAGCTTGAAGAACTAGCTACCCCGAGCGCATGAGCGATCTAGGTTCCGAACCCTTTCTACGTTGTGCATGGGCCTCCTTTTATAGTGCAAGGGGTCACCGACAGGTGTCAACGTAGGAGAAACGGTAAAAATGTAATAGTGGTGGTAGTTGTAACAGTGCGGGAATAGTGGAGCTACAGTGGATGAACAGTGGTCATCACCTACTTAGACAATGGGGGACAAGAGCATTTAATGCCCGTCGCCGTCGACCCCAAAAGCGCCCGCCCTTGCGTCTCCGCTTGCCACGGCGATGGCTTTACCACCGTGGAATGCCACCGTGTTCCCCAGGCTGCACAGCCATCCGCCACGCGTCCCTGGAGTGGCCCCAGGGCGACGCGTGGTTCGATGAGCTGGAGCGCGGGCACACAGCGTAACTCTCCCCGGCAAGCACCTTGCCGGGGTCTTGACCTTGCCGGGCCCGGGAGCTTGCCGGGCTCTGGAGCTTGTCGCTCCCCAGGCCCCGCTGGGGCACATGTTGCGCCGAGGCATGTCTTCGGTAATGTAATCTTCTGGCCTTCCTGGCAAGCTCCTCTTGCCAGGGTCTTGTGCTAGTGAGGTAATCTTGAGCCTGGGACGGCCTTCCCGGCAAGCTCCACTTGCCGGGGTCTCGATCTTCTGTCTCGTATACTTTGTTTTTGAATGGTTTTATATGGAGCAGGAAGGTCTCCGGCAAGCATGTGGTAGGCCCTGCCGCGGGAAGCTGCTACTACCCGTGCACAAGTTGGGGTACTGAGGTACCCCTACCTTAGTACGCCGACAGGAGCCCCCGGGCCTGGGCCACACACGGTGCCGAGCGCTGTTGGGCCAGGCCCAAAACAGTGCACGGGCACACGCGGCCCACGGCACGCCGAATCCACTTCCGCATCCGCAGCGTCCCTCCGTAACGGCACGCGTCGATTGCGGCGTCGTGGGATGGGACGTGGCCATGTTCTTTTAATGGAAATAGCGAAACGCCCCCCACTTCCCCATAAAAGCAAAGGAAGCAGGAGCGGTTCCCCTCCTACGCCTTCATTGCTTCTTCTTCCACCTCCAGAGATTCCCCTTTGCGCTCCGCCTCCACACCTCCTCCGCCGTCTTCCGCATCTGCGGCGCCGCAGGACTCTTCGTCCCCCTTCCCTCGCCGCCTCCGCCATGGCCCTGAAGACCGAGAAGGCGAAGGCGGAGAAGACCAAGAAGGAGAAATCTGATCAGGCGGCGAGGCTTGCTCTGCTGCGGAAGCGGAACGTCGTCTTCGCGCCAAGGCTCAGCGCGCGGGAGCTCTGGAACAAGTATTACTTGTTCTGGGCCAAGGACACCAAGGCGCATCCCCGGACCAGAGCCTATCCCGCCGCCGCCAAGGACAATTACCCCGGCGGGTACTTCTTCTTCGCAGCTTTCTTCCATTGCGGCCTTTGTCCCCCTTTTTCCGACTTTTTCTGCGATATCATGCACACCTACGGCCTCCATCTTCTAGACTTCACCCCCAACGCCATCCTCACGATGGCGGTTTTCGCACATCTGTGCAAAAACTATATTGGGATATATCCGAATGTAGCGCTGTTTAGGCACTTCTTCGCCCCTAGAGTAGAGGCCGGCGCTCCACTCTCCGGAGGAATCTCTTGGGTCTTTCGCCTGAACAAGAAAGAGTCCTACTTGCCGGGGGAGCTCCGCGGCAAGTGGGAGGAGTGGCGCGCGGACTGGTGCTGGATAGTTGAGGACGAGCCGCAACCTTTCACCGCGCCGCGCACAACAGCCATCGTGCGCGGCAGGGACTGGAGTGAGTTGGATTCGGACGACATCAAGCTCAACGTCGCCCTCATCAGAATTCTTCGTCTCCGGGTAGCTAAGTTGTCTGTCGGAGAAGTAGGCACAGATTTCCTCCGCCGCCGCATTGCCCCTCTACAAGATAGGAAGAGGCCAGCCTGGGAGTACGGCAACGCGGCGGACATAATGAGGCTGCGCCCCGGGCTAAACTTCAACTTCACATCGCTGGAGCTGAAGAGGATGGTCCGGGAACTCTTTAAGCATGACCCGGCCCACCCAGAGTGGTTCAGAGCTCCCCGGGGAGTGGTGCCCCTCTGCAACAGCACGGCCCGGGATCCTCTTCGCGCCATGATGCCCGCATGCGACTCGCATGGCGTGGACCGCACATGGATACCGCCCAAGGCATCAGACATCATGAGCTTCTTCGACAACCTGGTGGAGGTGCCGAAGAACAAGGATGAGATCAAGGGGCTCACCCGGGACACCACCGACCAGGAGATTGCCTATATAGCTTCTCGGGTTGAAGAGGCCGCTGCAGCCGCAGCGGCAGGAGAGTTTGGCTTTATAGTCGAGGAGGCAGAGGCTGCGGATGTGTCCTGCCAAGCAGAGGAGGCGGAGATCCGCAGGCTGCTGCAGCTTCCTCCCGACGAGCTCGCCGGGGTCCCTTCTTTGAGGCACTCCGGGATCCCCGGAATCTTGACCGAGGCCGCGGCGAGAAGCGGCGCTGCCGGAGGAAACAGAGGCGCCGCAGGGAGCGGAGGCGCCGGAGGGGGCGGAGGCGCCGCAGGGAGAACGGCCGCGGGGCAGGGCGTTGGGCCCAGCAAGCCAGCCGAGGAGGAAGACGCCGGGGCCGACGAGGACTCCGACGGGTCTCTGGGGCTCTATGCCGACGACCTCTCCTCGTCATCGGAGACCTCCCCGCCTCGGGCAAGTCCCAGGCGATCTCCGCTGAAACGTCTCCACAAGGCGACGACGGGGACGAGGGCGCAGGCGCCCCGACAACAACCAACTCGCCGGGCGGCGCGAGCTACCCGGGGGAGCCAAGCTGCGACGGGGGCGCCCGGCGCACCAACCACGGCGGGGGCGACCCGCACACAGGCCACGGCGGGGGCGACCCGCACACAGGCCGCGGCGGAGGCACCCCGCACGTCAGCGCCAAGCGAAGGAGGGTCTTCGCAGAGCGGAGCGGCTGCTCCGCCCGCTCCCCGGGCCTCGGCGTCCACAGGGGCCGGGTCTTCGCAGCCCCCAGCCCCGGGGACCGCCAAGCGCCCGAGGGAGTCTTCGCCTCCTGCTCCTCGCGCGGACGCGCCTCAGGTGGCGTTTGACTTCTCCGCCCTGAGCGACGATGACGACGAGGAACAGGAGTAAGAACTCGAGGCTTTGTATCTTCTTTAACTTTGTCTTGATTCTTCTTTTGCTGGTTCTGATCTTGCTTCTTGCTTTGATTTCAGGACCCTGGCCCAGCGAGCGGTGAAGAAGGCCAAGGTTCCTGTCGTCGAGGTCGAGGACGACTCGCCCGTCGCGGCGACAGGGGACGCTCCAGCGACGAGCTTGCCGGACCCGAGCGCTGCTCCGGGGAGCAGCCCCCAGCGCAGCCCCCAGCGTAAGTCTGGGCTTGATCTTTCCACTTGTCGGGCGCGCTTGAGGAACTTGTTTATACTGACACCTTGTTGTTCTTGTTTTGCTTTGATTGTCTCGTGCAGAAGTGGAGCCGCAGCCACAAGAGCACCCGGAGATCACTCCCGAGGAGCTGCAGGCCCCGCCGTCCCCGCCAAGGACGAACTCTCCGGCAAGGGAGAGTGCTCCGCCAAGGGCGGGTACTCCGCTAAGGGCGAGTACCCCGCCAAGGGCGAGCAGCCCGGCGAGGGCGGCCACCCCGCCAAGGCAGAGCTCCCCGGCGAGGGAGCCCGCCGTCGACGAAGTCCGCCAAGGTAAGTTTTGTAATCTTGTCTTCTTGGATTCGTCTCTTTTTGGATATTTGTTTGAACTTCTTCTTCTTTTTCTTCTTCTTCTAGATCCTCCTCCCCCCGAGCAGATGGAGACGGAAGTCGTCGTCGAGGAGGAGGGCGCGCAGGGCGGCGGCGGCGATGCCCCTGTCGTAGAAGACACGGCAGAAACCGCCGAACCTGCTGTGGAGGAGACTGCTCCGACCGCAGACGCAGTGGCCGGGGAGGGGGACGGCGACCGCACTGCCGGCCCGGAGGCGGCAGGAGCATCGAGTGCTGCGCCGGCCGCCGGCCCCTCCACCGAGAAGGAGCAGTCCGCCTACTATCTTGAGGCTCCCAACGGCGTCTTCATCCAGGTGCCGTGGGGATCCTCGTCGCGAGCCCCCGCGGAGGGAGAGGCCTTCGACGGAGAGGTTCTCACCTCCGTGGGGCTGAAGATTGTCGAGGCGCCTGGCGGAAGCGACGGGCCCGAGGAGGAGAAGTTGCTTCATCAGCTCCTGGCCCTTTACCGGGCCAGGCAGGCGAAGCTCGCGTCTCGGGAGGCCCTTGCCGCCAAGGCCGCGGCTGACATGGAGAAGCGCGCGGCGGAGCTCCGCGCCGCCAACCAGGCGGCCCTCCGCGACGTGGCGGAGGAGCGCGAGAGGCTCGCCGGGGAGTACCAGGAGTGGCTCCTGGAGAAAGCTGAAGCCGAGGAGCAGCAGCGACTCGCCGGAGAAGAGCTGTCCCGGCGAGAAGGAGAGCTCACCCAACGGAAGGTCAACCTCGACTCTCACGAGGAAGACCTTATCGCCCGGGAGCAGGCCCTTAGCGGAGAGCTGAAGGAGGCGAAGGCCGCCGCGGACGCCGCGGAGACCGCCAAGAAGGAGCTCGAGGCCAAGGTTGCGCAGCTGGAGGAGTACTTGAAGGCGAGCTCGGAGAGGGTCACCGCGCTCAACATAGAGCGCGAGAAGGACGCGCACACCAACTCTGAACTCCAGGTGCGCCTCTCCAAGCAAGGCGACGAGCTGAAGGCCGCCAAGGATTCCATTGCAGATCTGGAGCTGAAGATTTCCACGTTGAAGGACTCGCTCGACGCCGTCCGGGACCGGGAAACCAAGCTGAAGGAAGAGCTCCGCAGGGAGCGAGGCTTGGTGGAGAGCGCCACTACTGCGGCTGAGAACTTCCGCCGGACCGTCGAGGTATGGACCGACGACTTGGTGGCCTCCGCATCCAACATCGACCAGGAGCTGTTGGCGCTGAAGGTCGAGCATCTTATTTACTCTCCGGATCAAAACCTCCCTCACAGCGCCAAGCTCAGCCTCTTCTTCAGAGGGATCGCGCCGGCCCTTGCAAATCTTTAGAAGAAGCTTCCTGCGCAACTGGCCGAAGAGTCACGCCAGCTCTGCGCGGGAACCTTGGAGCGCGTCCTGACGAAGATAGTGTACCGCAATCCTGGTATAAATCTCGTCAACGTTCTCCGAAGCTTGCCGGCCGACGCGGATGTGGAGGCGCTGAAGGCGCAGGTCGCCCACATTATCGCCAAAGTGAACAAGATCTCCAGGATCGAGGGCGACCGCGTAGACTAGGCCTCCTTTTCCTTTATCTCTTTTGTTGCTGCATAGTGTGCCATGAACTTATTAGTCATTGCGACAAGTTATCCCTTGTAAGATATTTATCTTATTTTTGATCAATCAGTGCAATGTTATCTCCCTTGTCTTAGTCCTTTACTTTGTATGCTTTTCACCCTACGTTTCCAGGGAGCTTGCCGGCAAGGGCCCTTTGCCGCAAGCGCTGAGTGCTGGACTCTGAGCAGCCTGCTGGCCAAGGTCTTACCGGCAAGCAACCTTGCCGCAGCTAGTCGCAACGCACTTAGCTTGCTGAGTGAACTCGAAAACGAAACAAGGGCGCGACACTTGTCGCAGCTCACTTAAGTCGTTGAGTGTACTCGAAAACAAGATAAGGGTGCGGCTAGCTACGGGTAGGTTCCTCCGCGCACAGGTTTTCCATACAAAGTGTGATTGTTCAAGGAAGACAACTAAAAAATTAAAAATTTGAACTGGTCGAATTCTAATAACTTAGCTTTTATATATTGCTTGCTTCCCGGTAAGGCTTTCTCTTTCTTGAACAGCACTTGGTTCGTCTTCCATCTCC
>LR738709.1:368237555-368327683 GCA_902687465.1 Secale cereale | reverse complement strand
CCCTCCCCCCCCCCCCCCGGCAAACTTGTGCGCGAGGAACATTCCTTCTGCTTAAGAGGCAAGGAAAAAGAGGAGGGAAACAAGTATATGGCCTTTCGGCTTACTAATGCTTACCGGATACGTGTGTTGCGCAAAACGCCAAATAACGCATGCAAATAGCGAAGAAAAGCATGGAAAAGGCAAATAACGCAAAACACAAAAGCTTTACTGATGCACAGGGTCTGAGCCTGGCTTTGTACAAAGGGTTACATGCAACAGCGGCAAAGCTTGTACAAAGGGTGGTTGCCGGAGCGGATCACGGCAACCGCGCCTTATGGGTGAAACTTGCGAAGATGCTCTATGTTCCAGGAATTGCTCACCGGTAAGCCTTCTTCGGTCTCAAGGCGGACGGCGCCGGGCCTTGTGACTTGTCTCACCCGATAAGGGCCTTCCCACTTCGGCGTCAACTTGTTGGAATTCTTGGCGGACTGAACGCGCCGAAGAACAAGGTCGCATTCCTCGAGACTCCTGGCCTTAACCTTGCGGCTATGATAGCGACGCAAGGCTTGCTGGTATCGAGCAGCTCGTACAACAGCCTGGAGACGTTCCTCCTCGAGGAGCAATGCATCATCTTGTCGCAATTGCTCTTGCTCGAGCTCATCATAAGCGAGCACTCGAGGAGATCCGTATACGAGTTCCGTGGGGAGAACTGCCTCTGCTCCATAGACTAGAGCAAAGGGTGTCTGTCCGGTGGCTCGACTTGGTGTCGTTCTGATTGACCAAAGAGCCGCCGGTAGCTCCTCTATCCAGTTTTTTCCGCACTTGCGCAGCCTGTCAAAGGTCCTTGTCTTGAGTCCGTGCAGCACTTCAGCATTTGCCCTTTCCGCTTGATCGTTGCTCCTCGGGTGAGCAACAGAAGCGAAACAGACCTTGGCGCCAAGGTCTTGGACGTACTGCATGAAGGTGCGACTAGTAAATTGTGTACCGTTGTCGGTGATGATCCTGTTAAGAATCCCGAAACGGCAAACAATCGACCTGAAGAACCTGACTGCTGACTGTGCTGTCACCTTTCTCACTGGTTCCACTTCTGGCCACTTTGTGAACTTGTCGATTGCGACGTACAAGTACTCAAAGCCCCCAACAGCACGGGGGAAGGGGCCGAGGATATCGAGCCCCCAGACCGAGAAGGGACAGGATAAAGGAATCGTCTGGAGAGCTTGAGCTGGCTGATGAATTTGCTTGGCATGGAACTGGCACGCTTCACACTTGGTTACTAGTGCAGTTGCATCTTGGAGGGCTTCTTGCCAAAAGAACCCTTGCCGGAAAGCTTTCCCGGCAAGCGCCCTTGCGCCAATATGGTGACCGCATATGCCTCCGTGTATTTCTGCCAACAGCTTCTGTCCATCTTCTCTGGAGATGCATTTCAACCTGACACCATTGAGTCTTCTTCTGTACAGCTCGTTATCCATGAACTGGTACATACTTGACTGCCTGGTTATTTTCTCTATCTCTGCCGGGTCGTCGGGAAGTTCTCCAGTTTTCAGAAAACGGACGATCTGCTGCGCCCATGCCGGAGCTTGAGGCTCGACGGCAAGGACTAAAGGCATGAGGGCCGCTGCGGGAACCTCAGCTTCCACGGCAAGAACCTCTGGTCCTGCCGGAGCTGATGGTCCCCCGGCAAGCTCGCCGGGGCGAGGCTTGTCGGGAACGCTTGCTTCAACTATACAGATCCGAGGATCTGCAGGAGCAATTTGTTCCTCAGCGTTTTGACCGTTGATCTTGGGGACCTTGGCGGCGACCTCGGGGAGGTCCGCCGGCAAGTAGTCGCCGGAGACCAACTTTCTCTTCTTGGACTGCCCAATTGATGGTGTAACGGATGGCTGAGTTAGCTTGAGCAAGAAGGTCCCTTGTTCCACAGGTAACTTCATCGCAGCACACTTCGAAAGGCCATCTGCAATGTCATTCTGAGCTCTCGGGACGTGCTCCATTTGCAGACCTTCAAAGTGCTCTTCAAGCTTTCTCACTTCGTCTACATAAGCTTCCATCAAAGGGCTCTGGTAGCTCTTGTTAACTTGCCGGACCACCAACTGAGAATCTCCCCGCACAATCAGCTTCCTGATCCCAAGTTCGGCCGCAATCCTGAGGCCGGCAAGCAAGCCTTCATACTCAGCAGTGTTGTTTGTCGCTTGCTCCCTGGGAAAGTGCATCTGGATAACATACTTGAGGTGCTCTCCGGTGGGTGTGATAAGTACCATGCCGGCACCGGCGCCTTGCAGCGAGAAGGCACCATCATAGTACATCAACCATTAACTTGTTGCTTCTTGTATGGGTACACTTGTCTCTGGAATTTCCTCATCGGGCGTCGGGGTCCATTCAGCTATGAATTCTGCCAAAGCTCGGCTCTGAATAGTTGAGGTACTTTCAAACTTGAGTCCAAAGCTCGACAGCTCCAGTGCCCACTCAACGATCCTGCCTGTTGCCTCTGGATTGTGCAATATCCTCTTCAGTGGAAAGCGAGTGACCACTGTTATCTCATGTGCTTGGAAATAATGGCGCAGCTTTCTCGAGGCCATAAGGAGGCCGAAAAGCAACTTCTGCACCCCGGAGTATCTTGATCTAGCTCCCTGCAAGAGGGAACTTACGAAATACACCGGGCGCCGCACCATCTTTCTTCGCACTTCTCCTTGATCCTGCGCAGAGTTGTCCTTGTCGGGGCCAGAGCTTGTCGGAGGAGCCCCCTGCTTGTCGCTGGATTCGCTTACCGGTGGTGCTGATTCCTCGTCGGCCTCTCTCTCTGCTACTAACGCAGCACTAACCACCTGGTTGGTTGCCGCTAGGTACAGCAGCAACTTTTCCTGTGGTCTAGGTGCGACAAGTATTGGAGTAGAGGATAGGTACCGTTTCAAGTCCTGCAGCGCTGCCTCCGCTTCTGGAGTCCATTTCATAGGACCTGCCTTCTTCAAGATTTTGAAGAAAGGAAGGGCGCGTTCTGCAGACTTCAAAATGAACCTACTGAGGGCAGCCACACAACCTGCAAGTCTCCTGACATCCTTGACGCGCTTCGGGGCTTCGATCTGCTCTATGGCTTTAATCTTGTCGGGGTTAGTTTCAATCCCCCTCTGTGACACAAAGAACCCGAGAAGCTTGCCGGAGGGAACTCCAAAGACGCACTTCTCGGGGTTCAACTTAAGCTGGATCTTGCGTAGGTTCTCAAACATCTCTTCCAAATCTTGTATCAGGGTATCCTTGGTCTTGCTCTTTACCACGATGTCATCCATGTAAGCCTCTACATTTCTGTGGATCTGCGGCTCAAAAGCAGTGTATACTACCCTTGCAAAGGTTGAGCCTGCATTCTTCAATCCAAAGGGCATGCGAATGAAGCAATATGTGCCACATGGAGTGATAAATGCAGTCTTCTCTTCATCTTCTTTGGCCATGAAAATCTGGTGGTAGCCTGAATATGCATCAAGAAAAGAGAGCAGCTCACATCCGGCAGTGGAGTCCACGATCTAGTCAATGCGCGGCAAGGGAAATGGATCCTTGGGACATGCTTTATTCACATCGGTGAAGTCTATACACAGTCTCCACTTCCCGTTGGCCTTGCGCACGACGACTGGGTTTGCCAACCACGTCGGATGGATCACGCCTCTAACTAGGCCCGCTGCTTCTAGTTTCTTGATCTCTTCGGCAATGAATTCTTGGCGCTCCACGGCTTGCTTTCTGACCTTTTGCTTGACGGGCCGCGCATGAGGACAAACAGCAAGCTTGTGCTCAATCACCTTCCTGGGAACACCGGGGATGTCAGATGGTTGCCAGGCAAACACATCGACATTCGCCCGCAGGAAGGCAACGAGCGCGCTTTCCTATTTGCTGTCAAGTGTGGCACTGATGGTGAAGGTACCACCAGTGTCGTCCTCCTTGGCGGACACCTTCTTGGTTGCCGGAGGAGCGGCCATCCCCTTCTTGCACTTGCCGGTGGAGCTCTATGGCACGTCCTCGACGGCAGCGCAGCACTCCGAAGAGGTGCGGTTGCCGGAGTGGGCCCCAGAGCACTTGCCGGACTTGGTCTTCGTCTTCTTCCCCCCGGGAGCTTCAGCGGCAAGTGTGTCCTTCTCTGCTGCGGCTGCTGCGTCCCGGTAGATCTTGTCGGCGCAGACAAGCGCATCTTTCTTGTCGCCATGGACAGTGATGACGCTTATCGGCCCCGGCATCTTGAGTACGTTGTAGGCGTAGTGGGAAGCTGCCATGAACTTGGCGAGGGCGGGACGGCCGAGTATTCCATTATATGGTAATGGAATATCGGCGACGTCGAATGTGATGCGCTCAGTTCTGAAGTTGAGCTCCCCGCCAAAGGTCACCGGCAAAGTGATCTTCCCCTTGGGCTTGCTCCTTCCCGGGTTTATTCCTTGGAACGACCCGGTCTCTTCGAGCTCGCCATCTGGGATTTGGAGTTTCTTGATCACAGCAGAGGAGATCAAGTTCAGCCCGGCCCCGCCGTCAACCAACATTTTGGTGACCTTGAGGTTGCGGATGGTGGGTGAGACCAGCATCGGCAAACACCCGACCGCAGTGGTGCGGTCAGGGTGATCCTCAAGATCAAAAATGATGGGCGTGCTGGACCATTTGAGGAGCCTGCGCGACTCCATGGGCGGCTCTGCTGCATTCACTTCCCGCACCCACTGCTTGAGTTGGCGGTGGGAAGTATGCAGAGAGGCGCCACCATCGACGCAGAGGACCTCCGTGGCCTTCTGGAACTCCTGCTCGCTGTTATCTTCATCCTCCATGTCATCGTCGTCGTCTTCTTCGTCCTTGTTGCGGCCCCGGGGAGGCCGATCACCTTGCCGCTGCTTGGCCTTGCCGCGGCGTCCTCCCCGGCCATTGAATGGCCGCTTCTTGCTTGGTTCTCCCCCGCCACCTTGGGCCTTCTCCTTGTCACGCCTCTCGTACTCAGCTTTCTGCTGCTCGACGAGGTACTTGACGCGTTTGCAGTTGGAGAGGTCGTGGCCCTTGGTGCGGTGGATCTTACAGTATTGCTTGTCGGAGCCGTCCTGCTTGTCGGCTGCCGCCACAGGGGCAGGCTCCTTGCCGGAGCCGCCAGCCTGTGTTTGCTTGGCGGGAGCCTCCTTGCCGGACTTCTCGACGGCAAGCACCTCCTTCTTGTTCTTCCTTCTGTTGTTCCGCCGCCGGCTCTTCTTTGCCGGGGCGGCGTCGTCGCTGTCGCTTCCCCCTGCGCCAGCATCCTCCCCGGGGAGTCTCCTCCCCTCTTCTGCGCGTGCGCACTTATCAGCTAGAGCATAAAGCTCGCTGACATCCCGTATCTTGGTCATGGCCATCTCTTCACGCATGCGGCGGTTACGTACGTTCTGGTGGAACGCACTGATAACCGTGGCAGGGTGGACGCCGGGGATGTTGTGCTGCACGCGGCTGAAGCGCTGGATGTACTTGCGCAGGGGTTCTCCTTCCTTCTGGGCCAGAATGTGGAGATCGCTCTCCTGGCCGTGGGGTTCGTGGCCGCCCGTGAAGGCGCCAACAAACTGGTGGCAAAGATCTGCCCAAGAAGAAATGGAGCCTTCCGGCAAGTGCATAAGCCAAGAACGAACGTTCGGCTTAAGCACGAGCTGGAAGTAGTTCGCCAATATCTTCTCGTCGCGCCCCCCGGCAGCCTGCACTGCGATTGTGTAGATGCTGAGGAATTCCGAGGGGTGCGTCTTGCCGTCGTACTTCTCCGGTACGTCGGGCTTGAAGTTCTTCATGCTGGGCCACTGGACGCGCCGCAGCTCACGGGTAAACGCAGGGCAACCTGCCGCGTACGGCAAGTCGCCTGGTTCACCGGGTGCGTGCGTGTCGACAGCGGTCCCAGCTCTCTGGTCTGATTGTCGCCGAGCTTCTCGGCGGCGCTCGATCGTTGTTCGAGCGTCTTCTTGTCGCCGGTCGTCAAGGACCTGGCGCTGGTCCCGACGAGCGCGCGGATCCGACGACGCCGTGGAGTCTTCGTCGACGTTGATCCGGCGGGGCGGCGTCTTTTGCTTCCGCGGCGGGGAGTGCACGGTGGTTGCACCCCCGGCGGTCTTGTCGCCGTCGGCCTTCGTCTTCTCGACTTGCCGTGGCCGCGAGGTCGCTGGCTGCTGCGGAGAGTCGTTGTTGGCGAAGGCGATCAGGCTCTGGATGGTTGCCCTCCAGTCTTCGGCCTTGTCTGCCGCTAGAGGGAAGTCGAGGAGCAGTTGCGCCCTCGCGAGCGCTTCTGCTGGAGAGGAGGGGAGCGGGGGCGAGCGGTGCGAGGAGCGGGATATGCTCGGACTCCTAACTGGGTTAGAAGGAGCAGGGTGCCGCCCCGGCGACCGCGCCTTGCTCGTGCCAGGACGATGGCACGGAGCGTCCCGCGAGCCTCCTGCTTGCCCTTGGCCCAGCAAGCGGATGCCACCTCCTGTGGCATGGCGCTGCTGGGTTGTCGTTTGCTGAGATGGACGTGGCGCGTCCACGGAGACCGAGGCTCGGTCATCCGTCTTGTCCTTGGATTTGGTGGTGGCGCGGGTTTCCTCGCCGGCGACCACCCTTCCGACGGCGTCTCCTCCGCCCACCGTTGGCTCTGGTGGCGGCGGATGAGACGCAGACGGGCCCGCGACCTCCGAAAGCTTCTTCTTCGGGGCCATGGCGCTGTTGTTGATGAAGCTGACGAGTCTGGAGAGGTTGATGAAGAATGCGCCCGCGTGAACGCCGGATCAGGTTCGCACAACCTCGACGCCCCCTACCTGGCGCGCCAAAGATGTCGGGGGAAACTGTCCACCACGAGCACCTATGGGACCGGAGCCCCTTGTCGTTGCGGTGAGGGAGCGGAGGGAGCGCAAAGAGCAGATCGTGGTGAGCACGCGGGCAGTTTACCCAGGTTCGGGCCGCGGTGAACGCGTAAAACCCTACTCCTGCTTGATTGTATTGAGTTGAGGAGCTCAGGAGCTTGAAGAACTAGCTACCCCGAGCGCATGAGCGATCTAGGTTCCGAACCCTTTCTACGTTGTGCATGGGCCTCCTTTTATAGTGCAAGGGGTCACCGACAGGTGTCAACGTAGGAGAAAGGGTAAAAATGTAATAGTGGTGGTAGTTGTAACAGTGCGGGAATAGTGGAGCTACAGTGGATGAACAGTGGTCATCACCTACTTAGAAAGTGGGGGACAAGAGCATTTAATGCCCATCGCCGTCGACCCCAAAAGCGCCCGCCCTTACGTCTCCGCTTGCCACGGCGATGGCTTTACCACCGTGGAATGCCACCGTGTTCCCCAGGCTGCACAGCCATCCGCCACGCGTCCCTGGAGTGGCCCCAGGGCGACGCGTGGTTCGATGAGCTGGAGCGCGGGCACACAGCGTAACTCTCCCCGGCAAGCACCTTGCCGGGGTCTTGACCTTGCCGGGCCCGGGAGCTTGCCGGGCTCTGGAGCTTGTCGCTCCCCGGGCCCCGCTGGGGCGCATGTTGCGCCGAGGCATGTCTTTGGTAATGTAATCTTCTGGCCTTCCTGGCAAGCTCCTCTTGCCAGGGTCTTGTGCTAGTGAGGTAATCTTGAGCCTGGGACAGCCTTCCCGGCAAGCTCCACTTGCCGGGGTCTCGATCTTCTGTCTCGTATACTTTGTTTTTGAATGGTTTTATATGGAGCAGGAAGGTCTCCGGCAAGCATGTGGTAGGCCCTGCCGCGGGAAGCTGCTACTTCCCGTGCACAAGTTGGGGTACTGAGGTACCCCTACCTTAGTACACCGACAACTACCTCTTGAGCTTGCGTTGTATTCCCTCGAAGAGGAAAGGGAGATGCAACACAGTAGCGTAAGTATTTCCCTCAGTTTTTGAGAACCAAGGTATCAATCCAGTAGGAGACCACGCGCCAGTCCCTCGCACCTGCACAAACAAATAAGAACTTCATAGCCAACGCGATAAGGGGTTGTCAATCCCTTTACGGTCACTTACGAGAGTGAGATCTGATAGAGATGATAAGATAATATTTTTGGTATAGAAACAGAAAGTAAAGAAAGCAAATAAATAACGGCGACAAAAATTTGCTAGTTGCGGGGAAAGTAATATGATAAAGATAGACCCGGGGGCCATAGTTTTCTCTAGTGGCTTCTCTCATGATAGCGGTATTCTACGGTGGGTAAACAAATTACTGTCGAGCAATTGATAGAAAAGCGAATAATTATGAGACTATATAGGCATGATCGTTGTATATAGGCATCACATCCGACACAAGTAGACCGACTCCTGCCTGCGTCTACTACTATTACTCCACACATCGACGGCTATCCAGCATGCATCTAGTGTATTGAGTTCAGAAGAACAGAGTAACGCCTTAAGCAAGATGACATGATGTAGAGGGATAAACTCAAGCAATATGATGAAAACCCCATCTTTTTATCCTCGATGGCAACAATAAAATATGTGCCTTGCTGCCCCTACTGTCATTGGGAAAGGACACCGCAAGATTGAACCCAAAGCCAAGCACTCCCCTACTGTCATTCCGTTTGGACTCCATTTGATATTCCTTTTCTGCAAAACCCTGAAATAGGCAAAAAACAGCAATCTGGACTGGGCCTTTGGGTTAGTAGGTTAGGCCCAAAAATGATATAAAAATGAATGATAAAGCCCATTAAACATCCAAGACTTCATAAATAATAGCATGGAACAATCAAAAATTATAGATACGTTGGAGACGTATCAAGCATCCCCAAGCTTAATTCCTGCTCGTCCTCGAGTAGGTAAATGATAAAGAAAGAATTTTTGATGTGGAATGATAACCAATATAGTTTTCAATGTAATTCTCTTAATTGTGGCATGAATGTTCAGATTGAAAGATTCAAGACAAAAGTCTATATTGACATAAGAAATAACAATACTTCAAGCAATACTAACAAAGTAATCATGTCTTCTCAAAATACTATGGCTATAGAAAGTTATCCCTACAAAATCATATAGTGTTGGCTATGCTCCCTTATTATCACACTAAATATTCATATCATGCACAACCCCGATTTCAGACAAGCATTTGTTTTTATACTCTATCTTTTCAAACCTTTCAACTTTCACGCAATACATGAGCGTGACCCATGGATATAGCACTATGGGTGGAATAGAGGTGGTTGTGGAGAAGACAAAGAGAGGGAGATAGTCTCACATCGACTAGGCGTATCAACGGGCTATGGAGATGCCCATCAATAGATATCAATGTGAGTGAGTAGGGATTGCCATGCAACGGATGCACTAGAGCTAAATATGAATGAAATCTCAACAAAAGAAACTAGTGGGTGTGCATCCAACTTGCTTGCTCACGAAGACCTAGGGAATTTGAGGAAGCCCATCGTTGGAATATACAAGCCAAGTTTCCACTAGTATATGAAAGTGATTAAGCATGAGACTCTCTACAATGAAGAACATGGTGCTACTTTGAAGCACAAGTGTGGAAAAATATAGTAGCAACTGTCCCTTTTTCTTTTCTTTTTTTGGGGCCTTTTTTTCTTTGGACTTTCTTTTTTTCTTTTTTTTTTGTGGAGGGGCTTTATAGATTCAGCCTTTCCTCCCATGGGACAATGCTCTAATAATGATGATCATCACACTTTCATTACAACACGAAATTACAACTCGATACTACAACAACAAAGTATGACTCTATATGAATGCCTCCGGCGGTGTACCGGTATGTGCAATGAAACAAGAGTGACATGTATGATAAATTATGCATGGTGGCTTTGCCACAAATACTATGTCAACTACATGATCATGCATGGCAATATGACAATATGATGCGTGTCATATGAACAGAACGGTGGAAATGGCTATGGAAATGCCATGATAGGTACGTATGGTGGCTGTTTTGAGGAACAATATGGTGGCTGTTTTGAGGAAGGATATATAGTGGGTCTATGGCACCGGCGAAAGTTGCGCGGTATAAGAGAGGCTAGCAATGGTGGAAGGGTGAGAGTGCGTATAATCCATGGACTCAACATTAGTCATAAGAACTCATATACTTATTGCAAAAATTTATGAGTCATCAAAACAAATAAATCAACGCATGCCCCTAGGGGGGAGGTTGGTAGGAGTTAACCATCGTGCGCCCCCGACCTCCACACAAAGGTTGGCACTCTACAAATACCTCATGCTTTAACTTAGTCACACAACGGTTCACCATACGTGCATGCTACGGGAATCACTAACCTTAACACAAGTATTTCTCAATTTCATAGTACCTCCACTAGCATGACTCTAATATCACTATCCTCATGTCTCAAAACAATTATCAAGCATCCAACATCTCTTTCTATTCAATGCACTTGGTGTGAATTTTTTTACTACATTGACATTGGATGTTTATCATGTGAAGACTAGTTTCTTTAGCCTAAACACGTTACCATGATGTTTTAATAGACTCTCAAATAGATATAAGTGAAGCGTGAGAGTTCAACAATTTCTACAAAATATTACCACCACCGTGCTCTAAAAGATATAAGTGAAGCACTAGAGCAAAAACTATTCAACTCAAAGGATATAAGTGAAGCACATAGAGTGTTCTAATAATTTATAGGCCATATTTAACTCTCTCAAATAGTTGTGTCCAGCAAGGATGATTGTGGCAAACTAACAAACAAAGACTCAAATTATACAAGACGCTCCAAGCAAAACACATAGCATGTTGCGAATAAAAATATAGCTCCAAGTATAGTTACCGATGGATGAAGACGAAAGAGGGGATGCCTTCCCGGGGCATCCCCAAGATTAGGCTTTTGATTATCTTGATTTTACTTGGGGTTCCATGGGCATCCCCAAGCTTGGGCCTTTGCTACTCCTTGTTTCATAGTCCATCAAAGCAATAGTCAAAACTTGAAAACTTCACAACACAAAACTTAGTCAAAAATTCTCGTGAGCTTCGTTAGTAAGAGAGAGCAAACCACCACTCAAAGGTACAGCAAGGAATTCATTCATTGTTTATATTGGTGTTAAACCTACTGTACTCCAAGTTCTCTATGATTCATATCCTCCAATATTACTCATAGATGCATCAGAATAAGCAAACAACACACGAAAAACAGAATCTGTCCAAAATAGAACAGTCTGTAGTAATCTGCTGGGTTCGCCTACTTCTAAAACTCCAACAAATTCAAACTAAATTGGTAAATTTGCGCAATTTGTCTACCAATCAGCAGCAAAAAGAATCAACTAAAACTCACGCTCCAGTAAAATCTGAAGACTACTTTAGCGAGCGCTAACAATTCTGTTTTTCACCGCAAGATCAAATAAACTTCACACAAGTCTTACCAAAGGTTCTACTTGGCACAAACACTAAAAAAAATAAACCACATGTAATCAGAGTCTAGATGCAATATTTATTCCCTAACAGCAACAAAAACAAAAAACATAAAATTGGGTTGCCTCCCAACAAGCGCTATCGTTTTACGCCTCTAGCTAGGCATGATACAAGATAAATCTAGGTATTACCATCCTTGGAAGGCAATCCATAAGTGGCTCTCATGATAGATTCATATGGTAATTTGATTTTCTTTCTAGGAAAGTGTTCCATGCCTTTCCTTAACGGAAATTGGAATTTAATATTTCTTTCCTTCATATCAATAATTGCGCCAATCGTTCTAAGGAAAGGTCTACCAAGAATAATAGGACATGAAGGATTGCAATCTATATCAAGAACAATGAAATCTACGGGCACATAATTCCTATTGGCAACAATAAGAACATCATTAATTCTTCCCATAGGTTTCTTATTAGTGGAATCCGCAAGATGTAAATTTAAAGAACAATCATCAAGCTCAAGGAACCCTAGCAAATCACACAAAGTTTTTGGGATAGTGGAGACACTTGCTCCCAAATTACATAAAGCATAGCATTCTTGATTTTTTTTTATTTTTATTTTTATAGTAGGTTCCCATTCATCATAAAGCTTTCTAGGTATAGAAACTTCCAACTCAAGCTTTTCTTCATAAGATTGCATCAAAGCATCGACTATATGTTTAGTGAAAGCTTTATTTTGACTATAAGCATGCGGAGAATTTAGCATGGATTGCAACAAGGAAATACAATCAATCAAAGAGCAATTATCACAATTGAATCCCTTGAAATCCAAAGTAGTGGGTTCATCACTATGCAAAGTTTTAATCTCTTCGTTCCCACTTTTAGCAATTTTAGCATCAAGATCTAAAAACTCCGAATCATTGAGACACCTTAAAGCAGAATCATCTCCAATCCTATTTTCATCAAGATTAATACTAGCAAACAAGGATCTAATAGGAGACAAATCAATAACTTTCAGATATTCATCTTTATTTTCATGATAACTAGAAGAACATGATTTAATATAATCTTCTCTTTTAGCACGCATTCTAGCGGTTCTTTCTTTGCATTCATCAATGGAAATTCTCATGGCTTTGAGAGACTCATTGATATCATGCTTAGGTGGGATAGATATAAGTTTTAAAGAATCAACATCAAGACTAATTATATCCACACTTCTAGCCAATTCATCAACTTTAAGCAATTTCTCTTCAAGCATAGCATTGAAATTCTTTTGCGAGATCATAAACTCCTTAACACTAGTTTCAAATTCAGCGGGCATTTTTCCATAAGAGTTGTTGTACGAATTACCAAAATTATTAGAGGAATTACTAGGAAAAGGCCTAGGATTAAAATTACCTCTATAAGCATTATTACCAAAATTATTCCTACCAACAAAATTCACATCCAAAGATTCATTATTATTCTCAATCAAAGTGGACAAAGGCATATCATTAGGATCAGAAGAAGCACTCTTAGCAGCAAACAATTTCATAAGTTCATCCATCTTTCCACTCAAAACACTAATTTCTTCGATAGCATGCACTTTTTTACTAGTAGATCTTTCAGTGTGCCATTGAGAATAATTAACCATAATATTATCTAGGAGTTTGGTACCTTCTCCTAAGGTAGTTTCCATGAAAGTGCCTCCGGCGGCCGAATCTAAAAGATTTCTAGAAGCAAAATTCAAGCCAGCATAAAAGTTCTGAATAATCATCCATAGATTCAAACCATGTGTAGGGCAATTACGTATCATTAATTTCATTCTCTCCCAAGCTTGTGCAACATGCTCATGATCTAGTTGCTTAAAATTCATAATATCGTTTCTAAGAGAGATGATCTTAGCAGGAGGGAAATACTTAGAGATAAAAGCATCTTTGCACTTATTCCACGAATCAATACTATTTCTAGGCAAAGAGGAAAACCAAGTTTTAGCACGATCTCTAAGTGAAAACGGAAATAACTTCAATTTAACAATGTAGTTATCCGTATCCCTTTTCTTTTGCATATCACACAAATCAACAAAGTTGTTTAGATGGGTAGCGGCATCTTCACTGGGAAGGCCGGAGAATTGATCTTTCATGACAAGATTCAACAAAGCAGCATTGATCTCACAAGATTCAGCATCGGTAATAGGAGCAATCGGAGTGCTAATAAAATCATTGTTATTGGTATTGGAAAAGTCACACAATTTGGTATTGTTCTGAGCCATAGTGACAAGCAAGCAATCCAACACATACAAGCAAACAAGAGGCAAGCGAACAAAAAACACACGGCGGAAGAAGGGCAAATAAAATGGCAAAGGTGAAGTGGGGGAGAGGAAAACGAGAGGCAAACGAGAGGCAAATAAATGTAATGCGGAGGATAAGGGTTTGTGATAGGTACTTGGTATATGACTTTTGCGTAAGCCTCACCGGCAACGGCGCCAGAAATTCTTCTTGCTACCTCTTGAGCTTGCGTTGTATTCCTCGAAGAGGAAAGGGAGATGCATCACAGTAGCGTAAGTATTTCCCTTAGTTTTTGAGAACCAAGGTATCAATCCAGTAGGAGACCACGCGCCAGTCTCTCGCACCTCCACAAACAAATAAGAACTTCGCAGCCAACGCGATAAGGGGTTGTCAATCCCTTTACGGTCACTTACGAGAGTGAGATCTGATAGAGATGATAAGATAATATTTTTGGTATAGAAACAGAAAGTAAAGAAAGCAAATAAACAACGGCGACAGAAATTGGCTAGTTGACGGGAAAGTAATATGATAAAGATAGACCCGAGGGCCATAGTTTTCTCTAGTGCCTTCTCTCATGATAGCAGTATTCTACGGCGGGTAAACAAATTACTGTCGAGCAATTGATAGAAAAGCGAATAATTATGAGACTGTCTAGGCATGATCACTGTATATAGGCATCACGTCCGAGACAAGTAGACTAACTCCTGCCTGCATCTACTACTATTACTCCACACATCGACCGCTATCCAGCATGCATCTAGTGTATTGAGTTCAGAAGAACAGAGTAACGCCTTAAGCAAGATGACATGATGTAGAGGGATAAACTCAAGCAATATGATGAAAACCCCATCTTTTTATCCTCGATGGCAACAATACAATACGTGCCTTGCTGCCCCTACTGTCACTGGGAAAGGACACCGCAAGATTGAACCCAAAGCCAAGCACTTCTCCCATTGCAAGAACTATAGATGTAGTAGGCCAAACCAAACCAATAATTCGAAGAGACTTGCAAGGATATTATGAGCACACATAAAAAGTTCAGAGAAGAACCAAATATCTTTCATAGATAACCTTGATCATAAACTCACAATTCATCGGATCTCGACAAACACACCGCAAAAAGAGATTACATCGAATAGATCTCCTCGAAGACCGAGGAGAACTTTGTATTGAGATCCACAGAGAGAGAATAAGCCATCTAGACACTAGCTATGGACCTGAAGGTCTGAGGTAAACTACTCACAACTCATGGTGAGGGCGATGATGATGATGATGAAGGCCTCCATGATGGATCCCCCTCCCAGAACAGGCTCAAAGATGGGATCTCCACGGGAACAGAAGCTACGGCGGTGGAATTAGGGTTTTCTCTCTACGTATGGAGTTTCTGGGGTATGTAGGTATATATAGGTAGAAGTAGGGCACCGGGGGCCGTGTGGGCCAGCCTTGAGGCAGGGGGCGTGCCCTGGGAAGGGGGCGCGCCCCCCACCCTCGAGGGCTGGCCCTACGTCCCCTGACTTGGTCCCGAAGACTCCCGAGCATGATTTCCTCGAAAAATATCTCTCGCGAAGGTTTCATTCCGTTTGGACTCCGTTTGATATTCTTTTTCTGCAAAACTCTGAAATAGGCAAAAAAAATAGCAATTTGGACTGGGCCTTCGGGTTAGTAGGTTAGTCCCAAAAATTATATAAAAGTGAATGATAAAGCCCATTAAACATGCAAGACTTCATAAATAATATCATGGAACAACCAAAAATTATAGATACGTTGGAGACGTATCAGCTACCTCCGGGCCTACCTCCTCTTCGCAGCATCAAGCACCGCATCGACCTCATCCCCAGAGCACCTCTTCCTAACAAAGCACCATATCACGTGAACCCCGAAGAAACCAAGGAAATCCAACGGTAAGTCCAACAACTCATCGACAATGGGCACATACGAGAAATCTTGATCCCTTGTGTCGTTCTGGTAATCCTTGTCCCCAAGAAAGATGGTTCATATTGCATGTGCTCCGATTGTCGTCCCATTAGCGCTATCACTGTGAGATACTGTCATCCCATACCGCGCTTAGATGATATGCTAGATGAGTTTAGCGGAGACACAATCTTTTCTAATATTGATCTTAAAAGTGGCTACTACCAAATCCACATACAAGAGGGTGATGAATGGAAAACCGCATTTAAGACCAAATTTGGCTTATATGAATGGCTTGTTATGCCTATGGGCTTACCCGAAGCACCCGGTACTTTCATGAGAGTCATGCATTATGTCCTTAGACCTTACATTGGCATTTTTGTTGTGGTCTACTTCGACGACATCCTTGTGTTTAGCAAATCTCTAAAAGATCATGTGACTCATATTCGAGCCGTCTTGCAGACTCTTCGTAAAGAGAAACTCCATTCCAACATGGAGAAATGCAAATTTGGTGTAGACAAACTTGTTTTTCTAGGATTTGTTCTTTCTTCCAAGGGTGTGCATGTAGACGAAACTAAGATCAAAGCTATCAAAACTTGGCCCCAACCCAAAAAATTACAACAAGTGCGTAGTTTTCTTGGTCTAGCCAGATTTTATAGACGATTTGTGAAGGATTTTAGCACCATTTCTACACCTTTACATGTTTTGATTAAGAAGAACCCACCTTTTGTTTGGGGACCATCACAAGACACCGCGTTTAATGAGCTTAAGAATTTGCTTACGCATGCCCCTTTGCTCACTTTACCCAATTTTGATAAACCTTTTGAGGTACATTGCGATGGTAGCGGTAACGACATATGAGGTGTGTTAATGAAATATAAGTGCCCCATAGCTTACTTTAGTGAAAAACTTTTCGGAGTGCAACTTAACTACCCCATCTATGACAAAGAGCTATATGCTTTAGTGAGAGTCTTACATGTTTGGGAGTATTATCTCCGCACTCATGAGTTCATTCTTCACACGGATCTTGAAACACTTAAGTACCTTAAATTTCAAACTAAGTTGAACAAGCGTTATGCTAAGTGGAGTGAATTCATCGAGCCATTCCCTTATGTTATCAAGTGCAAGGAGAATTTAGTTGCCGACGCTTTATCCCGCAAATGCATGCTTGTTACTCAACTTGAGTTGAATGTTCTTAGCTTTGAGCACATAAAAGACTTGAATGCACGTGATGTTTTCTTTGCAAATCCTTATGCTAAGTGTTTGACGCATACATCTTGGGAACGATATTACATCAATGATGATTATCTTATGAGAGCTAACAAACTTTGCATTCCCGAGTCTTCTCTTCGTTTGTTACTTTTGCAAGAAGCTCATGGGGGAGGACTTACGGGACACTTTGGATGCGACAAGACATTCGCCACGCTCTCCAAGAACTACTTTTGGCCCAAGATGAAGGAAATATACCCTAGAGGCAATAATAAAGTTATTATTTATATTTCCTTATATATCATGATAAATGTCTTTTATTCATGCTAGAATTGTATTAACCGAAAACTTGATCCATGTGTGAATACATAGACAAAACAGAGTGTCCCTAGTATGCCTCTACTTGACTATCTCGTTAATCAAAGATGGTTGAGTTTCCTAACCATAGACATGTGTTTTCATTTGATCAATGGGATCACATCATTATGAGAATGATGTGATGGACAAGACCCATCTGTAAGCTTAGCACTATGATCGTTTAGTTTTATTGCTATTGCTTTCTTCATGACTTATACATGTTCCTCTGACTATGAGATTATGCAACTCCCGAATACCGAAGGAACACCTTGTGTGCTACCAAACGTTACAACGTAACTGGGTGATTATAAAGATGCTCTAAAGGTGTTTCCTAAAGTGTTTGTGGTGTTGGTATAGATCAAGAATAGGATTTGTTACTCCGAATATCGGAGAGGTATCTCCAGGCCCTCTCGGTAATACACATAAAAATAAGCCTTAGAAGCAAATGACTAATGAGTTAGTCACGAGATGGTGTATTACAGAACGAGTAAAGAGACTTGCCGATAACAAGATTGAACTAGGTATGATGATACCAATGATCGAATCTCACTTAAGTAACATACTGATGACAAAAGGAACAATGTATGTTGTTATGCGGTTTGACCGATAAATATCTTCGTAGAATATGGCGTAACCAATATGAGCATCCAGGTTCCGTTATTGGTTATTGACCGGAGATGTGTCTCGGTCATGTCTACATAGTTCTCGAACCCGTAGGGTCCGCACGCTTAATGTTCGATGACGATTAGTATTATGAGTTATGTGTTTTTGATGACCGAAGATTGTTCAGAGTCCCGGATGAGATCACGGATAAGACGAGGAGTCTCGAAATGGTTGAGACATAAAGATCGATATATTGGAAGGTTATATTCGGACACCGGAATGGTTCCAAAGTGTATCGGGTATTTTCCGGAGTACCGGGAGGTTACCGGAACCCCCCGGGGAATCAATGGGCCTTAATGGGCCCTAGTGGAGAGAGGAGGCAGCAGCCAAGTGGTGGGGAACGCCCCCTAGGCCCAAACCGGATTGGTTTAGGGTTTGGGGGCCGCCCCCCTTTCCTTCTCTTCTCCTCCTCCTTCCCTCCTTCTCCTAGTAGGAAAAGGAAGGGGGGCGAATCCTACTTGGAGTAGGACTCCCCCCTTGGGCGCGCCTCCTCTTGGCCGGACTCCTCCTCCCTCCCTCCCTCCTTTATATACGTGGGAAGGGGGCACCCCAAAGACACACAAGCCAATCTTTTAGCCATGTGCGGTGCCCCCTCCACGGTTACACACCTCGGTCATATCGTTGCAGTGCTTAGGCGAAGCCCTGCGTCGGTAACTTCATCATCACCGTCACCATGCCATCGTGCTGACGAAACTCTCCCTCGTCCTCAACTGGATCAAGAGCTCGAGGGACGTCATCATGTTGAACGTGTGCTGAACACAAAGGTATTGTACGTTTGGTACTTGGATCGGTTGGGTCATGAAGACGTTCGACTACATCAACCACGTTAATAAACGCTTCCACTTTCGGTCTACGAGAGTACGTGGACACACTCTCCTGCTCGTTGCTATGCTTCTCCTAGATAGATCTTGCGTGATCGTAGGAATTTTTTTGAAATACTACGTTCCCCAACAGTGGCATCATGAGCCAGGTCTATGCATAGATGATATGCACGAGTAGAACACAAGGAGTTGTGGGCGATAATAGTCATACTGCTTACCACCAACATCGTACTTTGATTCAGCGGTATTGTTGGATGAAGCGGCCCAGACCAACATTACATGACCGCGTACATGAGACTGGTTCTACCAACGTGCCTTGCACATAGGTGTCTCTTGGGTGTTAGTTTCTCCAACTTTAGTTGAATCGAGTGTGACTACGGCCGGTCCTTGTTGAAGGTTAAAACATCACACTTGACGAAAAATCGTTGTGGTTTTGATGCGCGGGTAAGAACGGTTCTTACTAAAAGCCCGTAGCAGCCACATAAAACTTGCAGCAACAAAGTAGAGGATGTCTAACTTGTTTTTGCAGGGCATGTTGTGATGTGATATGGTCAAGACGTGATGAGTTATATGATATTGTATGAGATGATCATCTTTTGTAAATTATCGACAACCGGCAGGAGCCTTATGGTTGTCTCTTTATTGTATGAATTGAGAACGCCATGTAATTGATTTACTTTATCCCTATGAGTTAGCGATAGTAGTAGAAGCAATAGTTGGCGAGACGACCAAGATGCTACAATCAAGATCATGGTGTCAAGCCAGTTATGATGGAGATCATGACGATGCTTTGGAGATGGAGATCAAAAGCACAAAATGATGATGGCCATATCATGTCACATATTTTGATTGCATGTGATGTTTATCTTATTATGCATGTTATTTTGCTTAGTATGACATTAGCATTATAAGATGATCCCTTACAAAATTTCAAGGTACAAGTGTTCTCCCTGAGTATGCACCATTGCGAAAGTTCGTCGTGTCGAGACACCATGTGATGATCGGGTGTGATAAGCTCTACGTTCACATACAATGGGTGTAAAACAGTTTTGCACATGCAGAATACTCGGGTTAAACTTGACGAGCCTAACATGTACATACATGGCCTCGGAACACTGGAGACTGAAAGGTCGAGCGTGAATCATATAGTAGATATGATCAACATAAGATGTTCACCATTGAAAACTAATCCATGTCACGTGATGATCGGACATGGTTTAGTTGATTTGGATCACATGATCATTTAGATGACTTGAGGTATGTCTATCTAAGTCGGAGTTCTTTAGTAATATGATTAATTGAACTTTAATTTATCATGAACTTAGTCCTGATAGTTTTTGCATATCTATGTTGTTGTAGATCAATGGCCCATGCTACCGTTCCCTTGAATTTTAATACGTTCCTAGAGAAAGCTAAGTTGAAAGATGATGGTAGCAACTACATGGACTGGGTCCGTAACTTGAGGATTATCCTCGTTGCTGCACAGAAGAATTATGTCCTTGAAGCACCGCTAGGTGACAAGCCCCCTCCTGCTAATGTAGACTCTTTGAACGTCTGGCAGACGCAGTCTGATGACTACTTGATAGTTCAGTGTGCCATGCTTTACGGCTTAGAATCGAGACTTCAAAGACGTTTTGAATGTAATGGAGCATATGAGATGTTCCAAGAGTTGAAGTTAATATTTCAAGCAAATGCCCGAGTTGAAAGATATGAAGTCTCTAACAAGTTCTATAGCTTCAAGATGGAGGAGAATAGTTCTATCAGTGAACACATACTTAGAATGTCTAGGTACTACAATCACATGACTCAACTTGGAGTCAAAGTTGATGAAGATAGTGTTATTGACAGAGTTCTTGAATCACTGCCACCAAGCTACAAAGGCTTCGTGATGAAATATAATATGCAAGGGATGCAGAAAAAAATTGCAAGCTCTTCGCTATGCTCAAAGCTGTGGAGGTAGAAATCAAAAAGGAGCATCAAGTGTTGATGGTTAACAAGACCACTAGTTTCAAGAAAAAGGGCAAGGGAAAGAAGGGGAACTTCAAAAAGAATAGCAAGCCAGTTGCTACTCCCGGGAAGAAACCCAAGTCTGGAGCCAAGCCTGAAACTGAGTGCTTCTACTGCAAAGGGACTGGTCACTGGAAGCGAAACTTCCCCAAGTATTTGGCGGATAAGAAGGATGGCAAAGTGAACAAAGGTATATTTGATATACACGTTATTGATGTGTACCTTACTAATGCTCGTAGTAGCGCCTGGGTATTTGATACTGGCTCAGTTGCTCATATTTGTAACTCGAAACAGGTGCTATGGACTAAACAAAGATTGGCTAAGGACGAGGTGACGATGCGCGTGGGAAATGGATCCAAAGTCGATGTGATCGCCGTCGGCAGGCTACCTCTACATCTACCTTTGGGATTAGTTTTAGACCTAAATAATTGTTATTTGGTGCCAGCGTTGAGCATGAACATTATATCTGGATCTTGTTTGTTGCGAGACGGTTATTCATTTAAATCAGAGAATAATGGTTATTCTATTTATATTTATATGAGTAATATCTTTTATGGTCATGCACCCTTGATGAGTGGTCTATTTTTGTTGAATCTCGATCGTAGTGATACATATATTCATAATATTGAAGCCAAATAATGCAAAGTTGATAATGATAGTGCAACTTATTTGTGGCACTGCCGTTTAGGTCATATTTGTGTAAAGCGCATGAAGAAACTCCATGCTGATGGACTTTTGGAATCACTTGATTATGAATCGCTTGGTGCGTGCGAACCATGCCTCATGGGCAAGATGACTAAAACTCTGTTCTCCGGAACAACGGAGCGAGCAACTGACTTATTGGAAATCATATATACTGATGTATGCGGTCCAATGAGTGTTGAGGCTCGCGGCGGGTATCGTTATTTCCTGACCTTCACAGATGATTTGAGCAGATATGGGTATATCTACTTAATGAAACACAAGTCTGAAACATTTGAAAAGTTCAAAGAATTTCAGAGTGAAGTAGAGAATCATCATAACAAGAAAATGAAGTTTCTATGATTTGATCGCGGAGGCGAATATTTGAGTTATGAGTTTGGTCTTCATTTGAAACAATGTGGAATAGTTTCACAACTCACGCCACCTGGAACACCACAACGTAATGGTGTGTCCGAACGTTGTAACCGTACTTTATTAGATATGGTGCGATCTATAATGTACCACTATCATTTTGGGGTAATGCTTTAGAGACTGGTGCATTCACATTAAATAGGGCACCATCTAAATCCGTTGAGACGAGACATGATGAACCGTGGTTTGGCAAGAAACCAAAATTGTCGTTTCTTAAAGTTTGGGGCTGTGATGCTTATGTGAAAAATCTGCAACCTGATAAGCTCGAACTCAAGTCGGAGAAATGTGTCTTCATAGGATACCCAAAGGAAACTGTTGGGTACACCTTCTATCACAGATCCGAAGGCAAGATATTCGTTGCTAAGAATGGATCCTTTCTAGAGAAGGAGTTTCTCTCGAAAGAAGTGAGTGGGAGGAAAGTAGAACTTGATGAGGTAATTGTACCTTCTCCCGAATTGGAAAGTAGTTCATCATAGAAATTAGTTCCAGTGATTCCTACACCAATTAGCGAGGAAGCTAATGATGATGATCATGAAACTTCAGATCAACTTATTACCGAACCTCGTAGGTCAACCAGAGTACGTTCCGCGCCAGAGTGGTACGGTAACCCTGTTCTGGAAGTCATGTTACTAGACCATGATGAACCTATGTACTATGAGGAAGCGATGATGAGCCTAGATTCTGCAAAATGGCTTGAGGCCATGAAATCTGAGATGGGATCCATGTATGAGAACAAAGTGTGGACTTTGGTTGACTTGCCCGATGATCGGCAAGCCATTGAAAATAAATGGATTTTTAAGAGGAAGACTGACGCCGATGGTAATGTTATTGTCTACAAAGCTCGACTTGTTGCGATAGGTTTTTGAAAAGTTCAAGGAGTTGACTACGATGAGACTTTCTCACCCGTAACAATGCTTAAGTCTGTCCAAATCATGTTAGCAATTGCCACATTTTATGATTATGAAATCTGGCAAATGGATGTCAAAACTGCATTCCTTAATAGATATCTGAAAGAAGAGTTGTATATGATGCAACCAGAAGGTTTTGTCAATCCTAAAGGTGCTAACAAAGTGTGCAAGCTCTAGAGATCCATCTATGGACTGGTGCAAGCATCTCGGAGTTGGAATATATGCTTTGATGAGGTGCTCGAAGCATATGGTTTTATACAGACTTTTGGAGAAGCCTGTATATTTACAAGAAAGTGAGTGGGAGCTCAGTAGCATTTCTGATATTATATGTGGATGAAATATTGTTGATTAGAAATGATGTAGAATTTCTAGATAGCATAAAAGGATACTTGAATAAGAATTTTTCAATGAAAGACCTCGGTGAAGCTGCTTATATATTGGGCATCCTGATCTATAGAGATAGATCAAGATGCTTAATTGGACTTTCACAAAGCACATACCTTGATAAAGTTTTGAAGAAGTTCAAAATGGATCAGTCAAAGAAAGGGTTCTTGCATGTGTTACAAGGTGTGAAGTTGAGTCGGACTCAATGCCCGACCACTATAGAAGATAGAGAAAAAATGAAAGTCATTCCCTATGCTTCAGCCATAGGTTCTATCATGTATGCAATGTTGTGTACCAGACCTGATGTGTGCCTTGCTATAAGTCTAGCAGGGAGGTACCAAAGTAATCTAGGAGTGGATCACTGGACATCGGTCAAGAACATCCTGAAATACCTGAAAAGGACGAAGGATATGTTTCTCGTTTATGGAGGTGACAAAGAGCTCATCGTAAACGGTTACGTCGATGCAAGCTTTGACACTGATGCGGATGACTCTAAGTCACAAACCGGATACGTATTTTTGTTGAACGGTGGAGCTGTCAGTTGGTGCAATTCCAAGCAGAGCATCGTGGCGGGAGCTACGCGTGAAGCGAAGTACATAGCTGCTTCAGAAGCTGCAAATGAAGGAATCTGGATGAAGGAGTTCATATCCGATCTAGGTGTAATACCTAGTGCATCGGGTCCAGTGAGAATCTTTTGTGACAACACTGGAGCAATAGCCTTGGCGAAGGAATCGAGGTTTCACAAGAGAACCAAGCACATCAAGAGATGCTTCAATTCCATCCACGATCAAGTCAATGAAGGAGACATAGAGATTTTCAAAATACATACGGATCTGAATTTCACAGACCCGTTGACTAAGCCTCTTCCACGAGCAAAACATGATCAACACCAAGACTCGATGGGTGTTAGAATCAGTACTATGTAATCTAGATTATTGACACTAGTGCAAGTGGGAAACTGAAGGAAATATGCCCTAGAGGCAATAATAAAGTTGTTATTTATATTTCCTTATATATCATGATAAATGTGTTTTATTCATGCTAGAATTGTATTAACCGGAAAATTGATACATGTGTGAATACATAGACAAATCAGAGTGTCCCTAGTATGCCTCTACTTGACTAGCTCGTTAATCAAAGATGGTTGAGTTTCCTAACCATAGACATGTGTTGTCAATTGATCAGCGGGATCACATCATTAGGAGAATGATGTGATGGACAAGGCCCATCCGTTGGCTTAGCAATATGATCGTTTAGTTTTATTGCTATTGCTTTCCTCATGACTTATACATGTTCTTCTGACTATGAGATTATGCAACTCCCGAATATCAGAGTTACACCTTGTGTGCTATCAAACATCACAACGTAACTGGGTGATTATAAAGATGCTCTATAGGTGTTTCTGAAGTTTTTGGTGGTGTTGGCACAGATCAAGAATAGGATTTGTCACTCCGAATGTCGGAGAGGTATCTCTGGGCCCTCTCGGCAATACACATCATAATAAGCCTTGCAAGCAAATGACTAATGAGTTAGTCATGAGATGATGTGTTACAGAACGAGTAAAGAGACTTGCCGGTAATGAGATTGAACTAGGTATGATGATACCGATGATCGAATCTCGGGCAAGTAACATACCAATGACAAACGGAACAACGTATGTTGTTATGTGGTTTGACTGATAAATATCTTCGCAGAATATGTAGGAACCAATATGAGCATTTAGGTTCCGCTATTGGTTATTGATCGGAGATGTGTCTCGGTCATTTCTACATAGTTCTCGAACCCGTAGGGTCCGCACGCTTAATGTTCGATGACGATTAGTATTATGAGTTATGTGTTATTGATGACCGAAGATTGTTCAGAGTCCCGGATGAGATCACGAACATGAAGAGGAGTCTCGAAATGATCGAGACATAATGATCGATATATTGGAAGGTTATATTCGGACACCGGAATGGTTCCGAAGTGTATCGGGTATTTTCCGGAGTACCGGGACGTTACCGGAACCCCCCGGGGAGTCAATGGGCCTTAATGGGCCCTAGTGGAGAGAGGAAGTAGCAGCCAAGTGGTGGGGCGCGCCCCCCCAGGCCCAAACCGAATTGGGTTAGAGTTTGCCCCCCCCCTTCCTTCTCTTCTCCTTCTCCTTCACTCCTTCTCCTAGTAGGAATTGGAAATGGGGGCGAATCCTACTTGGAGTAGGACTCCCCCCCTTGGGCGCGCCTCTGCTTGGCCGGCCTCCTCCTCCCTCTCTCCTTTATATACGTGGGAGGGGGCACCCCAAAGACAGACAAGCCAATCTTTTAGCCGTGTGCGGTGCGCCCCTCCACAGTTACACACCCCGGTCATATCGTTGCAGTGCTTAGGCGAAGACCTGCGTTGGTAACTTCATCATCACCGTCACCACGCCGTCGTGCTGAGGAAACTCTTCCTCATCCTCAACTGGATCAAGAGCCCGAGGGACGTCATCATGCTGAACATGTGCTGAACACGGAGGTGCCGTACGTTCGGTACTTGGATCGGTTGGATCGTGAAGCCATTTGACTACATCAACCACGTTCATAAACGCTTATGCTTTTGGTCTACGAGGGTACATGGACACTCTCTTCCGCTTATTGCTATGCTTCTCCTAGATAGATCTTGCATGATCGTAGGAATTTTTCTGAAATACTACATTCCCCAACACAAGATGTTCCGCGACGTCTCACGCTTCACCAATCGATGCTCAACATGTCGCAAAGCTAAGTCTAAAGCTCAATCCCATGCTCTTTACATGCCACTTCCTATTCCATATCAACCATGGGAAGATATTAGTATGGACTTTGTGCTTGTTTTGCCTATAATTCAAAATGGAAAGGATTCCATATTTGTTGTTGTGGACCACTTTTTCCAAAATGGCACATTTCATTCCATGCAAAAAGATAGACGATGCTTCACATGTTTCAAATCTCTTTTGTAGAGAAATATTGCATTTACATGGAGTGCTCAAGACGATCATCTCGGACCACGACGTCAAGTTTCTTAGCTACTTTTGGAAGACGCTTTGCGCCAAGCCCGGAATCAAGCTACTCTTTTCTTTGGCATACCACCCACAAACCAACGGCCAAATGAAGGTGAAAAACCGCACGCTCTCGACTCTTCTGCGTATGTTGATAAAGAAAAACATCAAGGAATGGGAGCAATGCTTGCCCATCGCCTAGTACGCCTACAGCCGTGCAAGACTCCACAACCGGCAAGTCCCCCTTCGAGGTTGTCTACGGTTTCAGCCCGTTGTCCCTATTGGACATCTTCCCCTACCTCTGCAAGAGCACATCAACATGGATGCAAGTGCCCGAGCAAGATATATCAAGAAGATGCACGAAGATACAAGGCACACCATCGAGCGTCAAGTCCAACGACCCGCGTCTAAGATCAACATCAACAAGCACCCCATGGTATTCGATATTGGAGATCTTGTGTGGCTAAACCTTCGCAAGGAACGCTTCCCCAACGAGCACAAGTCAATGTTACTTCCTCACGCTGATGGACCCTTCAAGGTGCTTGAATGCTACAACAACAATGCATACAAGATCGACATCCCACACGACAAGTACAACATGAGCGATATCTTCAACGTCAAGGATCTCTCTCCCTTCCATGGTGATGAACATTTCGATCCGAGGTCGGATCTTTCCCAAGGGGGCGAGATGATGCGGAGCATCCCAAGATCATCCCCATGGACCTACCATCGTCTCACCAAGTGCCGAGTGGACCCATGACACGTGCTCGTGCAAGAGCTCTTGAAACCGAGGTGACTTCACTCCTCTCTCAACACCCTCTTGAATCACATGAGACATGGCTACTACCCTCATCGGAAACTATATGCATACTCAGGCACATCGGAGACGGCCATGGAGAAGGGAGCAAGAGGGATCGGAAGAGGAAGACGAGCGCGAAGATGAAGAAGAAGAAGCGCAAAGCTACACTTGCTCGGATGACCCGGACGAATGTCTGGACGATCCGGCCCTAGCCCGGATGATCTGAACACCGCCCCGGACGATCCGGGTAATGTGCCCGAGGACACCTGAAGCGCCACCGCCAAGCCGGATCATCCGAAGGATGTCCTGGATCATCTGGACCTAGCCGGACGCCCGGACAAGCCTCCGGACATCCGGGACCCCATCGCCAGCTGGCGCTCTTCCGGACGATCCAGGAGAACGTCCGGATCATTCGGGCCCCTGACGGCCGGATCATTCGGACCAACTTCCGGATCATCCGGACCCCTGCGTGTGTGCATGATGTTGGGCCGAGGCCCATGTACCCCTTTGTCCCCTTGGCCGATATATATGACTCCATGCTACTTCTTGAGCTTGCGTTGTATTCCCTCGAAGAGGAAAGGGAGATGCAACACACTAGCGTAAGTATTTCTCTCAGTTTTTGAGAACCAAGGTATCATTCCAGTAGGAGACCACGCGCGAGTCCCTCGCACCTGCACAAACAAATAAGAACTTCGCAGCCAACGCGATAAGGGGTTGTCAATCCCTTTACGGTCACTTACGAAAGTGAGATCTGATAGAGATGATAGTTTATATTTTTGGTATTTTTGTTTGTAAGAACATAAAGTAAAAGCAGAAAAAGTAAAGTAGGTGTAGATTGACATGTTGAGAATAGACCCGGGGGCCATAGTGTTCTCTAGTGGCTTCTCTCATGATAGTGAAATTCTACGGCGGGTAAACAAATTACTGTCAAGCAATTGATAGAAAAGCGGATAATTATGAGACTATCTAGGCATGATCATTATATATAGGCATCACGTCCGAGACAAGTAGACCGAAACAATTCTGCATCTACTACTATTACTCCACACATCGACCGCTATCCAGCATGCATCTAGTGTATTGAGTTCATAAGAACAGGGTAACGCCTTAAGCAAGATGATATGATCTAGAGGGATAAACTCAAGCAATATGATATAAACCCCATCTTTTTTTCCTCGATGGCAACAATACAATATGTGCCTTGCTACCCCTACTGTCACTGGGAATGGGCACCGCAAGATTGAACCCAAAGCCAAGCACTTCTCCCATTGCAAGAACTATAGATCTAGTAGGCCAAACCAAACCAATAATTCGAAGAGACTTGCAAGGATATTATAATCATACATAAAGAGTTCAGAAAAGAACCAAATATTTCTCATAGATAATCTTGATCATAAACCCACAATTCATCGGATCTCGACAAACACAGCGCAAAAAGAGATTGCATCGAATAGATCTCCTTGAAGACCGAGGAGAACTTTGTATTGAGATCCAGAGAGAGACGAAGCCATCTAGATACTAGCTATGGACCTGAAGGTCTATGGTAAATTACTCACAACTCAAGGTGAGGCGATGATGATGATGTAGAAGCACTCCGTGGTAGATCCCCCCTCCGGTGGAGCTCCAGAACGGGCCCCAAGATGGAATCTCACGGGAATAGAAGGTTAGGGCGGTGGAACTAGGGTTTTGTCTTCTACTCTGATGGTTTCGTTGTACGTAGGCTTATATAGGAGGAAGGAGGGCACCGGGGGCCTTACGTGGGACCCACGAGGCAGGGGGGCGCGCCCTAGAGGGGCACACCCCCACCCTCGTGGGCACCACGCAAGCCCTGGTCCGTGGTTCTCAAGTCTCCCGTACGTGATTTTCTCCAAAAATATATCTCCCGAAGGTTTTATTCCGTTTGGACTCCGTTTGATATCCCTTTTCTGTAAAACCCTGCAATAGGCAAAAAAAACAGCAATCTGGACTGGGCCTTTGGGTTAGTAGGTTAGTTCCAAAAATAATATAGAAGTGTATAACAAAGCCCATTAAACATCCAAAACATCATAAATAATATCATGGAACAATAAAAAATTATAGATACGTTGGAGACGTATCACTCCACCTACACTTTTCTAGGGTTAGCATTGATTTAGCCCATTTGTGAGATAGAGCTTTGCTCATCCTCTTGGTTCTTCTCATCCGAGAGACCACGACCTCTACGGAGAAGATCCCCCAAGTGGATTCAAGACCTCCTCACGGACAAGACCCCTCAAGACCTCCTCACAGAGAAGAACTCGTTACCTTGTATCGTCCTTAGTTGACTTTGGATCTTGTATCACTCTTTGTGTTCCCCGATCTAGCATATGTGTGACCTAATCTTGTTGATTCAAGTGTTTTCCTCTCGTTTCCCTCGTGCTTTCACCTTGTTTTCTTCGTGTGAATCACCTCCAATCGTGAAAGACCGGCCTAGACTGGGTTAGCCCTACATCAGGAAGTCATGTAACCAGAATACATGTAACTAGAAGTCTAGAACTACAATTATTTGTCACCACTCGCAGATTTGAAATGAATTCTTTAATATATTCTACTCCCTCCAATCTCTGGAAAGAAGACATAAATTTTGTTCTGAAGTCGAATGGTGCAAAGTTTGACCAAGTTTGTAGAAACTATCAAGAACTATGGTACCAAATTAATATTGGTATACATAATCAATATACTTTCATATTATATCAATTTAGTATTGTAGTTGTTGATGGGTTTTCCTACAAACATGATCATCAAACTGTGCACTATTTGTACAAAATTGGTAGATCTTTTTCAGAGTGCAAGGAAGTAATAATGAAGACTTGAGACATATTATTTTCATATGCCTATGATATTGCATTTTTCTCTTCTATGTGTTGGCCCATGAAAATCAAACAAGATAATTAAGTTTGGTTAATCTATAAACTTTCATAAGCTACTAAATACTAGTGGTATGGCTACAATGAGTAGAATGACCGCATAAAAAGGGAAGTAAGGCAAGGAAGCCCGCATAGACTAGAAACTTACAAAAAACATATGTAGCATCACAATGATCATTTATACAAACAAACAAAGAAGGCAAGAGCAAGCTAATTACATTAAGGGAGCATTTGGATCCTTAGAAAGAACAGTTATAGCCTTGCCCGACAAGGTTAGGTGTTTGGAACTGTTAAAATATCTTAGCTTTTGTGGGCCAGCTAGCTTGGGTGGGCTAGGAAAACCTTGCTAACTCAGGAGAGCCAAATCATCTCGCTTCCGATGGCAAACTTCATGTGTGGAAAAATAGACGACCCACTCCTAAGTACTAATAACGATTTTCATGGGGCAAGGGCTGGTAAGAAAAAGAACCAAACTCTTTGATCAGGCAAGGCTGGCAAAGCGAAAGCTGGCTTGCTGGGCTAGCCGAGCAATTTCCATACTAAGCAATGTAACCAAATGCTCCCAAGTTTACCGAAAAAGGCATCCGTCCCGCTTTATATATAAAGCACTGAACCACAAGTACCATGATACAAACTCATGCCAGCACCACACACGACACACACACCCAAGGCAAGATACAAAGGTGTCGATCACCGTCACACCACCTTAACGACTACCAAGCCACTACATATGCGCGAGGACGAACCGCTTGGAGCCACCGGAGACCTCCAATCTTCCGAGGGGAGGTGAGATGGAAAAGATGAAACAAGGACTAAAGATGGTTCCTCCAAGAAGGGGACGACCACTGGTAGCCACATTTTCACCCGGAGCAACTCGAAGGAGAAAGGCCACCGCGACGGAACCTACACGAAGGATATGGTGTCCATGGACGCCGCCGCCGTCAGCCAATACAAGATTGGGCAAGTGATGACACTGAGTTCACAAAGGTATAAGGTTTACATACAATGAATAATTCACATGTTAACAACATTCAAAATGACACTAAGTTGACAAAGGTATAAGGTTTAAACAAAATATAGGAATAAGGTAGACACTAAGCCAAGAAAGGTATGCGCGCTGTCTCTCTCTCTCGCACACACACTCAATCAAAAGGTTTTCTCGTGAATAACTTACCATCTATTCATCAATAGTCATGGCAGTACGACGAACACGAGACGTGAAAAAGAATAAATCTACACGTCCATAGACCACCTAGTATAACTACTAGGACTAGAGCGAGCCGAAAGCGCGTCGTCACCCCCTCCTTATTGACGACGGGAAAACCTTTGTTTTACACAGTTGAGAAGTCATCGTGCTAAGGCCCCACATGCTCAGCCGTTTAATAGAATGTGAATCCAATATAAGGAAGCAAGTATTGATAATACATTTGCATATCCAATCTTCTTCTTATAAAAAACCGAGTTGGTGATGATGGTATGCCTACCATCTTGCACTATAGTCCGTTCGATCCTGACGGATATAAATTAAACTAAAAGATACCCGCACCACTCTCCATATGTAATGCCCAGTATGAGATTATACCTCCTACGTGTCGAGGCACGACTTAAAGGTATAAGCACATACTAGAATGATCTCAAGTATGGTATCTTTGCACGACTCATGTAAAAGAGGGATGAAATTGCAAAAGAGTAGTTGGCTTACACTCGCCACGTCACACAATACATTACATAAGCAATCATCATCCAAATAACATCACAGTCCGACAATGCACGAAGATCCAAATGAAAGATACCAAATAAATATATCCACAAGGTCCGAATCACCCCTAGTAGAAGCCACTACTAATCATCGGGATAGTGCACATAGTATCGCTCACGTTCTTCATCGAACTCCCAGTACAGCTCGGTGCCGTCACCTGTGTAGTTCACCATAGTACCTGCATCTCGTGTTGTGTAGAATCTGTGAGCCACGAAGGACTCAGCAATCCCGTTCCTGGGTAGCAAAACTATCTAAGCCTTGGGTGTGGAACATGGCTGAAGAATAAGGGTTGCAGCTGCACTAGCAGTAGCTTACGTGTTTAGAGCGAGAAGAGAAGTGCCACGAGCGTCAAAGTGATCACGAAGTGATCCTATCTAAGCACGTCAATCATAACCCCACCGTGTTCACTTCCCGAGCCCCATTCGGAAAATGACCGTCACGGTTACTCATGCTGGTAGTGTGTTCTAAACATGGTCTCAAGTTTTCTACAACCGGATTTAACAAATTCCCATCTGCCACATAACCGCGGGCATGGCTTTCGAAAGATCAAACTCTACAGGGGTGTCCCAACTTAGCCCATCACAAGCTCACGATATGCGGAGTCGCAACTCCAGGGTGGGAAGGCCGGAGTATTCTCGGAATCCCGTGCTCAAGATATTCCGACATAGGTAAAACTAATCCAACAAGACCTCCCGGTGTGCCAACACCCTGACAGTAGCCGCGCGTATCTAGTCTCAGGACACGACCGGATGGGTGATGCTACAGGTTTTTACCAGCCCTCGGGTTTCCCCAAGGTGGCCCCGCAGGACCCCCAGTTTGGACCAACACTCATGTGGAGCACTGGCTCGGGTTGTTGATTAAGAAGATGGTTTATAACTCCCTATGCAAGTTTTAGTTGTTAGGCAAATGTAAAACCGAAGTCGGGCCTTGCTGGAAAAGCTTTAGCGCTAAGCGGGTTATCAAGGGGGCCCATAAACCCCAACCGTGTTAGGGACGCATAATCAAGGAACATAACACCGGTTTAAACAGTTCCTAGGGAGGCATGACTGGAACAAAACACCAAGCAAGAGGCTTAGCCTTCCACCCATTGCCAAGTATATAGATGATTTAGTTTAACAGATTATATAGTGTGATATCCCAACAATAACTTCAACATGAAGCAAGAATCTTCAAATCTTCTCCTGCAACTAACAATGCTATAAGAGGGGCTGAGCGAAGCTTTCGTAGCCAAACAAAGGTTTGCTAGGTTGGGTGGTTAAAGAGATTCATGGCTACAATAGGAGGCTGACAAACAAACATGGGCATCGAGGCAATAAGCTAAAGAGGCGAGACATCTAGCAATAGGCAAAGATAGTAATGATATTTGGGTCAGGTCATCTTGCATGTCGAGTCGTTGATGGGATCGTAAGACGGCTCCTCGTACTCAACCTCGGTAGGACCCTCGTACTCGGTGTCGGCTTCCGGCTCTACTCAACACAAGAACACAACATGGCACGATATCAAACAAGGTGCAATACACAATGAACATGATGCAAGTATGATGCATTTCATGGCAAGGGAAGAAGCACACAAGAACAACACAAAACAACAAGTTTAAATGAGGCCGGAATCAACATATATCAAATCCGGTAAGTCCTCATTTGCATATTTTGAAATTGGTCCAGATCTGAACAAACCTTAAGTTAAAGTTGTTAAACAGCAAGTTAACATGAACCATGATGATCTACACGAAATTCTAGTCAAGTCTCATATAAAGTTTGTTTAAATCGGAGCTACGGTCTAGAAGATATGAGCAAAACAAGACAAACATGGCAACGGTGCAAGATGCATCCAAACATCAAGCAAACACACTCCAAGCATGTAACCAACATGATATTATTATTCTACATGCAAAATGACACAAGTTTCATATAGGGCACGCTCAAAACGGAGCAACGGTTCAACACTTACACACGAAACAAGATACAATGCAAAGCTGAAATTAACAGCCACATAGCAACTTTGGAGCAAGAAATATATACTCTACAGCATCCAAACATGATGACAAGAAGCATGGACATGAAGTAGACATGTTCTACAGCTAACAACTCCATTGGAGCAACTCCATAGGAGGCATGGATCAATAGCAACAAGCTACACCGAATTGATCATGCTGTTAAAAACCTGACAGCCATAATTTATAGCAACTTGAGAGCAAGAAATAAATAAGCTACAGCAAGACATATGAGCAAGTGAGGGCATGAATGGATAGACAACAACATGGACAACAAGGAATGATCATTGGCCACTCCAAAACATGCATGAATTTGACTAGGGCATCAAGCAAACATAGCATAAGGTTATAACAGATTCGAGACTTAGCAGAAATTTCACTAAGTATAAAACAGTAACATTGGCATGGCATGTTTATAAGCTTGTTTAAGTCACCTCAAGGCATATCATGGAAAGTGGTTTGCACCACATCAAAGACCATATGATGGTGCTTCTAAAACATATAGGCATGTGGCATGGGGACAAACACATCAATAGCAAAGAGCATGTCAAAACAGCATCTCATAACAAGTTTCAGCACTTTTGCAACAGAGATTAACATGGCAATATGACACCTAACATGAATGCTACAGCAACCATCATGTAGAGCACTTCACAATGAACATTTTGACATATCATATGCTCCATTTGGATAAACATGTACCAAGTTATCACATCTCAAACATGGCATGAAAATAACAAGTTACAGCAGTTTATAACAAGTAGCACTCTTGTCACGAAGATTAGGACCTGTAGATGAACTCAAACAAGCATGCCACAATGAAACAAAATGTAGAGCATCTCACCACGATCATTTTGATATATCATATGCACGATTTGGACTTACACACAAAAAGATACAGCAATGCAAAGATGCAACAAAATATGCAAAAAATCTGGGACTTAGTAGATTTATACCTCACGAAAAGTCAACGGGATGGTGTGATTCCGGGACGGAAGGGATCGGGACGGAGGAAGCGTGTTTGGTTCCACGCACCGGTGGATCTGATCCACCCTCCTGGTGGATCGGATCCGAAGCGGATCCGGGCCGGGCGGCGCTAACGGGTCGGGCGCCCGGCGGCGGAGATGGATCCGGGCCGGGATCGAGGCGGCCGGCGGCGGGGGTTGACCGGGCGTGTAATGCCCAGGATGGAGTTATACCTCCTACGTGTCGAGGCACGACTTAAAGGCATAAATCCATCCTAGAATGATCTCAAGTTTGGTATCTTTGCACGACTCATGTAAAAGAGGGATTAAAAGCAAAAGGAGATAGTTGGCTTACACTCGCCACTTCACACAAAACATTACATAAACAATCATCATTCAAAACATCACAGCCCGACTACGGGTGAAGATCCAAGAAAGATACCAAAACAACATAAAGCCACAGGCCAAGATCGAATCCTAGTAGAAACCACTACTGAACATCGAAACGTTACAAGCAAACGGTCACACTCTTCATCGGGCTCCCGGGTGAAGAACTGATCCAACTCCTGCATCAAACTCGGCTGAACCTGCAACTGGTGTGGTGAAGTAACTGTGAGCCACAGAGGACTCAGCAATCCCGTTCCCGGGTAACAAGACTATTTAAGCCTTGGGTGTGGACAAGGCTGAAGAAAGAACGAGAGGTGAAGGAACAAACAAGAGTCTGCAGCAGCAACTAGCACTAACTTACGTAAAAGAGAGCGAGAAGAGAAGTGCATCAGTCGAAAGATGATCACGAAGTGATCCTAACTAAAGCCGGTCAAACATAACCCCACCGTGTTCAACTCCCGAATCCCTATTCGGAAATTGACAGTCACGGTACACACGCTGGTAGTGTATTAGAAACATTGTGTCAAGTTATCTACAACCGGAATTAACAAGCTCCCATCTGCCACATAACCGCGGGCACGGCTTTCGAAAGTTCAAACCCTGCAGGGGTGTTCCAACTTGGCCCATTACAAGCCCACGATCCGCGAAGTCGCAACTCCATAGGTGGGAAGACCCGAGTATTCTCGGAATCCCGTGCTCGAGTTAAACCGAACTAAGGTAAGGCTAATCCAGCAAATCCTCCCGGCGTGCCGACACCCTGATAGTAGCCGCGCGTATCTCGTCTCAGGCCACGACCGGATGGGTGATGCTACAGGACCCAAACCTCGAGTTTCCTCGTGGTGGTTCCCGCAGGACCCCCGTTTGGGACCAACACCATCGGCACTGGCCCCCCCTGCTATGTAGAAATAAAGGATCCTCGAGGGAGCGACCCTCTATGCAAATTTAATTAATTAATTAAGTTGTTATTATGAGGCAAATAGTACCAAATGTTGGGACTTGCTGGAAAAGACTTAGCACTTAGCGGTTTATCAAGGGGGTCCCATACACCCCAACCGTGTTAGGAACGCATAATCAAGGAACATAACACCGGTTTATACGGTTCCTAACGGCATGAGTGGAACAAAACACCAAGCAAAAGGCTTAGCCTTCCACCCTGCCAGTATATAGATGATTTCATTTAAGCATTTATATAGTGTGATATAACCCAACCAAACTTCAACATGAAGCAAGCATCTTCAATCTTCACCTGCAACTAACAATGCTATAAGAGGGGCTGAGCAAAGCCTACGTATAGCCAAGCAACGGTTTGCATAGGTAGGTTGGTTAAACATGGCAATTGGTTACAAGTAGGAGGCTGACAAGAAAGACATGGGCATCGAGGCAAAACTATAGATCGAGACTACTAGCAATAGGCAAAGATAGTAATGGTATCCGGGTTCGGTCATCTTGCCTGGAATTCCACAAGGGAGAAGAACGGATCCAAGAAGTAGACGGAGCAACACAGACGAGAGAAACCTCACAACTCCGGAACGAAACCGAAGCTATCAAGAGAAGCAACCGGAAAGAAAAGAAACAACACGGTAAACACACATAGCAAGAACATGGCATACGATGCACAAGCAAGCATGATGCATGTCCGGTTTAATTATGCATGGCATGGCAAAGTGCACAAACAAATACTACAAGTTAAGTGGAGATCAATATGCAACGAGTTGCATATTGATGAAACACCACAGAATAATTATTTAGTTGACTCTCGTTATTTACAAGACAAGATTAAAAGTTTTTAACATGGCAAGAGGTGTAGCATAAAGAAACTACACTATCAAGACAATTTAAATGAGGCCGGAAATAACAACAACAAGTCCGGAAAATCCCCATATGCATGTTTAATAATTATAAGCAACAATAATTCACACATATAAGGTTGTTAACATGATGCGGATGACATGATCAAGTTTTATGCAAGTTTTATTAAAAGGTTGACTTAAAAGAGATATGAAGCATTTGTCACCGTGGGGGAAGAAAGGGTGCCACGGCAACGATCCGAAAATGATGCAACGCATCATATCGGTTCCGGTATCTCGTTAAGAGACCGGTGCAAAAGGTGACGAAGCGAGTCAAACGAGATGATGGGGTGATCCCGTTGCCGGGTTCCCACGGGTCGGCGACGAGGCAACCGAGGAACAACAAAAGGGACGAAACGGACACGGTGCTCACACGGGAAACATTCATACAACCACAACAAGCATGCATCTCACGGGTCACGTCTCGGGTTATACCTTCGAAACACTCGTTTCGGGACGGTTCGAGTTCGTCGAGGAACGTAGGGGAAGTAGTTGTACATGGCCGTAGAGGGAAGTAGACGTTCGGGCGACGGTAGTCGTTCGGGCGACGGTAGACGTTCGGGCCTTAGATGTACTCGGTCGTCGATGTACTTGCCGGTCTCGGTCCCGGTCGTAGTTGTACTCGGTTGTCGTGGTACTTGGCGTTTCCGGGCGTCGGTAGTCGTACTTGTCATGGCGTTGGACGTAGGGGTACTCGACGCATCGTCGTGGTACTTGGGATCTCGTTATTGCGACGGTAGGGGTACATGTTATGTAGTGCTCCAGTCATTGTACACGGGTCCTCTGTCAAGCTCAACAACACGAAGCAACAAAACAAAAACAAAAACAAAATACACAGTGCAAGGCAGCAAAGGGGTCAGCGACTTGGGGACGGCGCACGTCGAGGCGCCGATGGAGCTGGCCGGCGGCGGAACTGGCGCAGGAGAGGCCTGGAGCTGCTGCAGCCTCGAACCGGCGCCCTGGAGACGCGGGCTGCTGGAGAGGACGGCTCGCGGTCGAGGCGGAGAGTAAGTGCGACGGGGCCGCGCTGGAACGGAGGGAGGCCGCAAGCTCGTCGCTCGGGGGCGCGGTCCTGGCGACGGAGGCCGGAGGGGAGGACGCCGCTGCGGATCCTGGCCGGAGGGGAGAAGGCCGCAGGGCGGACGGCGCTGGATTCCCGCGGCGACGGCGGTTGCTGGAGGAAGGAGGCCATGGTGCACACAGGAGATGGCGCCTCGGGGCTTTGTCCTGGGGCGAAGGGAGGGACCGCGCCGGAGGGTCGCGGCCTCAGGGCGGAGGGGCGCCTGGCTTCGCGTCGCTAGGGAGGAGGGAGCCAGCAGGCTCGAGGGAGAGAGGGAGGCTGCCGATGGGATCGGGCAGAGCGAGGGAGAAGGGGAGGTCGAGGCAGAGGGAGAAGGGAACGGGCTCGGGCCAGATCGAGCGAGCGATGGGGCTCGAGGAGCGGGGGATGCGGGACGAGGGGTGGCGGCGGCTGGAAAGGAACGGAGGGAGGAGCTGCGGGGCTTGGTGGAATTAGGGTTAGGACTGGAACGGGCCTAGCAGGCCTGAGCCGGTTGGGCCTAGGGGAAGGAGAGGGGGCTGAAGTGGGAAGATGGGCCTAGCTAGGAGGGACCCAAGCTGGGCTGGTGAGGGGAAGAGGAGGCCCAAGAGGGTGGCTGACCTCTTATTTATTATCCCTGAGCAGAAAACAACTAAGAGAAAGAAACAAAAGGAAAGAGGAAGGTTTAGGGAAAAGACACATGGAATTATATTTTTCTCGGGCTCATAAAAATAAGCACGACTGGAGAAAAATAAGAAAGGCATGAACGGAAAAATAATTCAAACATATTTGAATATAATTCAAATAGGTTTGAACTAAGACGAGATTATTGAAGTGTCCAAAAATGTCCGGAATTTTGGAGGAGCCTCGAAAATAACGGAAAAGAAATATAGCAAGGTTTAGAAGGAGAAGCTCGAAGTGAAAAAGACATGGGGAGAATATGCAAGTGTGTTTGAGTAATTCCGAGGAATGGAATAATTATTAATATAGCTCCATAATTATTAGGAGGCTTTTATATGTTATAAAGAGAAGGCATCTTCCCTCGATTTAAATGGACCGAGGCCCACACGGATTATTTAGGTTGAGATGCAAAAATTAAAATGACATGATGGCATGATGACATGATGCAATGCGAAAATAAATAACACAAGCAGAACTGAATCACACGGGCAACCCGGAACATCTGGAATCTTCGGGAAACTTCTGGAATCTTCTGGGACGTCAGTCTCGGGCGTCACAGGGCGCGGCTCACCGGAGGGTGGCCGGGCGTGGCTCGGGGCGGCGGCCGGAGCGCGCCGGCGGGACGGAGGAGCACCGGCGGCTGGAGGGCGCCGACGGGGCGGCGGAGCACCGGCGGCTGGAGGGCGCCAGCGAGCCCCGCGGTGGCGCCGGCGAGGCACGCGGCGACGCCGGGCGGCGGTGAGGCCGGTGGGAGATGTCGGGCGCCGGCGGAACGCTCGAAGGCGCGGCGGCGGCGAACGGGCCGGGCAGGCCCCGCCTGGGCCCGGCGGGCCGGCGGCGCGGGGAGGAGAGAGGCGGTGGCGGGCGACGTGGCAGCCCACGATTGGGCGTGGCGGGCGGCGGACGTGTCCGGCGCGCGGACGAACGTGTCCGGCGGTGGACAGAGGAAGGAGGCTAGGGTTTTTGCCCGAAAAAATGGACGTGGGGAGGCTAATTTATATATTCTGGGAGCTAGGAAGGTCCAAATGCGGTGAGGTTTTCGGCCACGCGATCACGATCCGACGACCGAGATGATGGGAAGGGTTGTGCTGGGTTTGTTTGATGTTGTGGAGGGGGTATTGGGCCTTAAAGAAGAGGTTCTTTTAGCCCACTAGGTTAACCGTTGGAGTACCAAACGAACTCCAAACGCGACGAAACTTGACAAGCGGCCTACACGTACCAAAATAACATCGCACGACAAGTCTCACCTCATTATGGAAACGTTACACGGCCACACACGAAAGAAGGACTCGGGGATGCCACGGGCACGTGTGTGAGCGTCGGAACTCGAAACAGACAACGGGAAGAGACGAGTGGGACCGGGTGCAAGTGACAACACAAATGCAATGCAATGCACATGACAACATGACGTGGATGAAATGCACACACGCACACGACAAAACGAAGAAACCCGAAATGAAGAAGAGCCCAGAATGGAATTGACGAAGTCAAAGTTTCATATATTGCCAAAATTGGAAAGTGTTACATCTAGGGCATTACAAACTCTCCTCTACTACGAAAAGATCTCGTCCCGAGATCTAGGACTGGAATAAGGAAGGGTACTCGGAACAAAGGTGATCTTCTCGTTCCCACGTAGCTTCTCGGTCGGTATGGTGTGACCACTTAACTTTCAAGAACTTGATTGACTTGTTGCGGGTCTTGCGCTCGGTTTCTTCAAGAATAGCAACAGGGTGCTCACGGTAAGACAAGTCTTGTTGAAGATTAATCTACTCGAATGGAATGGTTCGTTCAGGTGTCTTGAAGCACTTGCGGAGTTGAGACACGTGAAACACATCATGAACATTTGCAAAGTTGGATGGAAGCTCGATTTGAGAGGCTAGATCGCCTCTTTTGCCAAGGATCTTGAAAGGGCCCACGTATCTAGGAGCAAGCTTTCCTTTAATACCGAATCTTTGGGTGCCTTTCATAGGAGAAACATGGAGATAGACATGATCTCCAATGTCGAAATCCAAATCACGATGTTTGCCGTCATAGTAGCTCTTTTGACGCGACTGAGCGGCCTTGAGATTCTCACGTATGACTTTGCACATTTCTTCGCCTTCTGAGATCAAGTCATTGCCAAGAAGTTGATGTTCACCAGTCTCTTACCAGTTGAGAGGAGTACGTCACTTGCTTGGAAGCTGTTGTTGTAAGAGAACTCGGCAAACGGAAGGCAATCTTCCCACTTCATGCCAAAAGAGATGACACAAGCTCTGAGCATGTCTTCGAGGATCTGGTTCACTCTTTCGACTTGACCACTAGTCTGAGGGTGAAACGCCGTGCTGAAACGGATCTTAGTGCCCATGGCTGACTGAAAGGAGTCCCAGAACTTGGATGTGAACAAACTTCCATGGTCTAAGGAGATAACTTGAGGAATTCCATGTAACGACACAATTCTGGAAGTGTACAACTCTGCCAGCTGAGCTGCATTGATGGATTCTTTGACTTTAACGAAGTCAGCTACTTTGGTTAGCTTGTCAATAACCACAAAGTTAGGATCATTCCCCTTCTTGGACTTGGGAGACCTAGTGACGAAATCCATTTCAATGTGGTCGAATTTCCACTCAGGAATAGGAAGAGGTTGGAGGAGACCGGCTGGACGTTGATGCTCTGCCTTCACTCTTCTGCAGACATCACATTCATTCACAAATTGGGCAATCTCCCTTTTCATGCGAGTCCACCAGTAAGATTGCTTGAGGTCTTGGTACATCTTGGAACTTTTGGGATGAATGGAGAGGAGGGAGTCATGTGCTTCGTTCATTATGAGCTTCCTGAGATCACCCTTGGGAACCACAAGTCTGTCCTCAAAGAACAAGGTGTCTTTCTCATCAATGCGATAGCACTTGTATTTGGGAGTACCCTTTGCAATACCATGTTTCACTTTCTGTACCATAGCATCACTGAGTTGGGCCTCACGGATCTGATCTTCCAAGGTAGGAGCAACTTGAAGATTTGCAAGAAAGCCTTGCGGAACAACTTGGAGGTTGAGCTTCCTGAATGCTTCACAAAGCTCAGGCTGAAACAGCTTGATAAGGAGACTGTTGCAATATGCCTTTCTGCTCAAGGCATCTGCAATGACATTGGCCTTGCCAGGTGTGTATTCGATGCTTGGATCATACTCTTGGATCATCTCAACCCAACGAGTCTGGCGAAGGTTCAGGTTCGGCTGTGTGAAGATGTACTTCAAGCTCTTGTGATCGGTGAAGATGTCCACTTTTCTGCCCAACAGAAGGTGTCTCCACGTGATCAAGGCATGTACCACTGTTGCTAGCTCGAGATCATGTGTGGGGTAGTTCTTCTCATTTGGCTTCAATTGACGAGAAGTGTATGCCACAATCTTCTTGTCTTGCATTAGAACACCACCAAGTCCTTGAAGAGAAGCATCACAGAATACTTCGTAGGGCTTGGACTCATCCGGAGGAGTAAGAACCAGAGCAAGGTTGAGCTTTTCTTTGAGTGTTTTGAATGCCACATCACAATCCGGAGACCAGTTGTACTTGACATTCTTCTGCAGCAAGTTGGAGAGAGGCTTGGCAATCTTGGAGAAGTTCTCACCGAACCTTCTGCAATAGCTAGCAAGACCAAGGAAGCTTAGGAGTTGCTTGACGTTCTGCGGGGGTTCCCAGTTGACAATCGCTTCAACTTTCTCGGGGTTGACAGCAATACCCTCAGTAGAGATGATATGGCCAAGATATAAGACCTTATCGAGCCAGAATTCGCACTTAGAGAACTTCGCATAGAACTTGTGTTCACGGAGTCTGTCGAGAACCAAACGGAGGTGCTTGGCATGGTCTTCTTCATTCTTGGAGAATACCAAGATGTCATCCAGATAGACGAGAACAAATTCATTGGTGTAGGGGTTGAATATGTAGTGCATCATCCTCGAGAAGGTGGGTGGAGCATTTGCGAGGCCAAAAGACATGACTGTGTATTCATAGGAGCCATAGCTCATTCTGAATGCGGTCTTGTGAATATCTTCTTCACGGATACAGATCTGGTGATAACCCATCCGGAGATCGAGCTTTGAGAACACTTTTGCTCCTTTGAGCTGCTCGAACAATTCATTGATGTTGGGGAGCGGATACTTGTTCTTTATTGTCTTCTTGTTCAATGGACGGTAATCAACGCAAAGGCGCTCCGTGCCATCCTTCTTCTTGACAAATAGAACACCACAGCCCCAAGGAGAAGTGCTAGGCTTGATTAGACCCATACGCTCTTGCTCATCGAGTTGTCGCTTCAGCTCCTTCAACTCTTCAGGGGAAAGCTTGTACGTACACCGACATGCTGGCTCGGTACCGGGCTCAAGTTCAATGACGAATTCAACTTGACGATGTGGAGGCATGCCTGGAAGCTCTTCAGGGAAAACATCTTCATATTCATTGACCACCGAATTTGAGAGATGGCATTAATCTCGCCCTTGTCATTGAGAGAGAATAGCCTGATTGTGTTATCTCGAGAGGCGAAGATAATCACGTCTTCGTCGGAATGAGTAAGCTTGACTTCCTTATTTGCACAATCAATGTGAGCATCATGCTGGGAAAGCCAATCCATCCCAAGAATAATATCAATGTCGGAGTTGCCAAGAACAACCGGAGAAGCCAGAAAGCGGTAATCACCCATATAAATAGAGATATCCGGAGCATACAAGCTATAATGCATCTGTTTTGCCGGAGAAGAAATTGCTAATTGCCTTGGTAAAGCCGCTGTGTTCACATTATGCTTGGATGCAAATGGACATGACATGAAAGAATGTGATGCACCAGAATCAAACAAAACTTTAGCAGGCTTGAGATTGACTGAAAGGTTACCAAGTATCACATCTGAAGAATTCTCTGCTTGAGCTGCATTCATCAGATTCACTCTTGCAGCCTTTGGATTGTGCTTTACAATAGCAGTGCTGACAGGTGGAGGAGGCGGAAGGCGCCTTGGGCTGGGACACTAGTTAGCATAATGACCCTTCTGAGTGCACTTGTTGCAAACCACTTCTAAGAGAGGACGGTGATAAGGAGCACTTGACTTCGAAGCTTGAAAGTGATTCTTTGACTGGTTGCTTGGGTTGGGTGGGTGGGAGAAACCACGGCCACCAGAATGCTTGTTGTTGTTGTTGGGAGGGCGGAGCACTGGAGGAGGTGGAAGCCAAAACTTCTGCTGCTTTGCGACCACTTGGGAAGAAGAGAAGGAGTGAACAGCATCTCTGATCCTCTTTTTGGAAGCTTCCATCTTGAGCTGGACTGCCTCTTGCTTAAGTGCCATGTTATAGAATTGATCAAATTCATCCGGCTCAAACAAGGTGAGAGCTAGCTGGAGTTCATCCTTCAGACCACCACGGAACTGATAAATCTTGCTCTTGGCATCTGGGATGTCTTTCTTGGCATAGCGGGCAAGGTTCTGGAACTTGACATTGTATTGATAGACAGACATGGTGCCTTGCTTCAGGTTGCGGAATTGCTCACGCATACCTTCGATGACACTAGTGGAATGTGGTGAGAACGGAAATCCTTGCAGAAGTCAGTCCACGAGATTTCACGTCCTTCTCTGGAATCTTTGTACTGCTGCCACCAATCAGCGGCTTGGTCCTTGAGTTGGAAGGCGGCAAACTTCACATAGTCCTCAGGTCTCACGTTACTGCACTCGAAATGCTTCTTGATGTCTGTTATCCAGTCTTCAGCATCTAGAGGGTCCACACAGTAACTGAATGCCTTTGGTTGGTTTGCCAGGAATTGGTTGAGAGTAGCAAAGTGAGGTTGGTTGAACAAATTGCCTTGGCCTTGGTTCCCATGACCACCTTGATTTGCTTGAATGTTCTGCATCATTTGCATAAGCATCTGGGTGTTCTGGTTCGTCGCTTGCATAATTGCTCTCCAGGCCTCAGACGGAGGAGGAGGGGAAGGAGGACGATCAGGAACTTCTTCACCCTCTGGCTTAGCGTTGGGAACCCTTTTAGGAGCCATCCTAAATGAGGTGACAACTATTAGCCATTGATTGAAAATATATAAGCTGAATCAACGGCTAGAAATTGCAATATAAGTCTTCGCAATAACATTCTAACAAAAATGAACGAATGTAATCCACAGTTTTATGATACAACAATCTTCACGAGAAGCCACTTGGGAGAACAAGAGGTAAATAAAAAAACAACAAGGAGCAGATAGAACAAATACAAGATAGAAGCTTCGTTCGACATATTCGTGCTGAAAGCTAATGGAACGTGTTACAAAAGGGTTTTGCAATCCCCGGATCAGCATAGCCAAGGACCCTTTAAGATGCAACTCCCGATCGGAACAACACCCATAAAACCACTTCACTCAATGTAGAACCCTGAACTCCATATCATGCATTCATTGGAAGAATGCCTACGAGCTACTAGATGAACCCACCTATTAATTTCCGAAAATTTCCAGTTATGCAATCAGGTGTTGGGGATACAGGGGAAGCATCACGCACTCAACTCTAATCCTACATCTAGCTATATCCATCCTTCAACACATAACTAGTTATTTCCGGAAACCTTCTACCTCGGACCCTCGAAACGCATCTGCTATACAAGCTATGGCAATACTCCCGAACTACCTCCCCGGTACTGGGTGATGTCGGGGTTATCTTGCCACTAACCGCATAGGAGAGTTTTCGATGTCGGCCGTCTTAAGTATTCCAGAACTGCTGTGATATATATGTGACGACAACACCTCGGAGCTCAACTCCCCAGAACACTGCCACAACCCCTAAATGACAGGAGGCATCGAGAACAATGTTCTCGTCACAAAGACATCGGAAAAATCCAAACAATACATGCGTGATCCTAAAAAACTTTTGGCGAATTTTTTAGAGTAGAAGAGACAAGTAATCGTCAGGAGTCCTCACCAGAGTGAAAAGAGATGAGGAGCAACAGAAATCCTACTCTCCAATATATATATATATATATAGGACTCAAAACATTTTCAAGTGTGTGCCTAGACTCAACCGTCAGCGATTCGATCAATCAGTGGGGGCTTCTAGGTCAGAGAAGGCTCTGAATACCAACTTGTAATGCCGAGTATGAGATTATACCTCCTACATGTCGAGGCATGACTTAAAGGTATAAGCTCATACTAGAATGATCTCAGGTATGGTATCTTTGCACGACTCATGTAAAAGAGGGATGAAATTGCAAAAGAGTAGTTGGCTTACACTCGCCACGTCACACAATACATTACATAAGCAATCATCATCCAAATAACATCACAGTCCGACTACGGACGAAGATTCAAATGAAAGATACCTAATAAATATAGCCACAAGTTCCGAATCGCCCCTAGTAGAAGCCACTACTGATCATAGGGATAGTGCACATAGTATCGCTCACGTTCTTCATCGAACTCCCAGTACAGCTCGGTGTTGTCACCTGTGTAGTTCACCATAGTACCTGCATATGGTGTTGTGTAGAATCTGTGAGCCACAGAGGACTCAGCAATCCCGTTCCCGGGTAGCAAAACTATCTAAGCCTTGGGTGTGGAACAAGGCTGAAGAATAAGGGCTGCAGCAGCCCTAGCACTAGCTTACGTGTTTAGAGCGAGAAGAGAAGTGCCACGAGCGTCAAAGTGATCACGAAGTGATCCTATCTAAGCACGTCAATCATAACCCCATCGTGTTCACTTCCCGAGCCCCTTTCGGAAAATGACCGTCACGGTTACTCACGCTGGTAGTGTGTTCTGAACATGGTGTCAAGTTTTCTACAACCGTATATTAACAAATTCCCATCTGCCACATAACCGCGGGAACGGCTTTCGAAAGATCAAACCCTGCAGGGGTGTCCCAACTTAGCCCATCACAAGCTCACGATCTGCGGAGTCGCAACTCCAAGGTGGGAAGGCCCGAGTATTCTCGAAATCCCGTGCTCAAGATATTCCGACATAGGTAAAACTAATCCAGCAAGACCTCCCGGCGTGCCGACACCCTGACAGTAGCCGCGCGTATCTAGGCTCAGGCCACGACCGGATGGGTGATGCTACAGGTTTTTACCAGCCCTCGGGTTTCACCAAGGTGGCCCCGCAGGACCCCCAGTTTGGACCAACACTCATGTGGAGCACTAGCCCGGGTTGTTGATTAAGAAGAGGGTTTATAACTCCCTATGCAAGTTTTAGTTGTTAGGCAAATGTAAAATCGAAGTCGGGCCTTGCTGGAAAAGCTTTAGCGCTAAGCGGGTTATCAAGGGGGGCCCATAAACCCCAACCGTGTTAGGGACGCATAATCAAGGAACATAACACCGGTTTAAACGGTTCCTAGGGAGGCATGAGTGGAACAAAACACCAAGCAAGAGGCTTAGCCTTCCACCCATTGCCAAGTATATAGATGATTTAGTTTAACAGATTATATAGTGTGATATCCCAACAATAACTTCAACATGAAGCAAGAATCTTCAAATCTTCTCTTGCAACTAACAATGCTACAAGAGGGGCTGAGCGAAGCTTACGTAGCCAAACAAAGGTTTGCTAGGTTGGGTGGTTAAAGAGATTCATCGCTGACAAACAAACATGGGCAATGGGTATCGAGGCAATAAGCTAAAGAGCGAGACATCTAGCAATAGGCAAAGATAGTAATGATATCTGGGTCAGGTCATCTTGCCTGTCGAGTCGTCGATGGGGTCGTAAGACGGCTCCTCGTACTCAACCTCGGTAGGACCCTCGTACTCGATCTCGGCTTCCGGCTCTACTCAACACAAGAATACAACATGGCACGATATCAAACAAGGTGCAATGCACAATCAACATGATGCAAGTATGATGCATTTCATGGCAAGGGAAGAAGCACACAAGAACAACACAAAACAACAAGTTTAAATGAGGCCGGAATCAACGTATATCAAATCCGGTAAGTCCTCATATGCATATTTTGAAATTGGTCCAGATCTGAACAAACCTTAAGTTAAAGTTGTTAAACAGCAAGTTAACATGCACCATGATGATCTACAAGAAATTCTAGTCAAGTTTCATATAAAGTTTGTTTAAATCGGAGCTACGGTCTAGAAGATAAGAGCAAAACAAGACAAACATGGCAATGGTGCAAGATGCATACAAACATCAAGCAAACACACTCCAAGCATGTAACCAACATGATATTATGATTCTACATGCAAAATCACACAAGTTTCATATAGGGCACGCTCAAAACGGAGCAACGGTTCAACACTTACACACAAAACAAGATACAATGCAAAGCTGAAATTAACAGCCACATAGCAACTTTGGAGCAAGAAATATATACTCTACAACATCCAAACATGATGACAAGAAGCATGGACATGAAATAGACATGTTCTGCAGCAAACAACTCCATTGGAGCAACTCCATAGGAGGCATGCATCAATAGCAACAAGCTACACCAAATTGATCATGCTGTTAAAAACCTGACAGCCATAATTTATAGCAACTTGAGAGCAAGAAATAAATAAGCTACAGCAAGACATATGAGCAAGTGAGGGCATGAATGGATAGATAACAACATGGACAACAAGGTATTATCATTGGCCACTCCAAAACATGCATGAATTTGACTAGGGCATCAAGCAAACATAGCATCAGGTTATAACAGATTCCAGACTTAGAAGAAATTTCACGAAGTATAAAACAGTAACATTGGCATGGCATGTTTACAAGCTTGTTTAAGTCACCTCAAGGAATATCATGGAAAGTGGTTTTGACCACAGCAAAGACCATATGATGGTGCTTCTAAAACATATTGGCATGTGACATGGGGACAAACACATCAATAGCAAAGAGCATGTCAAAACAGCATCTCATAACAAGTTTCAGCACTTAACAGCCACATGCACTTTTGCAACAGATATTAACATGGCAATATGACACCTAACATGAATGCTGCAGCAACCATCATGTAGAGCACTTCACAATGAACATTTTGACATATCATATGCTCCATTTGGATAAACATGCACCAAGTTATCACATCTCAAACATGGCATGAAAATAACAAGTTACAGCAGTTTATAACAAGTAGCACTCTTGTCACGAAGATTAGGACCTCTAGATGAACTCAAACAAGCATGCCATAATGGAACAAAATGTAGAGCATCTCACCACGATCATTTTGATATATCATATGCACAATTTGGACTTACACACAAAAAGATACAGCCATGCATAGATGCAACAAAATATGCAAAAAAATCTGGGACTTAGTAGATTTATACCTCACGAAAAGTCAACGGGGCGGAGGGATTCCGGGACGAAGGGGATCGGGACGGAGGAAGCGTGTTTGGTTCCACACACCGGTGGATCTGATCCACCCTCCTGGTGGATCGGATACGAAGCGGATCCGGGCCGGGGCGGCTCTAACGGGTCGGGCGCCCGACGGCGGAGATGGATCCGGGCCGGGATCGAGGCGGTCGGCGGCAGGGGTTGACCGGGCGCGGCTTGCTGGAGGGTGGCCGGGCGCGGCTCGGGGCGGCGGCCGAAGCGCACCGGCGGGACGGAGGAGCACCGGCGGCTGGAGGGCACCGACGGGGCGGCGGGGTGGCGGAGCACCGGCGGGTGGAGGGCGCCGGCGGGGCGGCGGCCAGCCCCGTGGCGGCGCCGGGCGGCGGTGAGGCCGGTGGGATTTGTCGGGCGGCGGCGGAAAGCTCGAAGGCGCGGCGACGGCGAACGGGCCGGGCGAGCCCCGCCTGGGCCCGGTGGGCCGGCGGCGCGGGGAGGAGAGAGAGGCAGCGGCGGGCGACATGGCAGCCCACGATTGGGTGTGGCAGGTGGCGGACGTGTCCGGTGCGCGGACGGACGTGTCCGGCGGCGGACAGAGGAAGAAGGCTAGGGTTTTTGCCAGAAAAAATGGACGTGGGGAGGCTAATTCATAGATTCTGGGAGCTAGGAAGGTCCAAATGGGGTGCGGTTTTCGGCCACGCGATCACGATCCGACGACCGAGATGATGGGAAGGGTTGTGCTGGGTTTGTGGACTGTTGTTGAGGGGGTCTTGGGCCTTAAAGAAGAGGTTCTTTTAGCCCACTAGGTTAACCGTTGGAGTACCAAACGAACTCCAAACGCGACGAAACTTGACAGGCGGCCTACACGTACCAAAACAACATCGCACGACAAGTCTCACCTCATTCCGGAAATGTTACACGGCCACACACGAAAGAAGGACTCGGGGATGCCATGGGCACGTGTGTGAGTGTCGGAACTCGAAACGGACAACGGGAAGAGACGAGTGGGACCGGGTGCAAGTGACAACACAAATGCAATGCAATGCACATGACAACATGACGTGGATGAAATGCACACACGCACACGACAAAACGAAGAAACCCGAAATGAAGAAGAGCTCAGAATGGAATTGACGAAGTCAAAGTTTCATATATTGCCAAAATTGGAAAGTGTTACATCTGGGGCATTACTCCACATTTGCAGACAAGGCCTTCCCTCGTTCATCCTTATCTCCCACAACCTCATTGTTGAGCAATTAAAAAAAAGGAAGCCTCTAGAACAATCTAGCATGGTAGTCGGATACACAGTTTCGTTCCAAAGCTTAAAATTCACTCCTACTAACAGTATGAAGAGTGTTTAACAAAAAACTACCACTTTCTACCAGCCCCAGGAACAAACTATTGTACAAAAATAGCAAAAACATACCCAAAATTTCTTAATCCATGCCAAAAAAGTACTACCTAGTGCCGATTAGGCTGGTTTAAACCCGTTTATGATAGGGTTGGCCCACACGTTCGTGCTGCCGAGGCAGCTTAAATGGGGCACCCCGGCTCAGTGAAACCGGAACGCCCCGTATTCCAGTCCAGAGATCGAGATGAAGTCTTCTGGAATATGGCACTGCTTGACATAGAACAAATTAGCTCTTATTACAAAGGATAAATACAAGGGTCTGATGTTACAAAAGATCACATCAGCACAGCGACACTACGCCTGCGATACTACACTTGCTCTATGCTAGCAGCGAAACAACTCGTAGTAGCGGAATACTTCTAGCAGCGGAACAATGACGAAGGTGGTAAACTCCACTTCGCAGGGACTCTGGCTGGGACACGATCTAGCTCGCACGAACAGAAACCTCGACAAACAATCAAGCAATCACGGCATCACGTGCAATCTGGCATGACACGCCAGGTCAGTACATTGAATGTACTTGCAAGCTCACAACAACCAAAAGCATCAAGGCAAAACAACAACATAGCATTAGCAGGTTAATAATTAACAACTACTATGATGAAGCAACTGCTAATCATGATATGAAACTACTAAGATACTGATAAACCAACATCTTATCTCCATGAACCATCTTACGCTTGGCTATCCGGCCAAGTAATATACCATCTCGATCACCTCGTGATCAATACCTCCACATGATCACCGTGTGACCACATCACAAACTGCATAATCATCCTCGAGACCATCTCACTATCATCATCTACATCCTCCCAAACTGTTACTGCTCACAATATCAACATATAAATCACCTACAAGTCATTCCGTCATGTGAGTGTTGATCGAACGGTGTGACCTAGTACGAACTTGTGCCCTTGACCGAGGATGCGGCCATCGATAGATTAAACACACACACTCTGCAGAGGTAGCACATTGTACCCACATCACAGGAACCATGGCCTCTAGCTCCCATTCGGGTGGACCAATGACGTTCCGACAAAACTAACCTACTGCCATGACACTCTCCCGGCCACTCCGACCAACACCCCCTTAGGGTTCAGTCCTGGGTGGCCCCGTGCCTACCAAAGGCATCAATTACCACCGTCGTGGCAAAACACACACGGTCCCAAACGGGGACAAGAGATCTCAATACCAACCATGGGCACACAAGGTTTATGTCCGCCTACCTGATCAGGGTAGCGCACGTCCATAACCTTCCCTCGTTGGAGGCACCGTCGAAAGGCATGAAAGTAGATCGCATTAGGGCCTTCCCATAAAAGGAAAATGTGGTTGCACTGGAAAAAGCCCGGTTCGGTGGCACCTAACAAACTTAATGATGGAATTTATCCCCAAAGTATCTCTGCGACAACTGATACTCTGATATCATCTATCAACCTGTAATCCAAGTTATAGCAATATCTACCAAATAATCCAAAGCATACTCTTGTCATATCAAGATACTCCGAGGATAGCATAACACTACTATCATGATGAATCCAAGAGCGATAATACTACTACTCCAATAGCAAGAACAAGCTATCTAGCTAAGATCTACATGTAAGTATTATCTCCGAAATCATACTCCAAAACGTAATATAAACTATCATCATGAAAATAATACTAGCCACTAATAATCCAAAGGCAACATGACATCCAAAGTAATACTCCAAAGCATAATACCATCATGAAAATTATCGTACTTTCCACTAATAATCCAAAGGCAACACGTCATCCTCATAATCATCAAAATATGAGTCCTAGAACTCCAAGCAATATCATGGAAATAGCAAGATCACAACAATACTTCGAGAAATGCCATGAACAAATCATACATGGCTAATGCAAATTTTAAACAAGTTCAAATAATTTAAACCATGTCACTGCATTGCAATCATGCAAATGGAGGGTGTGGCTTGCCTGGGGTGGAAGGATTCACCGGGAAGAAGTGCGAGAATTTCACGGAAAGAATCGTCGGAAAACGTTCTCTCTAGGAGGGGGCTGAATAAGGGCAAGGGCATAATGGTCATTTTCAGAATGTTAACACATGAGAAAATGATACCAACAGAACGGGCTTGACGAGATAAGGAAGTGTGCTTTGGAATCACCTGATTTGGAGTTAGAATCAAAAAGATTTAGTTGTTTTTCTGCCAGGGACCTATCTGTAATAAAAGCATCACAAACAAGCCCTTGGCTGGAAAAATAGAACGCGCCTTTATCAGAATACGCTTTCCAAGAGAGAAAACATAAACTGGGTCAAAGGAGAGCCAAAGTATGCTTTCGGGAAGTGAAGACACATTCCAGAGGAATTCGCTTCCACTTATCCTAATCAGCAGAGGCAGGACCGGGCGCTGAGTCGCTGTCAGGTGGGGCCCGCTGCTGACATCTCTCTCTCCTGCCCCTCCTTCTTCTTCCCCGACGTGGCGCAAAACAGGGGGTAGGGTCACCGGCACCGGCGACCGTTCTCACCGCTCCGACCACCGCGTGGGTCACTGTGACCACCGACGAGCGCGGAAGAGAGCGCTGCCTCCATCCCGGCTAGACACGGACGCCGGGGAGCACCGAGATGGGCAGGGCTTTGGCCATGGCGGACAGCAGCTCGGGTCGGTGATGGAGTCAAGGCCAGAGGCCACCGGAGGAAGGGGCAAACGGCCGGTGAGCCTCGTTGGAGACTGGGTGGAGCTCTGTTGGTGGTGGAATGAAGAGAGGGGCTCGGGCTCAAGTGAATTTAGCCAAAGGACCGAGGCGGCCACAACGGGAATGGGGGAGCAAGAGGGGCTCCGGAGCTCGGGGAGGAAATGGGGCCGGGTCCTGGAAGCGAGGGGGAGTTGATGAACCGCTCGGGAGGGCTTGGGGTTGCCATAAATAGGCACAGGGGGAGGAGGCCAGGCTGGCGTCGCTGCGGGCACGTGGCCGGAGCCGCGGACGTGTGGCCATGCTCGCGAGCTCGGAGGTAGGCGACGAGGGAGGAGCATGGGAGGGATCACGAGGAGGAGATGGAGCCAAGGGGCATGGGGAGGAAGGGACGAGGAGGAAGACGACGGTTAGCACACTGTGCTCCCGTGGGCGCACAGCGTCTAGCTCCGGCGAGGACGCTTTGGGAGGGGTCAAAGGGCGGAGAGCGACGGGTGAGGGCAAGGGAGACAGGTCGGCACGCTCGAACGCGAGAAAACCGTCGAGGAAGAGCTGCCTGACGAGTCCCGACGCCCATAACGCGGCCAATGCTGCCAGAGAACATGCACTGATGTGCAAATGACGCGGTCACCACTGTGCCCGGCAATGAGGGGATGCAAGAGACTGCCGTGAGTTGTCTAGTGATTAGTCCCTGCATCATAGAGGCTAATGCAGTTGAGAGATCAGAAGGAGCCAAGGAGAGATGTGAGGCATCGATTAAAGTTTGTTGCATCAATATTGGCAGAGCTCTGCTGATCAGCAGGAAATTGATTGGAGTCAAACAAGATGTGTGTGGGGTTTAGATAAGGAAGGAATACGTTCATGTTAAGTTTGAGGGGAAATGGACCAATATAAATCCTAGTTGCTTCACAACTGCATTTTTGGGGTCCAGAAATGAGGTTTGGATGATGCACTCACATGGTGAGGCCACTTGATTTGCAATTTGGCAAGGCCTAAGGATTTGGACATATGAAGATGCTGTAAAATTATCATACCAAATGGACAAGCCAAAATGGTACTTGCTTCAGAAACATCCTCTATGTCCAGAAACTTGGAAAAATTCTAGACAAATAATGGCCTGATGATTTGATCCCAAAATTGGTGGAGAGAGGTTTTATGGTCATGAGAATGCTCTTGTAAATTTTCAGCCAAAATGAAGCAATGTAAATTATACTTGCTTCACAACCTGGAAATATTGACAGAAGCAACGATTTGATGTTGTGCTCACATAGATGATTGGATGGGGCTGAAATTTTGAGGAGTGTGATGATATGAGCACATGAATGAGTGTACAAAATTTTAACTCATTTTAATAACCCTAGCTAGTACTTCCTTCACGAAGCTTCTATTTAAACAAAAACTTTGAAAATTCACTAAGGAAGATTCACTAGGCAATGAAGTTGAAATTTGGCATGAGGCAATTATTTGGATGAAATAGCATGCCCAAAAAGTTTGGGAGCAAACAAGATAAGATAAATGACACTTCCTTCACAAAGTGCCTCTCTGGACAAAATAGAAGAGGGAATATTGGGGAATTATTTTTGAGCTAGCCAGGGAAGGATTTTGACATATTTGAGCAAGATATGGCCCAAACAATTTATGAGAATTATTTGGGAATTTTTGGATGGATAGAAATATAGGTTGTTTCACAACCTAGGGCACATGAGGTTATTCCTTTAATTGAAAAGGAATATTCCTCAAGGAAAATAATTATGGAGTTGGGCTAGGATGGAAATGGCATGATCTTGGGAATGTTTTGAGGATGATGAACCACTTGGGAGAGGAAATGATGATGATCTCCTAGGTTGCAAGGCCACAGAACCACTCCAAAAAGAAAAAATAGAGCAAAAACCAAATAAATCAAAAGAAAAGGAAAGGGCTAAAAACCAGGTTGTTACATTAAACCAACACATTTTGCTTGACCGTTGACACAAGGGACCCACATCTAACCTTCTATCATGTTCTTCCTCCTCCAATCATTATTTTTTTTCCTGAACATTACTTCAATCAGTTCTTATGTGTGTTTGTCGGTGGCGTCGGTGATGAGTTCTTCCTCCTCCAATCATTATTTTTTTCCTGAACACTACTTCAATCAGTTCTTATGTGTGTTTGTCGGTGGCGTCGGTGATGAGCGAGCTGGCCGCCGCTCCGCCGGACGGGCCGGACACCGCACTGGCCTCCGCACGGGTTGGCTGGCTGGCCTGAGCATGGGCTCATGCGCGAGCAAGGCCGCCGCGCTGGACTTTGCTCGAGCCAGATTGCTGGCCTTAGCGCGGCGTGCGCGAGCAAGCCGCCGCACCTCCGTGCCAACCTAGCTAGCAAACCTTGCACACAAGAAGCTGGATGCATCCAGCAGGGTGTGTGCTAGCTTGGCTAGCTAGCGGGCGCGAGCGCCGGATGGAGCTGTCATCCGGGCTGCCGCAAGATGGGCTCTGCGCCGGCGGCTCTTATGACCTCGCCTTTTGCCGGCGGCGGTAGCTGTGTCCCATGGCCGAGGATGACTAGGTGGACGGGTCGGAGGTAGGAGGTCACTCCGGTATTTTTGTCCAAACTGACATGTAGGTCCCACAAGTCATAATGTGTAACTTGCTGGTCAAATAGAAGGCATTGACTTGAGGGGCGACATGGGTTGAAATGTGCCTATAACGGCACTTGGTAGTTTATTGTGACAAATTAAGAAAATTTTGGTATGTTTTTGCTAATTTTTGTGGAGTAGTGGTTTCTTGGTAGGGCTGGTTGGTAAGTGGTAGTTTCTTGGTAGCGGTTTCTTGTAAGGAACAATGTACTAGCAACAAAAGGCGATTCTAGGTTCGCATAGTCTCGCATATCAAAGAACTCAAAGGACAATGTACCCGCACTCCTCTCCACATTTGTAGATAAGATCTTCATCAATTTCAGCAATTTCATCAGTTTTAGCATTCTCAATATTTCTAACTCTAGCAAGTTGTTCATCAAGAAATTCCCCTAGTGGCACATCATCAAGCAAGGTACTAGCATCATCATAGGTTTCATTCATAGGAGAAGTAGCATCATCAATTACTTGTGACATATCAGGATTAATAGCAGGAGGTGGTGTTGCAAGCTTACATCAAAACAGAAGGTGAATCAAGTGCGGAGCTAGATGACAGTTCCTTACCTCCCCTCGTCCTAGAGGGGCCGATCTCAGTTTTATCATCCTTTAGATTCCTCATAGTGATCAACAGATATAAACTCCAAGTGACTCAGCAAATATAGTTATGCTGCCCAGCAACAGCGCCTAAAAATTGTCTTGATGACCCACAAGTATAGGGGATCACAACCGTTTTCGAGGGTAGAGTATTCAACCCAAATTTATTGATTTGACACAAGGGGATCCAAAGAATATTCATGGGTATTAGAAGTTGAGTTCTCAATTCAACCACACCTGAAAGACTTAATATTGGCAGCGAAGTATTTAGTAGCAAAGTAATATGGAAGTAATAGTAATGGTGGCAAAAGTAAGAGTGGCAGTTTTGTAGTGATTGTAACAGTAGTAGTTACAAAAGTAACTTAGCAAAGATCAATATGAGATGGACTCGTGGGAAATGGATAGGTGATGGTATGTGTCGGTTGATATTCATCATGTAGAAGTTATAACCTAGGGCAACGGCAAACTAGCTCCAATTCATCAATATACTGCAGCCATGTATTCAGTATAAAGTCACGTGCTTATGGAAAAGAACTTGCATGACATCTTTTGTCCTACCCTCCCATGGCAGCAGGGTCATAATGGAAACTAAGGGATATTAAGGTCTCCTTTCAATAGAAAGTCAAAAAAACATTAGCACTTGGTGAATACATGAACTCCTCAAACTATGGCAATCACCAGAAAGAATCCCAATTATTGTCACCTTGGGGTATGCGGATCATAACACGTTGTAGGTGTCTATAACTTACAAGATCGGATCAAGAACACATGTATATGCATGAAAACATAACAGGTTCAAATCTGAAATCATGGTACTCGGGCTCTAGTGACAAGCATTAAGCATAGCAAAGTCATAGCAACATCAATCTCATAACATAGTGGATACTAGGCATCAAACCCTAACAAAACTAACTCGATTACATGATAATCCAACCCATCACCGTCCAGCAAGCATACGATGGAATTACTCATGCACGGCAGTGAGCATCATGAAATTAGTGATGGAGGAAGGTTGATGATGACGACGGCGACGGATTCCACTCCCTAGAGCCCTGAACAGACTCCAAATCATCCCTCCCGATGAAGAACATGAGGTGGTGGTGGCTCTGTATCGTAAAGCGCGATGAATCCGTATTCTCTATTTTTCTCCCCAAACGTGAATATATAGAGTTAGAGTTTGCGTCGGAGGAGCCTCGGGGGGCCCACAAGCCTGGGAAGCGCGCCCTAGAGGGGGGCGCACCCCCAGGGCTTGTGGCCTTTGGGTGCCCCTCCTCTGGATAATTCTTGCGTCAGTATTTTTTATATATTCCATAAAAATTCTCCGAAAATTTTCAGGTCATTCCGAGAACTTTAATTTCTGCACAAAAATAACACCATGGCAATTCTACTGAAAACAGCGTCAGTCCGGGTTAGTTCCATTCAAATCATGCAAAATAGAGTCCAAAACAAGGGCAAAAGAGTTTGGAAAAGTAGATACGATGAAGTCGTATCAACGATCACTCAGTTCTTCCATTCGAGACCAGAGAGCGGAATGCTCTTCAGTCAGAGACTAGTTTTTCTCCATCTCCTCGACCAACAACCCTTCAGATTTCCTAAGAGTTTTCTAGATTTTCTCGAGTGAGTTTTGTTGCTTCTTAGCAATTTTGATTAGCTTAGCATGGTTATCCTGATGAGAAGAAAATTGATCACCGGTATGAACCATGTGATGTTTGGAGGATACATTTTCCTTTGAGGCCTTAGCCATGAAGCGGAAAGTTGGTGACTCATCATCACTTGAGTGATTCCTGAAGAAGTTTGTGGTTGGCGTTGTAGTACAAGCATTGCCGGCCATTCCCAAGTATGGATCGTTATCAGATTCGACAACTTCTTCTGGGCCAGATGATTCTATCTTGTCAGAATCCATCTCCTTGCTAATGTATGCCTTGGCCTTGCGAGAGGTGTTATGCGGTTGGACGAGGACTTGGAGGGATTTCGTGAAGAAGACCTTGGCAAATATTTGGACGAGTTGTCCTTCTTCTTAAAGATATTCTCGTCATCTGCGTCATAGTTCTTTCTCTTGTCTTTTCCATGGTTGTTGTTTCCCGAATCAAATCTTCCACTGGCTCGTATCTCAGCTTCCGAGAGAGGATAGTCCAAGATGAATTGTCTTGGTTTTTTGCACTTGAAATAGGTGTACTCTCCTGTGGGTTTTGACGGGGATTTTGACTTGCCCAAAGAGCTTGATCATTTTCCCTGAAACTAGTTTTTCTTTCAGAAGCGCTGGAATCTTTTAGTGGTCAGTGCGAGGTCTTTATTTATTCTTTTAGGGTCATCGAAATATTCTTCGGCTTTATCTTCTAAAGAAGAATTGGCTACTGCCTTGAGGGCATCATTGTTTCAGTAACTGGAGCCATAAAGATCTCTCTTTTCTTCTTCTTCTTCCTCATGGGTGTTTAGCCTTTCCATGATAACAGCAGAGTCAAGAGTCTTGACGTCACCTTGTTCATGAATCATTAGAAGTTTAGAACAAGGGTATGAAAAGAACTATCAAGAGACCAGAGCAGCTTCTGCACAACTTCATGATTGGTGATAACTTTGGCGTCGAGACCTTGCAGTTCATTTGTAATGTCACTTAGGGAATCAAAAGTTTGTTGAGAGCTTTCATTGCCAATTTTATTTAAGTGGTTGAATTTTGCTTGAAGAGTGTTGATGCGAGCTTTTTTCTAAGTTGAAAAACCTTCATTGATCTTCTCGAGAATGTCCCATAATTCCTTAGCAGTTTCACATTGATAATATTGAAGGAAATGAGCGCGAGAGAGATGACCACCGACTTCATCTTTGGCTTGCGCATCCATACAAATAAGTTTCTTCTCGAGGTCAATTGGGACTTGAGGAATTTCCACAGTGAAACCATTCTGCACCACATTCCACATGTCTTCGTCAATTGCTCACAGATGGATCTTCATCTTCTCCTTCTAGAAGGGATAGTCCATCCCATCGAAGATGAGATTCTTGAGGTGCGACTTGTAACCCACTGAAGACATACTTAAACTCCAAGGTGGTTTGACCAAAATGAGAGGATTCAAGGAGTACCTTGCTCTCATACCAATTGTAGGAACCAAGTATGTCTACCAGAGGGGGGTGAATGTTAGTTTTGAAATTTCTTTCGGTAACTTCAAAACTCTCAGAACAAAGGAGCGGAAAGAAGAATAACAAGTAACAGTGGGTGAAAGTGAACTACCAAACTAAAACTAAATGCAATCTTCAATGAGAATCACATGATGGTAAACATACGGGCAGGGTAATTTGGATGTAATAGTACGAAGGAATAGCCAGTAGAGCTCGGTGAAGACAAGGAATTTGATAGACCAGTTTGTCCTTATGCACAAGGACTGCGTCTGGTTGGAGGGGTTGTGATTTAACATGGAAGATAAACTCTCTTTGCCCTATTCTCCTCGACAATTGCTTCATCAACTAATGTTGATTACTCGTGGTAGATACTTGAGGTGATCTCCGAACCTTTACATACTTCTTATTCAAGAACCACAATCACTCTTGGTCTCTAAGGAAATGACACATGTCTGTCTAGAGAGTTTGCAGCTCTTAAGAGTAATAGGTGGAGCGTACTGGACTTAGATTTGAGTGATGCTAAACCACTATCTAATTCTTTGGCTCTAGGGTTTTTTTCTCGATGGATTTTAAACTCATATCACTCTAGAGAGGGGGTTCCTCAACAAACTTCTCAGAATCAAACAGAGCAGCCACCGGACAAAGCGGGTGCGGGGTGGCTATTTATAGTCGCGGCCTTCCATCATGGAAAATGACCATTCTGGACAAGCGGTCTAGCCAATGGCCAACCGACATGTTTGTAACGTTTGGATATTGAAGCAACAGTAACATTACTTAAGGAATAAGTAATGCTAATTCTTTGGTCGGAGACAAATCTCTCGCGGCAAGATGACCATAGTCTATTATTGGCAAGTATTTGCTGGGAGCAGAAAGAGATTTCTCTCATAGCCTTCATAGGTTTGAGTTTAGCATTTTAGAACCTATGCTTCGAACACTATACCCTCTTAATAGTATGGTGGGCCTATGACTCAGTGCAAGAAAAGAAGAACAACGAAACAAATACCGTGTCTTCACTTCGTCTTTGACTTCCTTCGGCTGTAGTCACTTTCTTCAGAACCCACAGAACAAATTTCTTAGCATCAACAATTTTAGGGTTCACTCTTCGCAGCATAAGCTTCATTAATAATGCTTACTACAGCACAGGGCATATTGTTCGGAGTTTATAGCAAACTCCTCATGACTTGAAGGACTTGTTACTCTGTGTGCACTAGCAAACACATTAGTCCCTTATTATTTATGTCAACAATCTTCAAAACATAAGGAGGCAAATTATTGCACCAACATAAACCCCCTAGTCCTCAGCGATATGGAGGGCCCTTGGTATGTTTAGGTGCTAAATGTCGATAGGATATAAAATCCTCGACTGTATGTTTATGTTAACCCCAGAAGGAACATGATGTTTATTCCATCACATTTGTTACATGGCTCTACCGGTGTTTATGATAAAATTGAGAGGATAACCCAACCAAAAAAGTAGAGGTGTTTTAGCCTTTTACATAAGTCTCCCTTAGAAAGTGTTGAAAGGTAGCATTCCCTATATACTTTTGCATTTAGTGTCACAGATCATCCTCCTTTATGCATATAGTTGTATTCACAATCATTCTATTGTACGCCTAGTGAAGTGCTAGTTGCCGCAAGTATCATGCACCAACAATATGCATTATTCAATTCATTGTTACCAGCAACAAAGTAGCTACCAAGGAAAGGTGTCGGTTCATAACCAGTTGAGCTTGCAGAGGTTTTGGCAGCTCCTACCGTGCTTCAAGTTTTAGGTGCACCCACCCCTATAGTCATATGTATGTCTCTAGTTTGTACAAAACGAGAATAATGGCATCATTTTGTCAACATTTCTCTATAAATTTTTTAGCCTTTCTTTGAAAGTTCTCATGGTATCCTATACCAACATCGGTACACCAACACCTCTCGGTGTTCAAATTGGCAAAATGTGATTCAGATAGCCAGAATTAGTTAGAACTAGTAATGTTGCCTTCTGTTTGCAGCGCCTATCTAATGGCATCCACAATAATTAGGATGGTGTTGTTGCAGCTAGTATTTTGTTAGGCCGAACTCGAGCAAATTGTGAAGTATATCTATCTAAAGCCAACTCTAACTGACCCCCTATCTGGCTACAAGGGAGAATAATTTTGGTTTTCCTCCTCTATGTCGCGCCTAGCGGATCCCCTAAACCAAATAGAGGGGGGTAAATTATACTTCTTCACCAAAAAAACTCCCTAACGCCTAAATATCATCGCCGCTTGAGCAGTCGAGTAAAATTAGTGCCCACCTTCTCCCACCCTTGTGTCATCTCCATTCCCACCACATCCGATAGCACGTGTTGCCACCATCACTGATGACCGTCCCTCCCACTGGAATGGATACCCTGACCCTCCACCATCCTACCGGCTTGTCGCCGGCGGAAACTACCCATGCGCCGCCGCCCACACCGAAGAAAAGGTTTGGTGTAAAAAAATCTCCATCAGCCTCAAGCCCTGGCTCCAACTGTGACAAAGGCCATCGGGGTGGCAACTGCCTCTCCATCGATGGCTCGCAGCCCTCCTGCCGCTCCCCCGGAGCCAAGAGAGCTAGAAAACCGATGACGGCAGTGTCGACAGTCGAGGAGGAAGCTGCAAAGAAGAAGAAGTACACTCTGGTACCCTGTCCACATCTGGTGCCTTGTGCAGCCTCTGCAACGACCCCTACAGCCAATTCTTTGGCACGTCCGGCGGATGTAGCCGGCAAGAAGGGTCGTGGTCGCCAAGTGCTCAACAAAATACCGACAAGGTAAAAGAAAACCATCTTTCACATTTCGGCCAGCAAATTCAGACGGTGATTGTTGGTGGCCATGGAGATGAAGTTTGTTCATTTTACTGTCGTAGTGTGGAGATGAACATGGCCAAATGTTTAGCGTCTTTTGAGGCCTCGCCGATGATGGATCTAGATGATCTCCACTATGACTCGGTTTAGAATCATTCAGAGGCGGACGAACAAGAACAAGACGTGGCCGAAGATATGGAAGAAGAGGAGGTGGCCAGAGAAGGGGTGGGCAATGAAAATGAAGTTGTGGAGGTGGCCGAGGCAAACACGCGGTCGTCAAGATCATGCACCACCAACTAAATCAAGTCGAAGATGTTGCTCTATGCTTGTTTGATTTGAAAATCACGATGATGAAACTATATGTTATATATGTTTCAATCGGTTATGTTATGCTTGTTCTTAATTTCAATGTTTTTATGATATATATTATGAAGTGTTTGAAGTTCATGCGGCTAGGACACAAAACATATTTTTTACTCCACTAAGTATAGGGGATTGACTAGGTGTGACCACCTATAAAGGAGTAAAAATTTACTCTTAACTTTACTCCGTAGGATCCTCCACTATTTTTTAGGGGATCGGTTAGAGTTGGCCTAATGCTATTCGAGCATGATTCCTACGATGTTCATCTCATTATTAATAATCAGAAGAAAAACTTCAAGATTTTGTTATTATTTTAATACCCCTAGATCTGGTTGTTCCTGTGGGAAGAGGAATGAGTATGAAAACGATACTTGAAGAAGCTGGAACCAACCAAGACTGAGTATGTAGCATCGCAACGCAATTTGATGATGATAGCCTAGCTAGTGATGTGTCTCTCAAGCATTGTTGTGAAATTTTATAGAACAATACTAGGGGTGAAAAGCAGAAGATCAAGATGTGCCCATAACACAGATTGAATTAGACCTTCTGTCACGCACAAGATACGATTCTATCCCAATCACGTGGTGAACTCGTGATCGGGGCACAACCGCATTTCGGGCGCTTAGCAAGATGGATATCATTACACCGTACCATTACATAAATAGATGGGGATACATACAAGTCATACAATTCCACATGAATACTACACATCATACACAAGACATCCGACTATGGATGAAAACACATGAAAACACATGACATCCATCCTGCTATCCCAGGCTGCCGACCAGGAACCTATCCCAAGACTGGCGAAGAAGAAGAAAGAACTCCACCACAAATAAACATCGCTCTCACGTCAAGTCATCGGAAACCTGCACCTGCAACTGTTGTTGTAGTATCTGTGAGCCACGAGGACTCAGCAATCCCATAATCATGGGTATCAAGACTAGCAAAGCTTAATGGGTATGGAGAGGTTAAGTGGTGAGGTTGCAGCAGCGGCTAAGCATAATATGGTGGCTAACTTACAAGTACAAGAATAAGATGAGCATCTACACAAATGGTCGCGAACTAGTAATGATCGCTAAGAGATCCTGAACTACCTACGAGTCAAACATAACCCCATCGTGTTCTCTTCTCAAATTGAAAAGAGACGGTCACGGTTACTCACGCGGTTGGTGTGTTTTATTTCGGATCCTCTGTCAAGTTTTCTACAACCGGACTTAACAAATTCCAATATACCACATAATCGCGGGCACGGCTTTCGAAAGGTCATAACACTGCAAGGGTGTCCCAATTTAGCCCATCACAAGCTCTCACGATCAGCAGAGGTAAAAACCCCTTATCTTAGGGACAACCCGATCAGACTCGAAATCCCGGTGCACAAGACATTTCGACAATGGTAAAACAAGTCCAGCAAGACCTCCCGGTGTGCCGACACCCTGATAGTAGCCGCGCGTATCGCGTCTCAGGCCACGTCCGGATAGGTCAGCCTACGTGTAATACCAGATACCTCGAGTTTCCCTGAGGCGGCCCCGCAGTCCGCCCGTTTGGGACCAACACCATCAGCACTGGCCCCCTGTATGTGGAAAAGAATCCTCGGGTAGCGCTAACTCCCTATGCAATTTAATTAATTAATTAGGTTTTTATTATGTTGTAAAATAAAACCAAAGTTGGGACTTGCTGGAGGAGTTTTATTCAAAGCGAACTGTCAAGGGGTCCCCATATACCCAACCGCGTTAGGAACGCAACAAGGAACATAACACCGGTTTATCGGTTCTTAAGGCGGCATGAGTGGAACAAAACACCGAGCAAAAGTCCAAGCCTTCCACCCATTGCCAAGTATATAGGTGCATTAATTTAATTAAGAGATATTGTGATATTCCAAAACCCAAGATCCGACAAGGAGCAATCTTCATCTTCACCTGCAGCTAACAACGCTATAAGAGAGGCTGAGCCAGCGGTAACATAGCCAAACAACGGTTTTCTGGGATGGTGTCAAAGGTTAGAGGGTGTTTCAAGGCAACAATGAGAGGCTGGCAACAAATAGATAGGTAGCATGACATATAGCGACAGCATCGAGACAACTAGCATGGCAATGATAGTAATGAGATCCAAGGTGATGGTCATCTTGCCTGAAATCCCGCTAGGAAGAAGATTGAGTCCATGAAGAAGAAGAAGCCACGCAGACGAACCAAGCGTAGACGAACGAATCCTCACGATTGCAACGAAACAGAAACTAACAAGAAGAAGCAAACAACACGGTAAACACACAACATATAAGCAAGTCAAGATGCTCAACCAAGTATGATGCATGTCATGGCTACATGATGCTACTCATGGAAAGAGATGATGCAAACAAGAACACACCACAAGGCAAGTTTAAATGAGTTCGGAAACAACATATAACAACTCCGGTAAGTCCCCATGTGCATATAAAGTTTATTTAACTTGAGCTACGGTTAACTAGTTATGAATTAAACCATTTTAACATGCCATCTAAGCAAATTAATGCAAACACCAACTTTAAGCATTTAAATGTTGTTATCATGATGCGGATGACATAATCAAATTTTATGCAATTTTTGTGAAAATGTTGACATGATATAAGATATGGAGCTTTTGTCACCACGACGGAAGAAAGGGGTGTCATGGTGGCGAAAACGGAAATGGTGCCACGCAACGTTTCCGATGATCCGACAACTTGTCAAGACGTCGGTGCAAAAGATGAAGTGTAAAAGTGAGCATGCAAAAGATGGTGGGGTGATCCCGGATACCGGGTTCCCACATGTCGGTGGCAAGGAAAAAGAGGGGCAACATGCACCGACAATTTGGACTTGAGGCAAACAAGGGTGCATCTCATACATCACAAGCATTCATTCACGGGCATCGTCTCGGCGGTATACCTTTGAAGCGTGCGTTTCGGGGCGGTTCGAGATCGTCGAGGAAAGTAGTGGTACTCGCGGGTCGTAGAGGAAGTAGTCGTTCTCACGACGGTAGTGGATGTAATTGTACACGTTCGTAGATGTTCGGGGTCACGACGAGGAACTTGATGTCCACGGGTCTCCGAGGTCGACGGTAGTGGTACACTTGGTCTTGTTGGATCCATGACGACGGTAGTCATACACGGTTTGTAGATGTACACTCTCCGTAGATGTTCGGGGTCGTCACCGTTCGTAGTCGATGTAGTTGAACTTGATGAACCCGAACCCTTTGGGTCGGTCTTGGCGAGGGATGGTCGTAGTGGTACTTGGTGCATCACCGTATAGTCGAACTTGAGGGGCGTCAACGTCGTGGTACTTGACACTTGTTCTGGCCACGGTTTTGATGCCAATAGTGCTAGGCAGGGGAGATGTGACGCCCGGATACTTAAGCTACAGTAAACCTATGCTAATGATGCCATGTCACCACGATTACTGTTACAAATCTCGTGTTAGTTCAAAACCGATCCAAATTCAAATTTGAAGAAAGTCAAACTACAAAAGTTTTCAAATATCAAAACTAAAATGTTCAAGTTGTAGCAAATAAATCACAAATAATATTGGTGCAGAAACCACATTTTTGTAAAGGGTTTAAATACACTGGGTAATTTAAACGACAACAAAACATTTAATTAATTACCTTTTTCAATTTACAAAATACTCCCTCCGTCCCAAAATAAGTGACTCAAAAGTGACTAAATTTTGTACTAAAGTTAGTACAAAGTTGAGCCATTTTTGAGTCACTTATTTTGGGACAGAGGGAGTATTAAACTATTTTATTTAGCCGTGCAAGTTATGGTGGTAGTAGCATGTCTATTAATACTGTTTTAGGCATAACCTTTTGTATTTAATATAAACCAAAATATAATAAAACACGAAAGTAGAAACTATATAAAAAAGGCAAAGCAGATAAAAGAGAAGAAGAAAGGAAATATCCCCTCCCCTGGGCCACTTGGCCCAGTTGCCACTAAGACAGGCCCAGCCCACCCCCAGCTCCTTCAACCTATCGCTACAGGAGGCAGGGAGAGGCGTGGCAGCCATCCACGGCGCGATGGCCGTGGTGGCAGCCATCCCGCGGCTCCCCCGGTGGTTAAGACCTCGCCCTACAAGACCCAGCGCCCCGTCGTCAACCCTAGCCCCCGCACATTTTTCCCCCTTGCCTCGCTCTACTTGTTTTCTTCAACGCACAACTGTAGCCGTCGCCGTCGCCGCGTCGATCCTGCGGCCACCGACCGCCCCTTGGTGCGCCAAGATGTCTAGGAGCTTCGTCGTCGTCGACTCCTTCGCCTACCTCCGCTGATTCAAGCTAGGAGGCAACGTACGCTCGGCATCGAGCCGGTTTCCCGCCACGGCCATCGCACCTCGTCGTCGAGCTCGTCGTCTCCGCGTCTCCAAACCACCTCTACGAGAATTGCAGTGAGCTCCTCTATCGATTCCCCCTGTTTCCCCCTTCGATTTGTTGCCGTGTCGCAGCTGCGTGCTCGTACCCGTAGCTAGCCGCCTCTCGTGTCCCTAGCTCCACCGCCATGGCCGAGCTCACACACGCCTCCACCCGTCGCTCTATCGCCACAGCAACACTGGCCCCGCGCAGGGCACCGCTGCCGCCCTCCCTACTGTGTCATGCGTCGCCCCGCTCGTGCTAGACCGAGCCGCGAGCGCGCCCGCCAGGCTCGCACCGCCGGCTGCGAGGCCGAGCCCCGATGCCGCATCGCCACTCCCGCGCCCACCTCTACAGCCGCCTCCCTCCGCCCCTCTGCGCCGCGGCCTTTGCCTGGTCGCCGTCCCCCCTCCGGCCCGCCGCCTGGTTCCGGCCGGCGCCCATGCGCTCCGGCCACTCGCCCTCCGTACCGCCCTCTCCTCCTCCCGCGGCAGTGCCACCGCGCCACAGCCCCGCCACCTGCCGTGGCCTCACCGCGGCCAACTCCGGTGCCCCGCCGCGCCCCGGCGGTCGTCGCCCGCCCCGGCGGCCAACTACGGCGGGCTCGCCTAGCCCCGGCGGCCTCGTTCCGTCGCACCCGCGGGCGGGCGCTCGCTCGGGTGCCCGAAGCCCGCACCCAGCGCCTGTGCCCCGATTACCCATCGCCCGTTAGGCCCCCCTGGGCCACTGCCAGGTGGGGCCCATGGCCCCAGAACGTTTTTTTTAAAGAATAAAATATATATATATATATATAGAAAAAAATAATATAATTAAAATATAAGTAATTAATTAGTGAATTAATTAATTTAATTAATCATGTTTAACTAACCTAATTAACTAGTTAGTTTAATTAAACAGTAATTAGATTAGCTAAATCCTAGTTAAACTAACAGTGTATGACATACGGGACCCACACATCAGTTTGACCCAGTCAACACCCCTGTTGACTGCTGACGCCATGCTGACATCATGCTGACGCCAGCATGCACTATTCTGGATAATGTTGATTTATTTAATAATTAATAAATTAGAAAATGATTTAAAACTTTAAAAATTAATATAAAATAATCCGTAACTCGGATGAAAATAATTTATATATGAAAGTTGCTCAGAATTTCGATACGAATCCGAATACGCGGTCCGTTCGTCCGCCACAGATCTCTATCATATCGAACATGCAACATTCCCCCTTCGTTTCATCTGCCCGAAATACCTAACACCGGGGATACTTTCCCGGATGTTATTCCTCTTTGTCGGTATCACCTCCTACCGCGTTAGGTCACACGCAGCACCACGTTTTGTCATGTTATGCTTTGTGATGCGATGCTTGCTTTTGTATTTATTGTTTCTTCCCCCTCTTCTCTCCGATAGACACCGGGACTGAGACCGCTAACAGTGCCACGGTGTTTGACTGCGTCGACGACGACCCCTCCTTCTTGCCAGAGCAACCAGGCAAGCCCCCCCTCTTGATCACTAGATATCGCCTATTCTCCTCCCTCTTACTCTTGCATTAGTTTACTACTGTTGTTGATTCGATAACTCCTATTCTGATGCATAGCCTGTCATTGTTGCTATCACTGTTGATACCTTTACCTGTTATCCTAATGCTTAGTTTAGGATGCTAGTATTCCATCAGTGGCCCCACATCCTTGTCCGTCTGCCATGCTATACTATCGGGCCGTGATCACCTCGGGTGGTGATCACGGGTATATACTATATACATACTTTACATGATACATTATGTGACTAAAGTCGGGTCGGCTCATTGAGTACCCGCAAGTGATTCGATGTGGGGGCTGAAAGGACAGGTGGCTCCATCCAGGTAGTGATGGGCCTGAGTTCCCGACGGCCCCCCAAGTGGATCTTTGTGGCAGAGCGACAGGGCAGGTTGTGACACCCAGTGGAGAGGTGGCCTGGCCCTGGTCGTTGTCCGCGGTTATTTCATAATAACACGCTTAACGAGTTTGGATATTTGATCTGAGTCTGGCCATTTGGTCTATACGCACTAACCAGCTGCGTGGGAACAGTTATGGGCACTCGACGTCGTGGTATCAGCCGAAGCCTTCTTGACGTCAGCGACTGAGCGGCGCGCGCCGGGTTGGACCACGTAACGTAACTTCCTTAGTAATGGAAGTTGCTAGGTCTGCTCACCGGCCGCGTACGCAACGTGCAGGTGTGCGTTGGACGATGGGCCCGGACCCCTGCGCGCCTAGGACTTAGACCGGCGTGCTGACCTCTCTGTTGTGCTTAGGTAGGGCTGCGACGTGTTGATCTTTCGAGGCCGGGCATGACCCTGGAAAGTGTGTCCGGCCAAATGGGATCGAGCATGCTGGGTTATATGGTGCACCCCTGCAGGGAAGTTAATCTATTCGAATAGTCGTGTCCCTCGGTAAAAGGACGACCCGGAGTTGTACTCCGACCTCATGACAACTAGAACCGGATACTTAATAAAACACACCCTTACCAGTCCCAGATACAATTCAGTGGTTGCTCTCTCACAGGGTGATGTGCGGGAGGATCGCCGAGTAGGATTATGCTATACGATGTTACTTGGTGAACTTACCATCTACTCCCTTCTACTGCTGCAAGACGGAGGCTGCGAGAAGCGAGGATACTTGTTACTTTCCAGCTACCCTCATCTTCTGCTGCAAGATGGAGGTTACGAGAAGCGTAGTCTTCGATTGGATTAGTTATCCCCCTCTTATTCTAGCATTCTGCAGTTCAGTCCACATATATTACCCCTTTATACAGATACCATTGCATATGTAGTGTAGACTCCCGGCTTGCGAGTACTTTGGGTGAGTACTCACGGTTGCTTTTCTCCCCCTTTTCCCCTTTTGTTCCTTCTTATCGGATGACGCAACCAGATGGTGGAGTCCCGGACCCAGAAGATCCCGAGGATGTTTCTACATGAAGATCGGCTTCGAGGAGTAGTTAGGAGGTCCCAGGCAGGAGGCCTTGCCTTTTCGATCGTTGTTAATTTTGTGCTAGCCTTCTTAAGGCAAACTTGTTTAACTTATGTCTGTACTCAGATATTGTTGCTTCCGCTGACTCTTGTGTTTTCGAGCTTATGTATTCGATCCCTCGAGGCCCCTGGCTTGTAATATAAAGCTTGTATTATTTTAATTTGTGTCTAGAGTTGTGTTGTGATATCTTCCAGTGAGTCCCTGATCTTGGTCGTACACATTTGCGTGCATGATTAGTGTACGGACAAATCGGGGGCGTCACAAGTTGGTATTAGAGCCGACTGCCTGTAGGAATCCCCCTTTCCAACTCCTTGGCCGAAGTTGAGTCTAGTCTTTGAAAAAAAAAATTACTAACTTGTGGTGTGGCTTACGGGCCCACAGCACCATTGGGTGGTATTAGGATCTTTTACTCCTCGTCTATACTCTGGGACTCTTATCTCTCTTCTATTCGGGATAAATGAATTTTGCTAAATCTAACATTAGGATCTCGTTATCACTTTCACCCGGAGAGCTCCTTATGATTGATGATCGTCCGCTGCACCAGAAGACCCTGAAGATACTCTCCGCTGTTAACCCGAGAACTTGTGTTCATCGCCTTTGTAATTCACTGCCACCGATATATCCTTATGGATATCTGCATGCACTTGTCATTCTCATGATCATTCCTCGTCGCTCTTGTTGTTACAAGAGGCCACGAAATATTCTCCGTTGTCTCGAGAATCCCTTGAGTATATTGTCTTGCAGTTTTGTTTCGCGTGAAAACCCTTACGATTATTTTGTCACATTTATCGAGGATCCATGCTTCTCAATTGTTGGTGTGTCTAACAATATTCTTCGGAATACTTTTTGATCTTTCGGAAATCCTCTGCAGCCTGTTACTCTTGAAATTCTTGTCTGCTTGCATTATGGTTAATTCCATATGACTAGTAGTCTCCGTTAACATCCCTTGTCTTAGCCGTTTTGAGCCTATTGATCCAATGTGTGCGTATGCACACAGTCATCAGGTTATCCTTTTTAAAATTATCTTCCGGCTCAGACGTCATTCCGGACATGAGTTGGTTCTCGGCAATTTAAACCGTTGTTGATTGTCCAACTAAGTGTTTTCAACTTATCCATCCTTGATCAGTGCGTCTACTTCTGATCCTTTGTTTTGGAAACCATAAATTTCTTTCTATTTAAGCATCAGACTAATCAGGGATTCTTGAATCTGATGCCTCTGCATTCTTTCTTCCTCTGAGTGAGTACTGATACTCACATCAGCTCCATAGTGGATTACCCGATCCGTTGTTGGATTGTTAACCGACAGTGTCCTTCATATTCAAGCACCTCGTGAGTTCTTCCCCTGATACATAATGCCTTTGGTAAATTGTATCCTCTGCTTGGCCAATCATACTCTGCTTTCGAGCTTGAGTATTTACTTTTGAAACTTGTGGTATATGTACTAAGATGCCCGATGGGTTGAACCTATGCCTTCCCCTAATTCGTGAGAACCCGAAAGTTTTCACAAGTCATACCCTTCCGGTGTTCTACCAGATAAAATTCCAACACTACAGCTTTATCAAAGCGAGAGGTGAATGAAATAGTATGCATTAAAGAAGTGGGAGTCGACCTTGAACTTTGTGTTCATGCCCATGAAAATGATGTAGACCGTCTCGGAAGCTTCTTGCAAAATGATTATCCAGATGTGTGATTCTTTCGATATTCTTGAATTGATTCCTTACAGTTATGGTTCCGACCATGCTGTCCTTATTCAATATATCTGGAATAAATCCATTCCAGGCCTCGTCAATTTTTGACAAGGTTAAAGCATCTACTGTCATAGGTCAATGACCTAGTTCAACTTCTATCGTGTTCTACCTTCGAGCTTTACCCTCTGATATCTCGAGGATATCATGCCTTTGCACTACACCTTTTGAACTTTTGATGAAGTAATACCTTTGCTTGTCGTAATCACTCTATGGGTTCTAGGTTGTCGTCAACCGAGGACATCGTTTAGTAAATCAATCTGCTCTAAGAATTCAACACCCCTAGTAGATGTTACTGGGAAATTTTTAAACTCAATATGTTTTATTCCTAGACTATCGGGTACGTCCCTTGTCTAGCTATCTTTGACTGTGCTACCTCGTCCTTCTTTGGTGCACGAATTCTTCAGAGATTGAGCACAACTTACGTCGAGCTTTCAGCATCTGGTTGCTTGTTCAGTAAGGCAACTTTGATTCCGAGATTGCATCTTATATATTGATCCTATAACTAGCCACTTCATCATTCCCTTGCTTGTTACCGTTGTTGTTTCATTGCATCCTCTTGAAACCTCCCGGCAAATGTGTCGGATCACCTTCAACACTTTGACTTCTTCCGAGATGTTAACTGTGTTCATGATGAGAAATACCCTCCTTGCCCTTGATGATTTTTATTATCATCGACAACATCCTTGACTCCCTTTCATCGCGAACTTGTCCACATTATGAATACAACTTACTCTCCAGCTAGTGTTGTGTTCTGCCTTAAAGTATTATTGTCTTTTATGTCGAGAATGTTGTGGGGATTGCTCGACCTCTTAGAAATTCTCGGTATGATGATACTTCTCACCATCACCATTCTTCCTTGGTCCCCGTGTTGTTTTTAACCGGGATACCAATATACTAACGATGATGTTTGAGTTCTATACTTCTAGCAACCCTATTGCTATGAAGTTAACGATCGACAGTTCGTTCTTAGACTGTTGGTAATAGAATCGTCACTCTAACATTGATCTTGCTGCCTAAGGTCATATTTCGGGCACACCTTTCAAGTTTCAACTAATGATTAATGGCGTATGTTTTCCTCAAGCATACAACATTATATCCTTTGAATTAACAAGTGTCATATTCTTGTTCACATTATTGTGGAAATCCATCCGTTTGGAATTCTCGATAAATTGACGCTGAGCCCATCAGCCACCTACTCATCCTCTCCTTGGTTTAATGATGAACTATTGTTTCGGGAACCCACTCCCATAGTTCATTTCCCGAGAATCTTGCAATGTCATTTCATTGATTAATGTTGCACCGTTTCTTCTCGAACATCCTGAGTCTGAGGTATCATGACACCAAATGGATCTGAATCTCGGTAAGATATGATGGTTGGGACAACTTTCCAGGAGTTATAATATTGGTCCTTGATGACTCGGTAATATGATGTCACGCCTAGCACCCGTGGCTGGAGGACCTATCATTATAATTCTCTTTCGCAAGGATAATCATTCCTCCAGGAGGAAATTATAAGACTTATTCTATAAGTTGTTCCTGATGAATCATTTGTGTATCTAAGTCCGACCTTTGCTTCAAGACCATGACAATGCTATCTCGAAGCACGTCTGTGGTGCTCCGATTTTCAACAAGAGCATCTGAAGCCCAATGCTAAATGTTTCTTGGTCAGTTATCCAAACACCGTTGTATGGGTAACCTCTTGATTAATCCTTGCCTCTTTATCTAAATAATTGGGTACTTGCTCTCTTACCCTATATGCCATGTTCTGCTTGTCCATGGGAAGGATATACTCCTATTAATTGTGTGTAATCACAATTTTCCTTTCCATTTGTTTGTTTAACCTTTCTTTGATCTATATATAATCTAAGCAGTAATAATTTTCTGCTTATGTAAACACCTTGGTGTATAACTCCGTCAGTGAGAACTTGTTACTATTGTTCATAACATTCCGGTAACCATCGATGGACGAGAACTTTGCCTATTGGTTCGCCTCGTTACAATGAGCAAGAAAATGGTTCTCTTCGTTCCCCGTCCTTGGTACCGACATTGTTGCCGACATAGCTGACAAGCTATCCATTGACATGCCTCCCTGTCGCGGCTGTGCAAGATGTCAACTCCCTTCCTATTTTCAACCCACATGGTGGGCCCATAACTCACAGGTCCACTAGATCGAAACATGACTCTTCTTTTCAGCCTGGATTCTAATGTATCCTTCGCACCTGGCTTCGTATGTGATTCACGAGCTAAATTTTATATCATTATTCATCCTGGAATCAAACACCATGTTATTCTCGTTGTTCAAGCCCCAGTCCAGCTTCTGTCTAGGCATCGAATGATTGCCTACCCTTTTGAAACTTTGGTACCATTGTATATTGCACTCAACGTATTCACTGAAATACAACTCAAGGGGTACCTCGTGTATTTCCCATTGAGTTCACTGTCAGATGCCCAGCTTTGTGGAGATGTGTTCTTCCGGAGTTTTTCCTCCTGCTCGCCTTCGTAGGACGATGGAGATCTCGAAGAAAAGATGACGACTTGATCACGATGACTTGAAGCAGAGAAAAGAAGACATCAACGAAAGGGATCAACCTCTTTGAGAAGGGCAACCAAAACCGAGAAGACCCGTTAGAAATTACGTGACCACAACTTTCCTCCTTACTTCCCCTCTTAAATCTCGGGACGAGATTTCTTGTAGTGGAGGAGAATTGTGACGCCCGGATACTTAAGCTACAGTAAACCTATGCTAATGATGCCATGTCACCACGATTACTGTTACAAATCTCGTGTTAGTTCAAAACCGATCCAAATTCAAATTTGAAGTAAAGTCAAACTACAAAAGTTTTCAAATATCAAAACTAAAATGTTCAAGTTGTAGCAAATAAATCACAAATAATATTGGTGCAGAAACCACATTTTTTTAAAGGGTTTAAATACACTGGGGTAATTTAAACGACAACAAAACATTTAATTAATTACCTTTTTCAATTTATAAAATATTAAACTATTTTATTTAGCCGTGCAAGTTATGGTGGTAGTGGCATGTTTATTAATACTGTTTTAGGCATAACGTTTTGTATTTAATATAAACCAAAATATAATAAAACACGAAAGTAGAAACTATATAAAAAAAAGGCAAAGCAGATAAAAGAGAAGAAGAAAGGAAATATCCCCTCCCCTGGGCCACTTGGCCCAGTTGCCACTAAGACAGGCCCAGCCCACCCCCAGCTCCTTCAACCTATCGCTACAGGAGGCAGGGAGAGGCGTGGCAGCCATCCACGGCGCGATGGCCGTGGTGGCAGCCATCCCGCGGCTCCCCCGGTGGTTAAGACATCGCCCTACAAGACCCAGCGCCCCGTCGTCAACCCTAGCCCCCGCACATTTTCCCCTTGCCTCGCTCTACTTGTTTTCTTCAACGCACAACCGTAGCCGTCGCCGTCGCCGCATCGATCCCGCGGCCACCGACCGCCCCTCGGTGCGCCAAGATGTCCAGGAGCTCCACCGTCGTCGACTCCTTCGCCTACCTCCGCTGATTCAAGCTAGGAGGCAACGTACGCTCGGCATCGAGCCGGTTTCCTGCCACGGCCGTCGCACCTCGTCGTCGAGCACATCGTCTCCGGTCGTCTCCGCGTCTCCAAACCACGTCTACGAGAATTGCAGTGAGCTCCTCTGTCGATTCCCCCTGTTTCCCCCTTTGATTTGTTGCCGTGTCGCAGCTCCGTGCTCGTACCCGTAGCTAGCCGCCTCTCGTGTCCCTAGCTCCACCGCCATGGCCGAGCTCACACTCACCTCCACCGGTCGCTCTGTTGCCACGGCAACGCTGGCCCCGCGCAGGGCACCGCTGCCGCCCTCCCTACTGTGTCCTGCGTCGACCCGCTCGTGCTAGACCGAGCCGCGAGCGCGCCCGCCAGGCTCGCACCGCCGGCTGCGAGGCCGAGCCCCGGTGCCGCATCGCCACTCCCGCACCCACCTCTGCAGCCGCCTCCCTTCGCCCCTCTGCGCCGCGGCCTTCGCCTGGCCGTCGTCCCCCCTTCGGCCCGCCGCCTGGTTCCGGCCGGCGCCCTTGCGCTCCGGCCACTCGCTCGCCGTACCGCCCTCTCCTCCTCCCGCGGCAATGCCACCGCGCCACAGCCCCGCCACCTGCCGTGGCCTCACCGCGGCCAACTCCGGCGCCCCGGCGCGCCCCGACGGCCGTCGCCCGCCCCGGCGGCCAACTACGGCGGGCTCGCCTAGCCCCGGCGGCCTCGTTCCGCCGCACCGCGGGCGAGCGCTCGCTCGGGTGCCCGACGCCCGCACCCAGCGCCTGTGCCCCATTTACCCACCGCCCGTTAGGCCCCCCTGGGCCACTGCTAGGTGGGGCCCATGGCCCAGAACGTTTTTTTAAAGAATAAATATATATATATATATATATAGAAAAAATAATATAATTAAAATATAAGTAATTAATTCGTGAATTAATTAATTTAATTAATCATGTTTAACTAATCTAATTAATTAGTTAGTTTAATTAAATAGTAATTAGATTAGCTAAATCCTAGTTAAACTAAACAGTGTATGACATACGGGACCCACACGTTGGTTTGACCCAGTCAACACCCCTGTTGACTGCTAACGTCATGCTGACATCATGCTGACGTCAGCATGCACTATTCTGGATAATGTTGATTTATTTAATAATTAATAAATTAGAAAATGATTTAAAACTTTAAAAATTAATATAAAATAATCCGTAACTCGGATGAAAATAATTTATATATAAAAGTTGCTCAGAATTTCGATACGAATCCGAATACGCGGTCCGTTCGTCTGCCACACATCTCTATCATATCGAACATGCAACATTCCCCCTTTGTTTCATCTGCCCGAAAATACCTAACATCAGGGATACTTTCCCGGATGTTATTCCTCTTCGTCGGTATCACCTCCTACCGCGTTAGGTCACACGCAGCACGACGTTTTGCCATGTTATTCTTTGTGATGCGATGCTTGCTTTTATACTTATTGTTTCTTCCCCCTCTTCTCTCCGATAGACACCGGGACTGAGACCGCTGACAGTGCCATGGTGTTTGACTGCGTCGACGACGACCCCTCCTTCTTGCCAGAGCAACCAGGCAAACCCCCCCCCTTGATCACCAGATATCGCCTATTCTCCTCCCTCTTACTCTTGCATTAGTTTACTACTATTGTTGATTCGATAACTCCTATTCTGATGCATAGCCTGTCATTGTTGCTATCACTGTTGATACCTTTACCTGTTATCCTAATGCTTAGTTTAGGATGCTAGTATTCCATCAGTGGCCCCACATCCTTGTCCGTCTGCCATGATATACTATCAGGCCGTGATCACCTCGGGTGGTGATCACGGGTATATACTATATACATACTTTACATGATACATGATGTGACTAAAGTCGGGTCGGCTCATTGAGTACCCGCAAGTGATTCGATGTGGGGGCTGAAAGGACAGGTGGCTCCATCCAGGTAGTGATGGGCCTGAGTTCCCGATGGCCCCCCAAGTGGATCTTTGTGGCAGAGCGACAGGGCAGGTTGTGACACCCAGTGGAGAGGTGGCCTGGCCCTGGTCGTTGTCCGCAGTTATTTCATAATAACACGCTTAACGAGTTTGGATATTTGATCTGAGTCTGGCCATTTGGTCTATACGCACTAGCCAGCTGCGTGGGAACAATTATGGGCACTCAACGTCGTGGTATCAGCCAAAGCCTTCTTGACGTCAGCGACTGAGCGGCGCGCGCCGGGTTGGACCGCGTAACGTAACTTCCTTAGTAATGGAAGTTGCTAGGTCTGCTCACCGGCCGCGTACGCAACGTGCAGGTGTGCGTTGGGCGATGGGCCCGGACCCCTGCGCGCCTAGGACTTAGAACGGCATGCTAACCTCTCTGTTGTGCTTAGGTAGGGCTGCGACGTGTTGATCTTCCGAGGCCGGGCATGACCCTGGAAAGTGTGTCCGCCCAAATGGGATCGAGCGTGCTGGGTTATGTGGTGCACCCCTGCAGGGAAGTTAATCTATACGAATAGCCGTGTCCCTCGGTAAATGGACGACCCGGAGTTGTACTCCGACCTCATGACAACTAGAACCGGATACTTAATAAAACACACCCTTACCAGTGCCAGATACAACTCGGTGGTTGCTCTCTCACAGGGTGATGTGCAGGAGGATCGTCGAGTAGGATTATGCTATACGATGTTACTTGGTGAACTTACCATCTACTCCCTTCTACTGCTGCAAGACGGAGGCTGCGAGAAGCGAGGATACTTGTTACTTTCCAGCTACCCTCATCTTCTGCTGCAAGATGGAGGTTACGAGAAGCGTAGTCTTCGATTGGATTAGTTATCCCCCTCTTATTCTAGCATTATGAAGTTCAGTCCACATATATTACCCCTTTATACAGATACCATTGCATATGTAGTGTAGACTCCCGGCTTGCGAGTACTTTGGATGAGTACTCACGGTTGCTTTTCTCCCCATTTTCCCCTTTTGTTCCTTCTTCTCGGATGACGCAACCAGATGGTGGAGTCCCGGACCCAGAAGATCCCGAGGATGTTTCTACGAGAAGATCGGCTTCGAGGAGTAGTTAGGAGGTCCTAGGCAGGAGGCCTTGCCTTTTCGATCGTTGTTAATTTTGTGCTAGCCTTCTTAAGGCAAACTTTTTTAACTTATGTCTGTACTCAGATATTGTTGCTTCCGCTGACTCTTGTGTTTTCGAGCTTATGTATTCGAGCCCTCGAGGCCCCTGGCTTGTAATATAAAGCTTGTATTATTTTAATTTGTGTCTAGAGTTGTGTTGTGATATCTTCCCGTGAGGCCCTGATCTTGGTCGTACACATTTGCGTGCATGATTAGTGTACGAACAAATCGGGGGCGTCACAGGAGAGCACACATAGCAGGGCACGGCCGAGGTTGCGTGTGAGTTCATCAGAGCAGGGACTTGGCGAAAACCCCGGAGGCATTGCTCATTAGTCTTGTGGCAGAGGACAAACGAGAGGTCGATGACTTGGCGAGGATGCAGCAGGACGAAGCAAGGGCAGAGCAACGCTCGATGGCAGGAGGTGAAGAAGATGGTAGAGGCAACGCTCGATGGCAGGAGGTGAAGAAGATGGTAGAGGCGCGTGGCTGACCGATGGGGAGGTCGGGGTCGCCGGCAGCAGGGGCGGTGCAGCAGGGCGACGGGGATGGACGGCGCCGTCGGAGAAGCAGGCGCGAAGGAGGAGCAACGACGATATGGTGCATCATGTGCTCACCGGTGCGGCGGACGGCGGAGCAAGGTCCGGCGGCGTGGCACAGCACGAGGGTCGGCAACGGGGCATGAGGCGGCTGGTGGGGTCTTGGATCCGGTGGGCTGCTGGCTCCGGCGAGCTCCGGCCCGCGGCGGAGGTGGAAGGAGGCAGGGGAGGAGGAGCAGGAGGCGGAGGATGGACGCGGGCGCCGGGGCCCTACTCCGTCGAGGCAGAAGGAGGCCGGGGCAGGAGTGGCACGGTTCGTGAGGAGGTCGACAGGCGGAGCAGCTCCGGCGGGCATGGGGATCGGGAGCTCTTGCTCCTCTCTGTGTGCGTGGGTGGCGGCAGAAGGAGGATGAGAGGGAGATGACATCGAGGGGAGGATCTGGCTAGGTTTAAGGAGAGAAGGGCCCGTGGCTGGGCCTTGAGGAGCACATGGGCCTTGGGCTGGCTGTGGTCTCTTCTCCCTCAACTCTCTTTTCTTCTATTATTTGTCCAAAAAAACAGAACTTTGAAGAAAAGGAAGAGAGAGCTCGAGAGAGAGAGTTTGTGCACGGGACAATTTTCCTGGACTTGTTGAAAAACATGTGATCCAAGAAAATTAACTGTGGGCAACTGAGTGAAGTTTGAATTCAAACTTATTTGAATTAAATTCAAATAGTTTGAACTAGGACTAGGTTTTAGAAGTGTCCAAAAATGCTTGGATTTTTGGAGGAACCTCGATAAAATGGATAAGAATTGTGGACAAGATTTGAAGGTGTAACTTGAAGCAAAAGAGGCATGGGAATATTTGCAAGTATGTTTTGGTTGATTCCGAATTAATGGAATAATTTATAATAGCTCCCTAATATTGCGAGGATATGTTATAAAGAGAAGTCTCCATTGTGAATATCCCTCGATTTAAATGGACCGAAGATCCATACGATATATTTAGTTGCCAAAAATAATGAGATGATGGCATGATGACATGATGCAATGCAAAAATAAATAGAACAACCCAAAATAAACACACGGTAACAAAGAAATATGGAAGTCTTCTGGAGCGTCGGTCTTGGGGCGTCACACCTTCTTACTCAATCACTCATCACTGGGAAACGTAGGGAGGTTTCCTCGTAGAAAAAATCACGAGCGAGATATTCTTTCTTAACAGGGATCTCAATTGTGGGAGGGAGTAAAATAGGACAAAGGCAGAAGTTGAAGGTTCAAACTCCTCTATCGGCGAAAGACAGGTGCTACAGAAATTTCTGAAGTTCAGTAAGCTACAAGGGTGGCAGGTAAGAGTCTGTCGGCAAGTTGAGAGAACTCAGCAGCACAGAGTGGTGTGGTGACAATGTACATGCCACAACAACACAACTTAGATACATGATGGTTGATGATAGAGGCCGTCTGAAGCCTACGTCTATGAGAGTCATTTTAGGTGCTACTTCATGTATATTACATTGGTACTAATATCTTACTATATTAAATCGGTACTGAAATGTATAATGAATGAATGCTTCTAAGGTTTATATATATCCTATTTTCTTTACTAGCACCTTTTGGAATTCATGGACACAAATATAGTAGTACATTTTGGGTATAATCTAGACAACCTGATAATCATGATGTGGTTAGATGGTAATTTTATAGAACAACACCATGGTTGAAAAATAAAAAATTGATGTCGCCTCCCTATGTTAGGGAAGTTCTGAAACTCATGAAGTTAAAAGCTAGAGTCGTTGGAAGTAGTCCATCACCACCACCGGCGATAATGCTACAATCTGTTATAACCTCTGGGGCGTGGAGGTTGTGAAACACAACATCCAGAGGCGATGTTTGGTGATGGAGTTTATTTGAAGCATAAATAGCCTACATCTACAGGGGCCCTTGTTCAGGTGCTATTTCTTGTACTTTATCGATATGATGCAACAAAAAGAGTCCTACAAGGAGTATTTTTCTCATCAAAACATGGTATGTTACAAATGTTCAAGCTTGAGAGCCATTCCACTGGAGGTGGGGCCAGTTACCTGATAACCATGATGCAATTTCGATGCAATTTTTGTAGAATCATACTACAATGAAAAATACAAGATCCAAACATGCTGCCTGGGCTCTAGGTAAAATTGATATTTCATGACAAGATTCAACAAAGCAGTATTAATATCACAAGACTCCGCACTAGTGGCGGGAGGAGCAATCGGAGTGCCAATAAAATCATTGTTGTTGGTATTGTAAAAATCACACAACATAGTGTGCTCGTGCGTCATCTTTGAGAAATTGTAAACAAGAACACAAGTAGGCGATAGATCTGACCGGAAAACGGCAAACGAAAAAGAGGGCGAATAAAACGGCAAATTTTTGTGAAGTGGGGGAGAGGAAAATGAGAGGCAAATGGCAAATAATGTAAATTGCGAGGAGATGAGATTTTTGATTAGGAACCTGGTATATGTTGAAGATCCTCCCCGGCATCGGCGCCAGAAATTCTTTTTGATGCTTGCTAGAACTACGTCGGTATTTCCCTCAGTCATGATACCAAGATTATCGAACCAGTAGGAGAACCAAGCAACACAACGTAAACGGCACCTACACACAAATAACAAATACTCGCAACCCACATGTAAAAGGGGTTGTCAATCCCTTACAGGTAACGACGCCTAGAGATAGGCAAACAGACGTGAGAGAGTTGTGAATATTGATAGATCAAATGCCAAATAAGATAAATTGCAGCAAGGTATTTTTGTATTTTTGGTTCAATAGATCAGAAAATAAAAGCAACGGAAAAGTATATCGCAAAGGCAAATAATATAACAAAGAGACCCGGGGGCCGTAGGTTTCACTAGTAGCTTCTCTCGAGAAAATAGAAAACGGTGGATGACCAAATTACTGTTGGGAAATTGATAGAACTTCAAATAATCATGACGATATCCAGGCAAAGATCATTATATAGGCATCACGTCCAAGATTAGTACACCAACTTCTGTCTGCATCTACTACTACATCGACCGCTATCCAACATGCATCTAGTGTATTAAGTTCATGGAAAAACGGAGTAATGCAATAAGAAAGATGACATGATGTAGACAAGATCTATTTATGTAGAAATAGATCCCCCATAGTTTTATCCTTAGTAGGAATGATACATACGTGTCGGTTCCCCTTCTATCACTAGGACCAAGCATCGTAAGATCGAACCCACTACGAAGCACCTCTTCCCATTGCAGGATAAATAGATCAAGTTGGCCAAACAAAACCCGAATATCGGAGAAGAAATACGAGGCTATAGGCAATCATGCATATAAGAGATCAAAGAAGACTCAAATAACTTTCATGGATATAAAAAGATAGATTTGATCATAAACTCAAAGTTCATCAGATCCCAACAAACACACCGCAAAAAGAGTTACATCATATGGATCTCCAAGAGACCATTGTATTGATAATCAAAAGAGAGAGAGGAAGCCATCTAGCAACTAACTACGGACATGTAGGTCTACACACCAATGGAAGTGGTGAACCTCTTCGTGATGGTGTCTAGATTGGATCTGGTGGTTCTGGACTCTGCGTCGGCTGGAATTTATTTTCGTCGACTCCCCTAGGGTTTCTAGAATATTTGGGTATTTATAGAGCAAAGAGGCGGTTTGTGGCCCCCAAGGTGGGTGCAACCCAACAGGGCGCGCCTGGGCCTCCTTGCGCGCCCTAGTGGGTTGTGCTCCCCTCGGAGCACCCCCCCCCCAGGCGCTTCTTCGACCCACTGGATGTCTTCAAAACCACAAAAAGTTTCGATGTGTTTGGACTCCGTTTTTTATTGATTTCCTGCGATGTAAAAAGCATGCAGAAAACAAAAATTGGCACTTGGCACTATGTCAATAGGTTAGTACCAAAAAATGATATAAATGACTATAAAATGATTATAAAACATCCAAGAATGATAATATAACAACATGGAACAATCAAAAATTATAGATACGTTGGAGATGTATCAGCATCCCCAAGCTTAATTCCTGCTCATCCTCGAGTAGGTGAATGATAAAAACAGAATTTCTGATGTGGAATGTTGCCTAACATGTCATATCATATTCTTTTATTTATAGCATGGACATTTGGACTTTTATATGATTCAAAGCAATAGTCTTGTTTTGACATGAGATTTAAATACTCAAGCATATCAACAAGCAACCATGTCTTTCAAAATGTCAATGCTAAAATAAGTTATCCCTAGCCCATCATGCTCAAACATTGATCCATTCATGAAACACACTCGCATATTAACTACACCCAATACTCAAGTACGATCATAGTGCCTTCTAGTTGGTGATTTATAAGAGAAGATGGAGACTCAAATTCAAAATAAAAATTGCATGAAGTAAAAGAAAGGCCCTTCATAGAGGGAAGTAGGGATTTGTAGAGGTGACAGAGCTCAAAGCTTAAATTGAGAGATAAAATTATTTTGGGCGGCATACTTTTTCCCAGGAACGAAAACGACTTAGAGTTCCCAACACTTTCCATGCTAGATATATCATAGGCGGTTCCCAAACAGAAAATAAAGTTTATTCCTTTTTCCACCAAACTTTCACAAGCCATGGCTAACTGTATCCACGGGTGCCTTCCATACCAACACTTCCCAAGGAATTTATTATTTGACAACATAAAGTAAATTCATTTTTCATTTCGGGACTGGGCATCCCTAATACCTTTGCCTTACTCTCGTGCAATGACAAGTGAACAAACACTCATCGTGAGAATAACACATCTATCATGGAAAATATTGGCCACCCCTCACCGCCTCGCGAGCGGTACGAGCACACAAAAGAGAAATTTATTTTGAAAAGTAGAGATGGCACATACAAATTTGCTTAGAAGGGCAAAAGAATACCACATATAGGTAGGTATGGTAGACTTGTGTGGAAAAACTAGTTTAAAGGATTTTGGATGCACAAGTAGTGATCATACTTAGTGCAAAATGAAGGCTAGCAAAAGATTGGGAAGCGAGCAACCAAGAAACAAATAATCTCACAAGCGAACATTAAGCATAATTAACACCGAATAATGAACCGCAAATAGGATGTAATTTCATTGCATGACTACTGACTTTCATGCTTGCATAGGGAATCACAAACCTTAACAACAATATTCTTACTAAAGCACAATTACTCATCAACATGACTCACATATCACATCATCATATCTCAAAACTATTACAAGGAAGCAAGTCTATTTTGTCCAATGATCTTCATGAAAGTTTTTATTATATCCTTCTTGGATATCTATCACTTTGGGACTAATTTTCATGTGTTGCTTTTGATAAGCTCAAACAAATATAAGTGAAGATCATGAGCATAATTTTTTTCTTTCTCTCAAAATAATTTAAGTGAAGCAAGAGGGAATTTCTTGAAAATTTTATTAACTCTCAAATAAATCTAAGTGAAGCAAGAGAGTATTTATTAAAAAATACTAAAGCACATCGTGCTCAAAAAAGATATAAGTGAAGTACTAGAGCAAGTCTATAGCTCATAAAAATTTAAGTGAAGCAAAGAGAGCTATTCTAACAAGTCATGGCATAATTATGGCTCTCTCAAATAGGTGTGTCCAGCAAGGATTCAATACTTAAAAAGAAAAAGAAAACAAGCAAATACTCATAACATACAAGACGATCCAAGCAAAACACATAGTATGTGACAAATAAATATATAGCTTCGAGTAAAATACTGATGGTCGTTAGAAGAAAGAGGGGATGCCACTCGGGGCAACCCCAAGCTTAGTTGATTGCTTCTCTTTGGATAATAGCTTGGGATGCCATGGGCATCCCCAAGCTTAGGATCTTCTTACTCCTTATTCCTTCATCCATCGTAACATCACCCAAAACTTGAAAACTTCAATCACACAAAACTCAACAAAAACCTTCATGAGATCCGTTAGTATAAGAAAACAAATCACTACTATAAGTACTGTAGAAAACCAATTAATAATCTATTATTGCATTATATCTACTGTATTCCAACTTTTCTATGGCAAAAACTCAATAAAGAAAACCATAGAATCATCAAAACAAGCACACAATGCAAAGAAAACAGAATCTGTCAAAACAGAACAGCGTGTATCAATCTGGATATTTCAAATACTTCTGTAAGTCTAATTTTTTTTGAAAAATTAGGACCACCTGAACAATTTCTATATTAATCTTCTGCAAACAGAATCAACTCAAAAACACTCTTCTATAAAAAATGAGATATTTTTTTCTTGAGTGCAAAAGTTTCTGTTTTTCAGCAAGATCAAATCTACTATCACCCAACATGATCCTAAAGGCTTTGCTTGGCACAAAAAATTATTCAAACTACAAAAACACATCCAAATAGAGGTATTAATGGGTATTTTATTGAAAACATCAAGAAAACAAAAAAACAAAAATTATACAAGTTGGGTTGCCTCCCAACGAGCGTTATCGTTTTACGCCCTTAGCTAGGCATGATACAAAGATATCAAGTGTTGTCATCCTTTTTAGATGATCCATATGTTGCCCTCATTATAGATTCATAAGGAAATTTGATCTCTGTTCTAGGGAAGTGTTACATGCCCTTTCTCAAGGGAAATTGGAATTTTATATTCCCTTCTTTCATATCAATCACTACGCCAATAGTGCGCAAAAATGGTCTACCAAGTATAATAGGGCAAGGCGGATTGCAATCGATGTCAAGAACGATAAATTTTATGGGTACATAGTTCCTATTTTCAAGAATAAGAACATCATTGATCCTTCCCAAAGGCTTTTTAATAGTGGAATCCGCCAAATGCAAATTGAGAGAACAATCTTCAATACTGGTAAGACCAAGAACATCACAAATAGACTTAGGAATTGTGAAAACACTAGCACCCAAATCACATAAAGCATTGCACTCATAATTTTTAATTTTGATTTTGATAGTAGGTTCCCATTTAGCATGCAACTTTCTAGGAATTGATACTTATAATTCCAACTTATCATCTAAAGCTTTCATCATAGCATCAACAATATGTTTAGTAAAAGCTTTATTTTGTTCATAGGCATGAGGTGAATTTATCATGGATTGCAACAAAGAGATACAATCAATCAAAGAGCAACTAACATAATTAAAGTCTTTGTAATCCAAAAGAGTGGGCACATCACTAATTAAAGTCTTGACCTCTTCAAACCCACTTTTATCAATTTTCTCAACAAGATTTTCACCCTCAGAATTATCGGGACACCTTCTACCTAAAGTTGACTCTTCTCTAGTCCCTTTTTCATCAAGTTGAAGTTTACTAAACAAAGAATCAATAGAAGAAACACTAATCATTTTAAGATCTCATCATTTTTATGAAAGCAATCACTAGAAAATGCCTTTTCTAAAAAAAATCTTCTAGCTCTAAGCATAGCGGTTCTTTTCTTACTTTCATCCATAGAAACATAAAGAGCTTTAATTGATTCCTCAACTTTAGGCACAAAAAATTTCAACTTCAGATTTTCCACATCATGAGAAATTCTATCAATACTCCTAGACATATCATCAATCTTATTCAATTTTTCTTCTATGGAAGCATTGAAAACCTTTTGAGTATTGACAAATCCTTTAACATTAATCTCTAGATCAGAGGTATTCCTATTATTATTGTAAGAAGAATTACCATAGGAATTACCATAAATATTAGAGGAATTTCCTGGAAAAGGCCTAGGATTAAAATTACCTCTATAAGTATTGTTATTGAAATTATTTCTAGAGATAAAATTCACATCTATGGCATCACTATTTTGGTCAATCAAAGTAGACAAAGGCATATCATTGAAATCAATAGGAGCACTTTTACTAGCAACCAATTTCATAAGAGCATCTACTTTTTCACTCAAAGAATCAATCTCAACCGAATTAACCTTTTTGCTAGTAGGCTCCCTTTCAGTATGCCATTGCGAATAATTCGCCATAATATTATCAAGCAATTTGGAGGCTTCACCCAAAGTAATTTCCATAAAAGTACCACTAGCGGCAGAGTCCAAAATATTTCAAGAAAAAAATTCAACCCTGCATAAAAAAATTGTATGATCATCCAAAGATTTAACCCATGAGTTGGGCAATTCCTTGGCATCATTTTCATCCTTTCCCAAGATTGTAGAACATGCTCATTTTCAAGTTGCTTGAAATTCATGATCTGGTTTCTAAGGGAAATAATTTTCGCGGGCGGAAAATACTTAGTAATAAAAGCATCTTTGCACTTATTCCAACAATCGATACTATTGCGAGGAAAAGAAGAAACCCAAATTTGTGCAGAATCACGCAAAGAAAACAGAAATAATTTCATCTTCACAACATCATTGTCCACATCTATTTTCTTTTGCATATCGCATAATTCCGCAAAGGTATTAAGATGGGACGTGACATCCTCATTAGGAGTACCAAAAAATTGATCTTTCCTGACAAGATTCGACAAAGCATTATTAATATCACAAGACTCTACACTAGTGGTGGGAGGACCAATCGGAGTGCCAATAAAATCATTGTTGTTGGTATTGTAAATATCACACAACTTAGTGTTCTCTTGCGTCATCTTTGAGCAATTGTAAACAAGAACACAAGCAGACAATAGATCTGACCGGAAAACAAAAAACAAAAAAGAGGGAAAATAAAACGGCAAAGTTTTGTAAAGTGGGGGAGAGGAAAACGAGAGGCAAATGGCAAATAATGTAAATTGTGAGGAGATGAGATTTGTGAGTAGGAACTTGGTATATGTTGAAGATCCTCCCCGGCAACGGCGCCAGAAATTCTTTTTGATGCTTGCTAGAACTACATCGGTATTTCCCCAAAGAGGAAGGGATGATCCAGCACAGCAACGGTAGGTTATCGAACCAGTAGGAGAACCAAGCAACACAACATAGATGGCACCTGCACACAAATAACAAATACTCGCAACCCGATGTGTAAAAGGTGTTGCCAATCCCTTTCGGTAACGGCGCCTAGAGATAGGCAAACGGACATGAGAGAGTTGTAAATATTGGTAGATCGAATGCCAAGTAAGATAAATTGCAGCCATGTATTTTGTATTTTTGATTTAATAGATCTGAAAATAAAAGAAAAGGAAAAGTAGATCGCAGAGGAAAATAATATAAGAAAAAGACTCGGGGGCCATAGGTTTCACTAGTGGCTTCTCTCGAGAAAATAGCAAACGGTGGGTGAACAAATTACAGTTGGGCAATTGATAGAACTTCAAATAATCATAATGATATCCAGGCAATGATCATTATATAGGCATCACGTCCAAGATTAGTAGACCAACTCCCTGCCTGCATCTACTACTATTACTGCACACATCGACCGCTATCCAGCATGCATCTAGTGTATTAAGTTCATGGAAACTGGAGTAATGCAATAAGAACAATGACATGATGTAGACAAGATCTATTTATCTAGAAATAGACCCCATCATTTTATCCTTAGTAGCAACAATACATACGTGTTGGTTCCCCTTCTATCACTGGGACCAAGCACCGTAAGATCAAACCCACTACAAAGCACATCTTCCCATTGCAAGATAAATAGATCAAGTTGGCCAAACAAAACTCAAATATCGGAGAAGAAATGCGAGGCTATAAGCAATCATGCATATAAGAGATCAAAGAAGTCTCAAAAACCTTCCATGGATATAAAAAGATAGATCTGATCATAAACTCAAAGTTCCTTGGATCCCAACAAACACACCGCAAAAAGAGCTACATCATATGGATCTCCAAGAGACCATTGTATTGATAACCAAAAGAGAGAGAGAGAGGAAGCCATCTAGCTACTAACTACGGACCCGTAGGTCTACAAAGAGCTACTCACGCATCATCGGAGAGGCACCAATGGAAGTGGTGAACCCCTCCGTGATGGTTTCTAGATTGGATTTGGTTGTTCTGGACTCTGCGGCGGCTGGAATTGATTTTCGTCGACTCCCCTAGGATTTCTGGAATATTTTGGTATTTATAGAGCAAAGAGGTGGTCTGGGGGCACCCGAGGTGGGCACAACCCACGAGGGCGTGCCTGGGCCTCCTGGTGTGCCTTTGTGGGTTGTGCTCCCCTCGGAGCACCCCTAGGTGCTTCTCCGGCCCACTGGATGTCTTCTGGTCAAAAAATCCACAAAAAGTTTCGCTGCGTTTGGACTTCGGTTGATATTGATTTCCTGCGATGTAAAAAACATGTAGAAAACAGCAACTGGCACTTGGCACTATGTCAATAGGTTAGTACCAAAAAATTATACAAAATGACTATAAAATGATTATAAAACATCCGAGAATGATAATATAACAGCATGGAACAATAAAAATTTATAGATATGTTGGAGATGTATCACATACCCTTGTAGAACGCTAAGCAGAAGCATTAAACATGGTTGATGTAGTAGTACCCTTCGCAATCCGATCACGATCCAACCGATTGTCGGGGAAACTGATCCACGAACACCTATGGGGACCGGCGGACCGAGCCCCTTTCGGTTTGGCGGGGGCGGAGATCGCGCGAAGAGCAGATCGAGGCGAAGCACACGAGCAGTTTACCCAGGTTCAGGCCGCACTGATGCGTAAACCCTACTCCTGCTTTGTGGTTTGTATTGAGTTCTTGCTCGGGAGCGCTGAGTGCTACAGTACACACCAGCAGCTAACGAGACCGAGCGTAAGAGTTCTTCTGCTTCCCACCCCACTCTATGTTGCGCATGGGCCTCCTTTTATATGCTCAAGGGGTCACCGACAGGTGGCAACGTAGGCAAGGGTAAAAATGGAAAGGTGTCGCGGTTGGTACAACTACTTGTATAGTGTATCATACCTAACCCTGACGGCAGGGGACAAAGGCATTAAATGCCCGTCTGTGTCGCCCAAACAGTGCAAAAAGGGACCGTCAGGGACGCTACCGCTCGCCATGATGGCGATCTTGTCAGCGCCGCTTGCCACCGCGTACCGCTGGCTGCACAGCCTCCCTCCACGTGCGCCTGGAAGGGTCCCAGAGCGACACGTTGGTGGATGTGCTGGAGCGCTGAAAGCACATTTGCTCCCTGGGTGGTTTTGGTAATTAATGACAACATACTTTGTGGTTGGACTAATACTTTTATCAAGTATGTTTCAGGAAATCCAATCACATTGGTATGGCAAGATGACTGAAGAAGTGGACCCCTCAAATGCTAAGGCAAGCATTGGCAAAAGCTCAAGACTCTATTTTTGGTTTAGTGATCAAAGATCACATTGAGTCCATAGGAAAAGCCAATACTATTAAAAGGGGATGAGGTTGTGTTGATGATCTGGTTGCTCAAGTGCTTAGTGATCTAGCTCCCTCAACTATCAGCAACTTTCACTACTATACACACTCATAAGTAATCTCGGACAAACCGATTCTTCCAACTCAGTCCCACCGAGATGAACCACTTCAGCCATATTCCAAACCCTAGAAAAATCGGTCATACCGAGTTTGAGATCGGTCTCACCGAAACTGAACTGCCAACCTTCTGTAACCATTTCACATCATTTCGGAATAACCGAGTTTGCATTATCGGTCTTACCGAGATTGACAAGCTTCTGTCTTGGCCCAAATCGGTCTCACCGATAATTCATTTTCGGTCTCACCGATTCTGGCATGTTCCTATTCTTTTCTCAAATCGGTCCAACCGAGTTTTCTTTCTCGGTCCCACCGAAAACTCCAACGTTCATATCAGATACACTTTCGGTCCCACCGAGATGGTATTTTCGGTCCCACCGAAAATCCCAACGTTCACTATATTTGAACTTTCGGTCTGACCGAG
>LR738709.1:368219576-368237545 GCA_902687465.1 Secale cereale | reverse complement strand
GAGATGTGGAGTTGAACCAAGAAGTTTGTAAGGGCAAGGAGATCGCCTACTTCGTGAAGATCTACCCCGAGTAAGGCTAGTCCTCCGTTGGCGTAGGCCATGATGGAATAGACAAGGTTGCTTCTTCGTGGACCCTTCGTGGGTGGAGCCCTCCGTGGACTCGCGCAGCCGTTACCCTCCGTGGGTTGAAGTCTCCATCAACGTGGATGTACGATAGCACCACCTATCGGAACCACGACAAAAATCTTCGTGTCACCAAACTGCGTTTGATCTTCTCCACCTCTCTTTACTATATATGCAATTTACTTTCCGCTGCCCATACTCTAGAATTGCATGTGTAGTGTGTTACTTGACTTGATCTTAATTGTAAAACTGCCTAAAACTTTGCACAACCAAAAGGCAGATTTTTATATTGTCAAGTAGTCTTTTCACCCCCCCCTCTAGACATACTTCATCGATCCTACAATTGGTATCAGAGCTTTGGTCTCCATTGCTTTGGTTTACACACCATTGGAGGAAGATGGACGTGTCTACGGATGGGAGTGTTAGCCATAGAGTGCCTGTTCTTAATGGAAGGTTCTATAACTCTTGGAGGTCTGAAATGCTTAGTATCTTTAAAATGTACAATTTGTGCAAATATATTGAAACCCCATATGTGCCTCTTGTTGATCCCTTGCACCCTACCATGGATGAAGAGCTTGATTTGCTTCGTAACCTTAGAACTGTAAATCTTATCATTAGAGGGTTACCTGATGACTTGCTTAATCTTGTTACAAACTTTGAGTGTGCCTATGCTATGTGGAAATTCTTGGAAGAACTTTATCCGGACTACTCGTTGAGAAGTCTTGATGAAATTCTACACAAGACTATTGAATTTGATAAGTTGCACCCCAATGATCCTAACTTTGATAAATGCTTCTTTGAGCTTCGTGATCTTATGAAAAAGAAGGGTGATCCCAGTCTTATCAATATTATCGTTAGAAATGCTCTTGCATTGCATTCCGAAGATTATTGTTCCATTGACCAAACTAATGCAAGTACTTATCAAATTGACCTAGGTGTTGATGATGAACAATCTATGGGTCAATATGATGATGAGCATGATGATGATTACTCCGATTCGGACACCGAGCTAGACAAGGTCATGAAGAGTCTCAATCTCATGGCAAATATGACAGACTACATGTCCGGCGGAAAAGAGTGGATTCTTGATAGTGGATGCACCGATCACATGACCGGAGACAAAGACATGTTTCGAGAGCTTGCAAAGAATGATGGTCCACGCAAGTATGTGACTTTTGGAGACAACTCCAAGGGTAAGGTACTTGGCCTTGGTAAGGTGGCCATATCTCATGATAGCTCTATTCAAAATGTCATGCTTGTAGAATCTCTTGGATACAATTTACTTTCCGTGTCTAGATTAGCTGACTTTGGATTCAATGTGCTATTCACCAAAGTAGATTGCCAAGTCTTTCGTCGTGATAATCAAAACATGGCTTTTACTGGTATACGTAGAGGTGATCTATACATTGTTGATTTCACTAAGAAAGCCCAACCTAGAGCTTGTTTCATTGCTAAATCCTCTAAAGGTTGGTTATGGCATAGAAGGCTAGGACATGTTGGTATGCGTAACCTAGACAAGCTAATCAAAGGTGATCATATTCTTGGTGTTAAAGATGTTTTCTTTGACAAAGATAGACTTTGTAGTGCTTGTCAAGCAGGAAAACAAGTTGGTAGAAGTCATCCCGTGAAAAACATCATGACCACAAGGAGACCGCTTGAGCTTCTTCATATGGATCTCTTCGGTCCCAATGCTTACAAAAGCCTTGGTGGTAACTCCTTTGGTCTAGTCATAGTTGATGATTATTCCAGATTTACGTGGGTATTTTTCCTTGATGATAAATCGCAGGTTCAGAGGATCTTCAAGACCTTTGCCAAAAAGGCCCAAAATCAATTTGAGGTGAAGATCAAGAAAGTTCGGAGTGACAATGGAACGGAGTTCAAGAACACCAATGTAGACTCTTTTCTCGATGAGGAAGGGATTCTACATGAGTTCTCGGCTACGTACACTCCTCAACAAAATGGAGTTGTTGAGAGGAAGAACCGAACGCTCATAGAGATGGCAAGAACGATGCTTGATGAATACAAGACACCGAAGCATTTTTGGGGAGAAGCGGTCGAGACAGCTTGTCATGCTATCAACAGGCTTTATCTTCATAAGCTTCTCGGCAAGACATCATACGAGCTTCTCACCGGTAACAAACCCCAAGTGGGATACTTTCGTGTCTTTGGTTCAAAATGCTATATCCTTGATAAGCATCATCGGTCTAAATTTGCTCCTAAATCTCATGAAGGCTTTCTTCTTGGTTATGGATCAAACTCCCACACCTACCGTGTCTACAATAATTTCGCCCGAAAGGTTGAAGAGACGGTAGATGTGAAGTTTGATGAATCTAATGGCTCGCAAGTAGAGCAAATGCCTATTGATGTAGGAGACAAGGACCCATCGGAAGCAATCCAAGATTTATCTATTGGAAAGATCCGTCCCATGGAAGTGAAGGAGAGTACCTCATCTACATATGTGGAGCCACCTACCTCACGGCGAGATGAACCTCAAGGCAACATGGAGGCCTCCACAAGTGGAACTCACCAAGATGAGGAAATGCAACAAGAAGATCCACCACAACCTCCTTCTCCACCACCTCAAGATAACACCAACAACAATGAAGAAGAAGAAGAGGAAGATGAAGATGATGAGGAAGCTGAGCCACAACATCAACAAAAGCTATCCCGAGTTCGAGCAAGAGTCAAGAAAAATCATCCCGTGGAACAAATGATGAATGACATCAACTCCGGGAGAATTACTCGCTCTAAAACTCGCTTAGCTAACTTTTGTGAGCATTACTCATTTATCTCTAGTATTGAACCTATGAAGGTAGAAGAAGCACTTGAAGACCCGGATTGGGTGAACGCTATGCACGAAGAACTACACAACTTCGAGAGGAACAAGGTGTGGACATTGGTAGAGAAGCCCAACGATGATCAAAACATCATTGGAACCAAATGGGTGTTTCGGAACAAGCAAGATGAAGATGGACAAGTCATCCGCAACAAGGCTCGTCTCGTAGCTCAAGGTTACACACAAGTCGAAGGTATGGACTATGGTGAGACCTATGCCCCCGTTGCTAGACTTGAGTCCATTCGCATTCTTCTTGCTTATGCCAATCATCATGATATTACTCTCTATCAAATGGACATCAAAAGTGCTTTCCTAAATGGTGAAATTGAGGAGGAAGTATTTGTTAAACAACCTCCCGGTTTTGTGAATCCCAAAAAGCCTAATCATGTTTACAAGTTGCATAAAGCTCTTTATGGTCTTAAACAAGCACCTAGAGCTTGGTACAAATGCTTAACTAGCTTTCTTCTTGAAAAAGGCTTTGAGATTGGAAAGATAGACTCAACGCTGTTCACAAAAAGGGTTAATGGTGAACTATTTGTGTGCCAAATATATGTTGATGATATTATCTTTGGTTCAACTAACCCCCATTTTAGCAAGAAGTTTGGACAGCTCATGTCGGAGAAGTATGAAATGTCTATGATGTGTGAACTCAAATTCTTCCTTGGGTTGCAAATCAAGCAATCTAAGGAGGGTACTTTTGTCTCACAAACAAAGTACACCAAGGATCTCTTCAAGAAGTTCAACATGCAAGAAATCAAAGGTATGAGTACCCCCATGCCTACAAGTGGACATAATGACTTGACAAAAGATGGAGAACCTGTTGATCAAAGGGTTTACCGTTCTATGATTGGTTCTCTACTATATCTTTGTGCTTCTCGTCCTGACATAATGTTGAGTGTATGCATGTGTGCGCGATATCAAGCAGCCCCTAAAGAATGTCATCTTAAAGCTGTTAAAAGGATAGTGAGATACTTGATACACACACCAAACTTTGGCATTTGGTATCCTAAGAGGGCCTCTTTCGATCTTGTTGGCTATTCCGACTCGGACTATGCCGGTGACAAGGTTGATAGAAAGTCAACTTCGGGTACATGTCAATTCCTTGGTCGATCCCTTGTATCTTGGTCCTCCAAGAAACAAAATTCGGTATCATTATCCACTGCCGAAGCAGAATATATTGCTGCTGGTTCGTGTTGTGCTCAATTACTATGGATGACACAAACGCTTAAAGATTATGGGATACATGTGAGACGTGTTCCCTTGCTTTGTGACAATGAGAGTGCAATCAAGATTGGACACAATCCTGTGCAACACTCTCGAACAAAGCATATTGAAGTTCGTCACCATTTTATTCGTGATCATATTGCCAAGGGTGATATTAATCTTAAGCATGTTCGTACTGACAAACAACTTGCTGATATCTTTACAAAACCTCTTGATGAGAAAGTGTTTTGTCGCTTGAGGAGTGAGTTGAACATCATTGATGCTTCAAACTTGGAGTGATAACTCCATTGATGCATGCAAGGCATGAGCCTCTTGACTAATCCTTGATATTTCTCTTATGATGATGATCATATGTCTTGGACACATTTGCCTCCTTGTATTGCATCTAACTCCTTGCAGGTACTTGGATGATATACATTCCACAAGATTACCACTCACTCAAATCATGAGTGATCTTGTCATTGACCAAGTATCTAGCCCTTTGGGATGTTGAGTTCAAGGAACAAAATTCCACATATCCTTTTGACACCTTATACATCTAGTATTTCACTCTTGTCATCTTGGATATCCTCGAGTATTTCCTTGCTTGCCTAACCCATGTAGGAAGATGAACTATACAAGTAGAAATGGCGCTCCAACTTCACATTCAATGAGCACCTACACCGGCTTACCTACATGAGCAAAGCATCAACAAGCCCAAGGTATGTTCTTCACATCTTTAAGGAGCTTTGCTCAAAGTCATGATTACAAGCAGCTTCATAAGATGTGATCACATCAAATGCTTAATCGAAAAATGGCAACCCCATTTTGAGCTTAAACGATGAGTATGACCTATGATCAAATGTCCTCATTTGACTCCTAAGTCAATATACTCAAACATAGGTGACTTTGTCGCCGACCTTTATCTAGATGAAGTACATATGCTTTTGGAGTTTTTCTGTTTTCTCTTATGTTCTCTCATTGAGTTTTCTTTAAAAAAAAAAAAACTTCATCTAGGCATTTTTTTTATTTCTTTTCTTATGTTTCTTTGTGAATATCCTTCTGGAAATCCTTTTATGGCTCTGATCAATTCCTTGAAAATCTCTTACAAAATTCATTGCAAATCTTTTGAAACATTCCTTGCAAAGTGAGCTGAATTATTTCAATATTTTCTTGGAGTTAAACTCGGCGTCACCGATTTGAAATTTTCGGTTTAACCGAAAAGGATTCGGACCCACCGATCCATCTAATTCGGTGTCACCGATTTATCTTCCAGGACATCAACTTCTGCAGCTCCACTCAAATTTAAATCTTAAAGAGGGAGAAGACTCAAATTGTTTCTCTGAATGTTCTAATTTGCCCTGTTGTGATTCTTAAGGATCCCATTTCTTTCTTTCTTTCTTTCTTTCCATCTTTCCTGTCCTACCTAGTTTGCTGTCCTTTTCGGCACTTGATGTCAAAGGGGGAGAGGACTTAGGGGGAGTAGGGGGAGTAGGGGAGAAGAGAAGACTTAGGGGAAGAAGAAAAGCAATCTTATCTTAAGGGGGAGAGAATCACATCAAAGCTTTGTCGTGTTTTATATTGGACATTACAATTGGCATCATTCTTTTGATTTTGCTTTCCATAACAAAATCTCTCAGAGTTCATTGAAAATCTTTTAGCTTCGGAGACATGTTTGCTGATTCAAGCCTGTGCTCAATATGAGACACTCTTTATACATGTCCTCCCTGGCTTGGTACTCTTGATGTTCTTGCAGTTGGTTGAAGGAATACTCTTGTGTTATCTAACCTTGTTTTCTCAAGTTTATCCCTTCAGGTACAAATGCCAAGGAACCTCAAGGTAAGTATATGCATCTTGCAGAATGTGCATGATGGTGACTTGCTTGTAAATACTTGTTTGCAAGAAATCACCATGCACATATGCATTATCACTCACTTCCTTTTTCTTCTGCTCTGATGCATATAGCCAAGCTACATGTAGCACATCTTGCTTATCTCTCTTGTGTGCTTGTGGTAGTCCAAAACCATAATCAATGAAAAACTTGCACACTTGTAGGGGGAGCCTGTGTACTACATGCTTGTCAAAGCTTTCGTGATAATTCTGTCTTTCTTTCAATAAGCTTTGATGTTTTGTTTAAGTATAATTTTAGTGTGTTGCCATCAATTACCAAAAAGGGGGAGATTGAAAGCACATTTGCTCCCTGGGTGGTTTTGGTAATTAATGACAACATACTTTGTGGTTGGACTAATACTTTTATCAAGTATGTTTCAGGAAATCCAATCACATTGGTATGGCAAGATGACTGAAGAAGTGGACCCCTCAAATGCTAAGGCAATCATTGGCAAAAGCTCAAGACTCTATTTTTGGTTTAGTGATCAAAGATCACATTGAGTCCATAGGAAAAGCCAATACTATTAAAAGGGGATGAGGTTGTGTTGATGATCTGGTTGCTCAAGTGCTTAGTGATCTAGCTCCCTCAACTATCAGCAACTTTCACTACTATACACACTCATAAGTAATCTCGGACAAACCGATTCTTCCAACTCAGTCCCACCGAGATGAACCACTTCAGCCATATTCCAAACCCTAGAAAAATCGGTCATACCGAGTTTGAGATCGGTCTCACCGAAACTGAACTGCCAACCTTCTGTAACCATTTCACATCATTTCGGAATAACCGAGTTTGCATTATCGGTCTTACCGAGATTGACAAGCTTCTGTCTTGGCCCAAATCGGTCTCACCGATAATTCATTTTCGGTCTCACCGATTCTGGCATGTTCCTATTCTTTTCTCAAATCGGTCCAACCGAGTTTTCTTTCTCGGTCCCACCGAAAACTCCAACGTTCATATCAGATACACTTTCGGTCCCACCGAGATGGTATTTTCGGTCCCACCGAAAATCCCAACGTTCACTATATTTGAACTTTCGGTCTGACCGAGTTTTCACTTCGGTCTCACCGAGATTGGTCAAATGTGTGTGTAACGGTTGGATTTTGTGTGGAGGCTATATATACCCCTCCACCCCCTCTTCATTCGTCAGGAGAGCCATCAGAAAGTACCACCACTTCTACCATACACTTTCTGAGAAGTGAACCACCTACCCTTGTGTTGAGATCAAGCCATTCCATTCCTACCATATGAAACTTGATTTCTAGCCTTCCCAAGTTGCTTTCCACTCAAACCTTTCTTCCACCACAGCCATATCAGTGAGGAGAGTTGAGTGTTGGGGAGATTATCATTTGAAGCACAAGAGCAAGGAGTTCATCACCATCAACACCGTCTATTACCTTTTGGGGGGTGGTGCCTCCTAGATTGGTTAGGTGTCGCTTGGGAGCCTCCGTCTTTGAGATGTGGAGTTGAACCAAGAAGTTTGTAAAGGCAAGGAGATCGCCTACTTCGTGAAGATCTACCCCGAGTAAGGCTAGTCCTCCGTGGGCGTAGGCCATGATGGAATAGACAAGGTTGCTTCTTCGTGGACCCTTCGTGGGTGGAGCCCTCCGTGGACTCGCGCAGCCGTTACCCTCCGTGGGTTGAAGTCTCCATCAACGTGGATGTACGATAGCACCACCTATCGGAACCACGACAAAAATCTTCGTGTCACCAAACTGCGTTTGATCTTCTCCACCTCTCTTTACTATATATGCAATTTACTTTCCGCTGCCCATACTCTAGAATTGCATGTGTAGTGTGTTACTTGACTTGATCTTAATTGTAAAACTGCCTAAAACTTTGCACAACCAAAAGGCAGATTTTTATATTGTCAAGTAGTCTTTTCACCCCCCCCCCTCTAGACATACTTCTTCGATCCTACAAGCGCGGGTACATAGTGGAAGCTTGCCGCGGTCGTTGTCTTGCCGCGTCCGGGAGCTTGCCGCTCACCGGGCCTTGCCGGGACGCGTGGCGCGTCGCGGCAAGTTCCTTGAGATGCCTTGGTTGGCCTTCCCGGCAAGCTCCTCTTGCCGGGGTCTTGTGCCTTGAGTGGCCTTCCCGGCAAGCTCCTCTTGCCGGGGCCTTGTCTCGTTGGCTCGAATACTTTGTTCTTGAATGGCTCCAAAGGAACCACGGAGGACCTTGGCGGTCACCCGGCAAGCCTTGCCGCGGGGTGCTGCGACTGCGCGTGCACAAGTTCGGGATACTAGGGTACCCCTACTCTAGTACACCGACAGGAGCCCCCGGGCCTGGGCCATACACGGTGCCGAGCGCTGTTGGGCCAGACTCAAATCAGTGCACGGGCACGTGCGTCCTAGGTTACGCCGTATCTTTCTCCGTATCCACCGCGCCCTCCCCGAACGGCACGCGTTGATTGCGGCGTCGTGGGAGAGATCGTGGGTGGTTTCTTTATTCGGAAAGGCGGAACGTCCACCCCCTCCCTCCTTATAAGCAGGGGAAACAGGGGCAGTCCGTCCATCCGCCAGTTGCTACTCCAACCTCGAAAACCTCCGCCGCTCCCCTTCTTCTCAAAGCTGAAAGAGAGCAGCGCTCCCCCCCCCCATCGCCACCAGCACCACCAACGCCGTCGACCTCCCTCACCACTTCCGCCATGGCTCCGAAAACCGACAAGGGGAAGGGCGCGAAGTCAGCCGAGGCGCAGCGGCTCGCGGCGCTGCGAAAGGAGCGGGCTGTCTTCCCCTCCAAGCTTGCCGCGAGGGAGCTGAGGGAGTGCTATTACCTCTTCTGGTCGGGGGAGACGCGGGCGCACCCACGCACGAAGGTACTTCCAGCCGTTGCTTGGAAAATGGCTCCAACTGGATACCCTTTCTTCGCCTTGTTCTTCTACTGCGGGCTCTGCCCGCCTTTCTCTGAATTTTTCTGCGATATCATGAACACCTACGGGTTCCGCCTCCTTGACTTCACCCCTAATGCCGTTCTGACCATGGCAGTTTTCTCACATCTCTGCGAAAACTTTGTTGGAGTCTATCCCAATGTAGCCCTTTTCCGCCACTTCTTTATGCCTCGAGTTGAGAGAGGAGAGCCTTTATCCGGCGGAATCGCCTGGATCTCGAGGGCTGGCAAGAAGGACGCTTATCTGGAGGGAGAGCTCCGCAGCAAGTGGGAGGAGTGGAGAGGAAACTGGTGCTGGATCGTCGAGGAGAACCCGCAGCCATTTACCACCTGGCGCCAAGCCCCAGTAGTGCGCGGCGGCGACTGGAGCAATGTGGCCCCGGAAGACGATATGCTGAAGATTGCCGTCGCCCGGATCCAGCGCCTCAGGCTTGCCAGGCTCACTGTAGGTGCAGTTGGCGCAGACTTCCTTCGCCGCTGCATCGCCCCCCTGCAGGAGAGGAAGAGACCCGCCTGGGAGTTCGAGAATGCGGCGGACATCATGAGGATGCGCCCGGGCCTCAACTTCAACTTCACTGTCCTGGAGCTCAACGCGATGCTCCAGGAGCTGTTCAAGTATGACCCTCAGCATCCCGAAGTGTTCAGGTTGCCGAAGGGTGTCGTCCCGCTGTGCAACAACTCGCGCTCAGCCGCATTCGCGTGATGATGCCGTTGTGCGACTCTCATGGGATTGACCCAACTTGGCAAGAGCCTGCAGATGACGCCGTGCAGGAGTTCTTTGACAGCTTGGAAGAAGTGCCGATTCGCTCCGACGAGAAGAAAGGCCTCACCCGCGACACCACTGACACGGAGCTAAAGCGCATCGCCACTAGGCTGGAAGAGGCGGCGGCAGCCGCAGCCGTGGGCGAGTTCGGATTCACCGTGGAGGAGGCAGAGGCAGCAAAGGCAGCAAGCCTTGCCGAGCGAGAGGAATTTGTCGGCGAGGGAGAGCTTGCCGGGCATGACGCCGAGTCGAGCGAGCCCGCCGAGCAGGGCGTCGAGTCGAGCGAGCCCGCCGAGGATACGAGCGGCTCGTTGGAGATCGACTCCTCTTCCTCCTCATCTTCAGGTAGCTCGCCACTAGCAGAGCCCCCAGCTCCACCAAGAAGGCGTCTCCGCAAGGCCGGGGACGTAGCGGAGCGGCAGACGAGTCAACAGCCGCTGCGCCGCAGACGAGTCAACAAGCACGGTTGCCGCGGGAGCACCTCGCGCTTCTGCCGCAACTGGAGCAGGGTCTTCCCGGACCACCGCTTCTGCTCCTGCCGCTTCTCATGCCGCGACGGCAGCCGGTGCGGGGTCGTCTCAGACCACCGCCACTGCTCCCGCCAAGCGGCCAAGGGAGCCTACTCCTCCTCCTCCTCGCGCCGGACGTGAGCCGGACTTCGACTTCTCCGTGCTCAGCTCCGACGAGGAAGAAGAAGAGTAAGATTCTTGGTGTTCTTGTATTTCTTCAATTTTTTCTGTTTTTTCTTGTATCTCATTTGCCTCACTCTGAACTTATCCCTTTTCAGGACTCTGGCCCAGAGAGCGGCAAAGAGAGCCAAGGTCCCGGCGCGTCAACGGGAGGTGATTATCGTCGAGGACGAATACACCATGACGGCAGAGGATGCGCCCGAGACCACCTTGCCGGAGACCAACTTGTCGGAGGCCACCTTGCCGGAGGCCACCTTGCCGGAGACCACCTTGCCGGACCCGGCAACTGTTCTCCAGAGCAGCCCCCAGCGCTGCCCCCAGCGTAAGTATATGGTTTGCTTTCCGCTGTTAGGCGCGCATGGATACTCTTTACTTTGCTGACATCTGATCTTGGTTTGTGTAGGAGAAGAGCAGCCCCACCAGGAGCGCCCGGAGACCGCCCCTGACATGCCATCTGCTTCGACTACGCCGCCAAGGGAGAGTTCTCCGGCGAGGGACTCTGCCGAGGAGCCGGCTCGCACAGGAGGGATGCCGGCAAGCGGCAACACCAGCGGCCCTCCGGTGGCGGAGGCTACGGCTGCAGAACCCGGCATAGGTAATCCTCTCGCTTCAAAACTTCCCTTGGATTCTTCTTCTTTTGATTTTCTTTTTGGATATTTGCTTGACTTTTCTCCCTTTTCCGACCGTCAGATCCATCTGCTGCGGAGCCGATGGAGACTGAGGTTGCCGGCGAGGAGAACACGCGCGGCAACACCGACGACGCCGCTGCCACCGAAGAAGCAGCCGGCGCTGATGATCTCGCCGGCGCAAAGGCCGCTAAGGCTGCCACCGCAGCAGCAGGCGAGGGGTCTGGCGATCGCACTGACGGCCCTGAGGCCGCAGGAGCGCCAGGCGCTACGCCGACCGCCGATCCCTCCGCTGCTGCCGCAGCGTCAGGCTCCGAAGAGCCCCAGCCAGGCGTCTATTTGAAGGCCGGCGAGAATGTCTTCATCAACCTCCCCTGGGCGTTAAGCTCCAGGGCGCCAGTCGAGGGAGAAATCTTCGATGGAGAAGTGCTCGCCTCCGCTGGGCTGACGCTGGTCGATGCGCCGAGCAGCAGCAGTGGCGAGCCTGAGGAGGAGCGGCTGCTGCGGAAGCTGTTGTCGCTCTACCGCGCTCGGCAGGCCAAGCTGGAGTCCCGAGAGGCGCTTGCCGCGAAGGCGGGAGCTGACATCGAGAAGCGCGCGGAGGAGCTCCGGGGTCTTCACCAGGAAGCTCTTCGGTCCTTGGCAGAGGAGCGGGAGCAGCTCGCCGAGGAGCAGAAGGCCTTCTTCCTTGAGAAGGCTGACGTTGAAGAGCAACAGCGGCTTGCCGCTGAGAAGCTGTCCGCGCAGGAGGGCGAGCTGTCGCAGCGGAAGGTCAATCTTGACAGCCACGAGGAGGAACTTGCCGCGTGCGAGCACTCACTTGGCGGAGCCCTCAAGCAAGCAGAGGACGCTACCGCAGCTGCCGAGGCCGCCAAGGAGGAGCTGGAGACGAAGGTGGCGCAGCTGGAGGCCGATCTAAAGGCGAGCGGTGAGGAGATTTTCGCGCTCAAGCATGAGCGGGAGAAGGACGCCCATAGCAACTCAAATCTGCAGGTTCGCCTCGCCGAGAAGGGCAAGGAGCTTGCTTCCGCCAAGGACTCCAACGTGGATCTTGAGTTGAAGCTGACCACTTTGACCAAGACGCTGGACGGCGCCAGGGAGCGGGAGCGGCCTTGAAGGAGGAGATCAAGGCCGAGAAGGCGCTGCTGGCGAGTGCTGCTGCCGTCCAGAACACTTTCAGGGAGACCGTCGAGCACTGGACGGAGGGTCTCGTGAATGCTGCCACGGATATTGACAAGGAGCTGGCACAACTAGGGATGGACGATCTCGCGTATCCCTCCGATGAGAACCTCCAACCCAGCGCCAAGCTCACCTTGTTCTTCAAAGGCGTGGCGACGGCCCTCCAGCGGCTCCGGGAGACGACTCCAAAGCGGCTGGCCGATGAGTCGTGCAAGATCTACGCGGGAGCTCTCCAAAAGGTGCTGGTGAAGGTGGCCTTCCGCAACCCGGGCCTCAACCTCACCAACGTCCTCAAGACCCTGCCGCCGGATGCTGATCTGGAGGCGCTCAAGGCCCTTGTCGCACCCATTGTGGACAAGGTGAGCGGGATCAAGAGGGTTGAGGGCGATCATGTAGACTAGGCCGCCCGTTTTCTTCTTCTTTTCTTGTCGCTGCTGATCATGTTATGAGAACAATCAGTTAGAGCTGCGACAAGCTATCTTGTAATATAACTCTATTTTGGGTAGTGATTGTGATGTTATTTCCTTTACTTGATTCCTTCCTTTGTATGTTTTTGCCCTACGCTTTTAGGGAACTTGCCGGCGCAGGCACCTTAGCCGCGAGCGCCGAGTGCGGGACGTCAGCAGCCTGCTGGCGGTGCCGTTACCGACAAGAAACCTTGTCGCAACTAGTCGCAGCACACTTAAGTTATTGAGCGGACTCGATACAAAGTAAGGGCGCGACTCTAGTCGCAACACACTTAAGTTGTTGAGCAGGACTCGAAACAAAGTAAGGGCGCAACTAGCTACGAGTTGGTTCCTCCGCGCACAGGTTTTCCATACAAAGTGCGGTCGTTCAAGGAAGATAACTTAAAAATTTAAAAATCTGATTGCTCAAACTTTGGCAACTTAGCTTTTGTGTTGTTTGCTTCCCGGCAAGGTAAAACTTTCTTGAACGACGCCTGGTCCATACCACTATCTTCTCCTTCCCCCCGGGCAAACTTGTGGGCGAGGGAACCTTCCTTTCCTTGAGAAAGAAGAAAGAAGAGAAAATACAGATATGGAGCCTTACGGCTCGTTATTGCTTACCGGGGGTAGGTGCTGCACAAAACGTCAGATAACACATGCAAAAAATAGAAAGCATGAAATCAACAAGATGTGCGGAGCACATGAGCTTTACTTATGCACGGGGTCTGCGCCCGGCTTTGTACAAAGGATTACATGCAACAGCGGCAAGACTTGTACAAAAGGTGGTTGCCGAAACGGGTTCCGGCAACTGCGCCTTACGGGTAAAACTTACGAAGATGCTCGATGTTCCAGGAGTTTCTCACCGGAATGCCATCTTCGGTCTCAAGGCGGACAGCGCCAGGCCTAGTGACTCGTTTCACCCGGTAAGGGCCTTCCCATTTCGGCGTCAACTTATTGGAATTCTAGGCGGACTGAACGCGCCGAAGAACAAGGTCGCCTTCCTCGAGACTTCTGGCGTTAACTTTGCGGCTATGGTAGCGGCGCAAAGCTTGCTGGTAGCGAGCAGCTCGTACAGCAGCCTGAAGACGGTCTTCCTCAAGGAGCAGCGCGTCATCTTGTCGCAGCTGCTCTTGCTCAAGCTCATCATAAGCGAGCACTCGAGTTGACCCATATACGAGTTCCGTGGGGAGAACTGCCTCTGCTCCATAGACTAGAGCGAAAGGTGTCTGGCCAGTGGCTCGATTTGGCGTCGTCCTGATCGACCAAAGAACCACCGGCAGCTCCTCGATCCAGTTTCTTCCGCACTTGCGCAGCCTATCGAAAGTCCTGGTCTTGAGCCCGCGCAGCACTTCAGCATTTGCCCTCTCCGCTTGACCGTTGCTTCTCGGGTGAGCAACAGAAGCGAAGCAGACCTTGGCGCCAAGATCTTGGACGTACTGCATGAAGGTGCGGCTCATGAATTGTGTACCGTTGTCGGTGATGATCCTGTTAGGGATCCTGAAGCGGCAAACAATCGACCTGAAGAACTTGACCGCTGACTGTGCTGTCACCTTCCTCACTGCTTCCACTCCCGGCCACTTTGTGAACTTGTCGATTGCAACGTACAAGTACTCAAAGCCCCCGACTGCGCGGGGAAAGGGGTCGAGGATGTCGAGCCCCCAGACCGAAAATGGCCAGGATAAAGGGATCGTCTGGAGAGCTTGAGCTGGCTGGTGTATCTGCTTGGAATGGAACTGGCACGCTTCACACTTGGTTACTTGTGCAGTTGCATCCTGGAGGGCTGTCGGCCAAAAAAACCTTGCCGGAATGCTTTGCCGGCAAGTGCTCTTGCGCCAATGTGGTGACCACATATGCCTCCATGTATCTCTGCCAACAGCTTTTGTCCGTCTTCCCGGCGAATACACTTCAATTTCACACCGTTGAATCTTCTTCTGTACAGTGTGTCGTCGACAAACTGGTACATACTTGACTGTCGGGCTACTCTTTCCGCTTCTTCTTGCTCTTCGGGAAGTTCTCCTGTCTGAAGGAAACGGACGATCTGTTGTGCCCATGCTGGAGCTTGTGGCTCGACAACAAGGACTAAAGGCACATCTGCTGCTGCGGGAACATCCGCTTCTACGACGAGAACCTGCGGTTCAGCCGGAGCTTGATGTTCCCCGGCAAGCTTGCTGGAGCAAAACTTGTCAGGAGCGTCTGCTTCAACGGAACAAACCCTAGGGCTTGCCGGAGCAGACTGCTCCTCAACACTCTTGGTGTTGATCTTGGGGACCTTCTTGGCGGCGGCTTCGGGAAGCTCTGCCCGAAAATAGTCACCCGAAATCAACTTCCTGTTCTTGCTCTGTCTAGTTGGTGGCGTCACAGATGGTTGAGTCAGCTTGAGCACAAAAATCCCTTGTTCCATAGGTAACTTAAGTGCGGCGCACTTCGACAGGCCGTCGGCAATGTCGTTCTGAGCTCTTGGAACATGCTCCATCTGTAGGCCGTCAAAGTGCTCTTCTAGCTTTCTCTCTTCATCAACGTAGGCTTCCATCAACGGACTCTGATAACTCTTGTTCACTTGGCGGACGACAAGCTGCGAGTCACCCCTGACAATGAGCTTCTTGATCCCAAGGTCTGCCACGATCCTGAGGCCGTCAAGCAAACCTTCATACTCTGCGGTATTGTTTGTTGCTTGCTCCTTGGGAAAGTGCATCTGGACTACGTACTTGAGGTGCTCTCCGGTGGGTGCGACAAGCAGCACGCCAGCACCGGCGCCTTGCAGCGAGAAGGCACCATCAAAGTACATCAGCCACTCTTTGCTTGCTTCCTTGACGGGGATGCTCGTCTCTGGAATTTCTTCGCCTGGTGTTGGCGTCCACTCTGCTATGAATTTGGCCAATGCTCTGCTTTGGATAGTTGAAGTGCTCTCAAACATGAGGCCAAAGCTTGACAGTTCCAATGCCCACTCAACAATACTGCCTGTTGCTTCTGGATTCTGCAGTATCCTCTTCAGCGGAAAGCGAGAGGTAACTGTGATCTCATGTGCTTGGAAGTAATGGCGCAGCTTTCTTGAGGCCATGAGAAGGCCGAAAAGCAATTTCTGCACACCAGAGTACCTTGACCTAGCCCCCTGCAGAAGGGAACTGACAAAGTAAACTGGGCGCTGCACCATTCTCTTCTGTATCTCCTCGCACGCCTGCGCAGATCCATCTTTGTCGGGACCAGAGCTTGTCGGGGATGCCCCCTGCTTGTTGCTGGATGCCCCTGCCGTGGTTGCTGGCTCATCATCTGCCTCCCTCTCCGCTACTAACGCAGCACTAACCACTTGATTGGTTGCCGCCAGCAACATCTCTTGTGGCTTAGGTGCGACAAGTATTGGAGTGGAGGACAGGTATTTCTTCAAGTCTTGCAGCGCAGCCTCCGCTTCCGGAGTCCATTTCATTGGACCTGCCTTTTTCAATATTTTGAAAAACGGCAGGGCGCGCTCAGCAGACTTAGAGATAAACCTGCTGAGAGTAGCCACGCAACCGGCAAGTCTTCGTACATCCTTGACGCGCTTCGGTGCTTCAATCTGCTCGATGGCCTTGATCTTGTCGGGATTGGCTTCAATTCCCCACTGAGACACGAAGAACCCGAGAAGCTTGCCAGAAGGGACTCCAAACACACACTTCTCGGGGTTGAGCTTGAGGCTGATCTTGCGCAGATTTGCAAAGGTCTCGTCTAAATCTTGAATCAGAGTTGCCTTGTCCTTGCTCTTGACCACTATGTCATCCATGTAGGCTTCCACATTTCTGTGTATTTGTGGCTCAAAAGCGACATGGACTACTCTTGCAAATGTTGAACCAGCATTCTTCAAACCAAAGGGCATCCGTTTGAAACAGTACGTGCCACATGGAGTGATGAATGCGGTCTTCTCCTCATCCTCTTCAGCCATGAAGATCTGATGGTATCCTGAGTATGCATCAAGAAATGAAAGCAAGTCACATCCGGCCGTGGAGTCAACAATCTGGTCGATGCGCGGCAAGGGAAATGGATCTTTGGGACAAGCTTTATTGACATCGGTAAAGTCGATACAAAGCCTCCATTTCCCGTTTGCCTTGCGCACGACTACAGGATTGGCCAACCACGTAGGATGGAGCACTCCTTTGACAAGGCCTGCTGGTTCCAACTTCTTGATTTCTTCTGCGATGAATTCTTGGCGCTCCACTGCTTGTTTCCTGACTTTTTGCTTGACGGGCCGCTGATAACCCTCAACCGTAAGGGATCGAGATAGTCTTCGCGGGTAAGAATAACCCAATTTATTGATTCGACACACGGGGAGCCAAAGAGTATTTATAAGCTTTAACAGTTGAGTTGTCAATTCAACCGCACCTGAAATATACTAACTTGCAACAAAAGATAAGTGGTAACAGTGATATGATAGTGATGATAGTAATAGTAAAAGTAAACAGCAAAAGTAAATAGCAGTAGTAAATGGCAAAAGTAGCAACTAGTGACAAACAAGGTTTAAAATACTGTAGGCTAGGGAGATGGATGGTTGGGCGTTGCATGGATGAGATAGTTTCTAACTCGGGGCACGGCACACGGAAAAGTAATGATCATCTAGGCAAATATCAAACATTAGGCATGTATCCCGTATGTAGTTGTACGTGCTTGCAATAAGAACTTGCACAACATCTTTTGTCCTACCATCCCGCTACGAACGGAGCCAAAAGGAACTAATGGATATTAACGTGCTCCTGTCAAAGAGCACCGGAACAAAGCAATGAACTCAATGGATACATGTAATCCTCAAATTACGGACCATCCCCTTTGGTGTCCCAAGCTGTCACTTTTGGGATCGCCGGTTCCGAACCGTAACAGGTGCATACAACTCACAGATAGGATCAAGAACACAAATATATTCATGCAAACACATATGGTTCAGATCTGAAATCATGGCACTCGGGCCCTAAGTGTCAAGCATTAAGAATAACAAGTTGTAGCAAAGATGATAAACACCATACTAGATGATAGGCAACATGCCCCCAACAATCTGACGAACTATTACATGATCTAACTCATCCAATCCCTACCATCCCCTTCGCCTACAGCAAGGGAATTACTCACACATGAAGGGGGAAGTCATGGAGGGATGATGGAGTGGTGATGATGATGACGATGGCGACGATCTCCCCTCTCCGGAGGCCAAATCAGCCTCCAGATTAGCCCTCCCGAAGAAGAACAGAGGGTGGCGGCGGCTCCGCGACGAAAAACAGCGGAAGGACTTCTGATCTGGGATTTTTTTTGCGTCGGGTGGAAAAATACGGGCTAAAGTAGGGCACCAGGGGGTGTGGGGCCCA
>LR738709.1:368191227-368219462 GCA_902687465.1 Secale cereale | reverse complement strand
CCCCCCGGCGCGGCCCAGGGGGGCGCGCCCACAGGGCGCCTGGGCACCCTCTGGCCCCACTTCTGGCATTTTGTTTCTTCGGGTGCGTGGATTTTTCGTGATTTTTCGTGGATTTTTCTGAGATGCTTAAAAATCCGTTTTCCTGCACACAAATAAACCATACAGGTAGCTCTGCTGAAAACAGCGTCAGTCCGGGTTAGTTTAGTCCAAATCATGCAAGAATGAGGTCAAAACAATATCAAAAGTGTTTGGAAAAGTAGATACGTTTGGGACGTATCAACTCCCCCAAGCTTAGCATATTTCTTGTCCTCAAGCAATTCAGTTCAACGAACTGGATGCGACAAAGAAAACTTTGACAAACTCTTTTGCTTCATTAGATGTATATAAGCATGTACTACGAAAAGAGTTCGGCAAGTATTAAAACAGTACTTATGAGAACAATGCAAGGAGCAATCCTTCTTTCGAGTGACCAGTCACAAATAATTAAGAGTAAACAATATATTACCGAAAATCAAGACAAGATCACATTGCACATAGCTTGAGCATATTAAGGTGGTATCTCGCTAGCCTCCATGAGTGAAGCAAAACATAAATGCATAGACTCCTCCAGAGTTTTAAAGGAGACTAGAACTAAGAATTTCAGAATAAATCATATCACAAGTATGCAGAAGACAATGTAATACTTTGGGACAATGCACATTACACTCAGAATGACAATTATGCTCTCCTAGTCAGTGCTTTGAAGAAAGAAGATGAGACTCTCGAGCCGTGGCTTTTATTGGCAAGGTTGAAAACCCGTGATCGGAAACAAAAACTAAACATGTACCAGAGCTCTTGGTTTTAAAAACAGAAGTAAATATGTTTTTGAGATGTGCATAATTCGTCAACGAATGCTAGCAGATAACTCAATCACCTTTTAAGCCAGACAAGTTTCGAGGAACGGCTCCCGCATGAGGACGATCACATCCTCTTAATCTCCTTTGTTTATCACTGCCAAAGTTTTCTGATTTCTCATGAACAAAGCGTGAAGGAGGGTTCGTTTGTTATATTATCTTTTTGAGCCGGGCGCACTCAATGCCAGTTCCTTTTCATATTAGTGGTTCGCACATTATACATGCAATCCAGGGGTGAAACTTGTCCAACTTAAAGGGATCATGAATTAACTACTACTTCCTCATGAGCTAAAACATAGGCACAAAAAGAGAAATGCTTTAGATTAATTTCGAGATGGTACATGAAAGTCTTCGTTAGGAATGGCAGGTAAATACCATGTATAGGAAGGTATAGTGGACTCATATGGCATAACAGGTTTAAAGGTTTTAGATGCACAAGCAGTCATTCCGCTTAGTACGGGTGGAGGTTTAGAAAAAGACTGGGAAGCGACCAACTAGAGAGCAATAACGGTCATAATCATGCAGAGCGACAAAGCAACATTGAATCGGGCATGAAAGTGATATAACTATTCTAAAACTCAAAGATCATCAAGGCAAAGTAGACTTTTAGTCTTAAACATGTGTAAGCATGTGCCAAGTCAATCCAAAAATTCTCTAAAGGGAAATGCCACCTCATTATGCCAGACTATGAACAGTGCGATGCATGTAGATCGTTTCAATAACACATTATATACTCTAGTTATTGGAGACTAGCCACAAGGAAAGCATGAACCACTGGAATAGCATTGTAAACATAGCACTATGTCGCTACAAGCTGGTCTCTAGATCATAAGTACAGGCATATGTACAAAAGTAGAAACAATAAGAGTTCATACCGTTCTTCCTTGTTGCTTCCTTTCAGTCGATCTTCGTCATTACTGCTTGTCACTTGCACGATCGAACGTAGGAAATATAATCAAATGCCACCACGGACGCGAGCTGATCTTTGAAAACAAAGCAAACTAAAGAGAGAAAGGAAATCTTTTTGGGTTTTTCAAAAGTTGAATAAAAAAGCAAAAGAAAAAGAAAATCTTTTTGTTGTTTTTGCAAAGCGAGAAATAAAGAAGAACGGGCAAAAACTTCGAAAAGATCAAAGTGAATCAAATGGATAATACAATGAAAAAGTGAGAAGGGCACATACTCCCCCAAGCTTAGGCTTTTGGCCTAAGTTGGTAGCACCTACTGCCCCTAGGAGCCTCCTGCTCCAGGGGTATGGTGGTGAGACCAAGGGTCGTAGAAGGATGATGGCGCATACACCGAACTCCTCGGAGTCTCCCACGAGGAAGGTTCCGAGCGCCAAACAGAGGAAGACCCTTCACCAAACTCGGTGGCGGTCTCATCCTGAAAATGTGGTATCTCACCGTGCCTCTCCTCGTCGGGCACAACCCCCTCCATGGGGTTATGGAACTGGTGCTGGACCATGAACTCATCGAACTGGACAACATCAAAGGACCATCCGTTCCTGCGAGAGAAATCAAACAAAAGAGGTGCAGGTAGACGGATCTCGCGTTCCGCGGTAGTTCCGAAACGCAAGATATAAACAAGGTTATCAAGTTCAGAACCCATGGTAACAAACTTATGCCTCTTCATAGCAGCAAGATCAAAGCTTAAATAAGTAAAAGGAGTATCATCAGGGTGTGGGGTGCCCCCAAGATGCTCTAAGATAAGTGTGGCATAAATGCCACCATATAAGTCCCCCTTGCTACCGTTCATAGCAAGGCGTCGAGCAATTAAGGTACCAATATTATAATCAGACCTCCCTGAGAGGGCTGCTGCCAGGATAGCAATATCCGGAGCAGAAATGTTGCTCGTGTTGTCGCGAGCTAACACCCCTCTAGCAATATAATATGCAAAATACCTGAGGTGAGGAAACAAGATGCTGGAGATCTTCGACCGATGAATATCCCTCGTACCCATGCTGCAGAGAGAGTTGATGACGGTTTTTAGCTCGGAGGGCTGTGTGGCCATCCTTGCCGTCCTCCCAACGTTCGGCACACCTATTACTTCACAAAAATTTCCCAGAGTCATGGTGATAAGATCATTATAAATTTTAAACTCAATAGCACCTGAATCAGGATTATATCTAAAACTGTTAATGAAACCGGAGGTGAGTTTCTGATACTGAGTAACACGGCTCGTGACGAGTCGTGTCAAACCTGCATTAGCACAAAGATTATAAAACTCATCCTTGATTCCCGCAGCTTCCATGAATTCATCACATGGAAATGTCATCGCACGTGCTGGACTTGTGTCTTCCAACAACTCCAGGGGCACATGATCCTCATTATAGCTCACCCTTGCAGTCGATGGTGAAGCTGCGGCTCTAGTGACTCGATCGGAGTGTGCGGGCCTCCTCTTCTCAAGCCATCCTTTTGCCCTTCGTAACAAACTCATTTCTGAATTTTTTTATAATTTACAAAAACGAGGATTAAATCAAAGTGAGCTAAGGCAAACTACTCAACTCACTTGCCCAAGGTATAAACTTGCATCAAAACTTGGAAAACAACTTTCTACACATGCATGCAAGCTCATCTCTACAGCACCAAGAACTACTAAATACTCACAAATGAGGCCACCAATCGAAAATCTAATTGGAGGGGTGGAGGAGTCACATACCAGGGAGTACTTGCTCAAAATTTCAGCTCAGATGATGGGCTGTAGAGAGAGATCGAAGAATCGCCCCCAAGAACAGCAAGAACAAGACCAGAACTCGGGTTTCTAGAAAAAGAGAGAGAGAGAGGGGAAGAAGAAGTACCTGAAGGGGGGTCCCGTGGGCCCCAGGCACCCTGTGGGCGCGGCCAGGGGCTGGGCCGCGCCAGCTGGCCGCCTGGGCCACTGGTGGCCCCCCCTGGCTGGCCCCAGGACTTTCCGGGTCTCTCCCGTTGTGGAAATTTTTAATATAATTTTTCTGGAATTTTTCTGAAAACTTCACTGTTGAAAAAATTTCGAAGTTCAAAAAGCTGCGAAACTCTCTGAAAACTTGAAGTAGTTAGTAGTATTGTGAAGCTTCAAAAACATAGATACTTGGTACAGCAAGTAGGACAATACTAAAAATAAATGAAAACATAGAAAGCTCAACTTTTTATCCATATAAAACATGTTTACTAGTAAGGTTGATCAAGTCTTACCAACAAACAAGCGATATATAGAGCAAAAAGTATCACCTCCTACAAAGTAATCACTGAACTTTTACCTTGATGGACATTGTCCCTACCATGATAGTTTTGTATTTGTGAGGCACATGTAGTGGACAGTCCCATTCTCCAATTTTCACGGTCTCGATATTCTCTATAGAGTTGAGGGCGTGCCTCCTGTCGGTCTTCTTCGGAAAATATACCGTGTGTTCTTTATCATTCACATGAAAGGTAACCTTCCCTTTCTTGCAATCAATAACAGCACCTGCGGTGTTAAGGAAAGGTCTACCAAGAATAATGGACATGCTCCCATCCTCGGGCATGTCAAGCACAACAAAATCAGTAAGAATTAAACAATTAGCAACTTCAACTGGAACATCCTCACAAATACCTATCGGAACAGCGGTTGACTTGTCAGCCATCTGAAGGGATATATTTGTAGGAATTAGTTTCTCTAAACAGAGCATCTCGTAAAGAGAGAGAGGCATAACACTCACTCCCGCTCCAAGATCACATAAAGCAGTTTTGACATAATTATTCTTTATGGAGCAAGGGATGGTGGGTATACCTGGATCACCGAGCTTCTCAGGAATCTTTCCACTGAAAGAATAGTTAGCAAGCATAGTAGATATTGCATCATTAGGAATTTTTCTTTTGTTAGTGACAATATCTTTCATATATTTTGAATAAGGAAGTAACTTAATAGCATCAGTCAAAGGAATTTGAAGAAAAAGAGGTTTAATCCATTCACAAAAATTATTGTAATGCTCTTCTTCTTTAGATTTGATGGACTTACCTGGAAAGGGCATGGGTTTCTGTACCCATGGTTCTTTCTCCTTCCCGTGTTTTCTTGCGATGAAGTCTTCTTTAGTGTACCTCTTACGTTCGTCAGGTGCTTCTTCTTCTCGAACTTCAGGCGGATCATTCTTCTCATTATCATTACCTTCAGGTTCAGCACCGTCTTCAGTCTCAGCATCGGAAATAGATACACTATTGGGATCAATAGCTGGCTCTTCATCTGCATTAGGATCATTAGAATTGTCAGTCTCTTTATGTTTCTTCTTCTTATTTGGAGAGACAACAATTTCTTCTTCCTGCATTTGAGAATCTTGCTCGATTCTCTTCGGATGTCCCTCTGGATAAAGAGGATCTTGAGTACTAGTTCCTCCTCGGGTCTTAATCCCAAAAGCCTGCAGTTTATCTTGTTTGGCATTGTTAGCAAGCAAATCTCTTTGCACATTAGAAATTTGATCAAGCTGAGTTTGAACCATATGAAAATGCTTCACAAGACATTGGACATCATTAACTGTTCTATCTAAAATACCAAGCAACTTTTTGACAGCAAGGGAATTATCATGCAACTGACTTTCTATCCTCTCATTAAAATGATTATGTTTCATAATAAAATTATCAAACTCATCTAAACATTGATCAGGAGGTTTACCATGAGGGATGTCACTTGCGTTGAAATCTAAAAGAGAGTGTACCTCTACCATAGGAGGGTGAGTGGTAGGCTCACACAGCTTCTCAATAGGGGGTAGATTCTTCACATCTTTAGCTTTAATACCTTTCTCTTTAATAGACTTCTTTGCTTCTTGCATATCCTCGGGGCTTAGAACAAACATGCCCCTCTTCTTTGTTGGTGGAGGTGGTTCAGGGACGGACCAATCTTCATGATTTTTGGCAATCCTGCCCATTAAATCTTCCGCGTCGTCCGGTGTTCTTTTCCTGAAAACACAACCAGCACAACTGTCCAAATAGGACCTAGATTCATCAGTTAAACCAGCATAGAATATATCAATTAATTCATTCTTAGGAACTCCATGTCCTGGCCTAGCCTGAATCAGACTGCAGTACCTCCCCCAAGCTTTAGGGAGGGACTCATCCTGCAACTGTTTAAAATTATAAATTCTTTGTAAAGCAGCATGTTGCATATGAGCAGGAAAGTACTTATCAACAAAAGAGTGAGCTAAGTCCTGAGGACTCTTAATAGAACCACATGGGAGTGAATCATACCATGCTTTAGCACCTTCCTTCAACGAGAAAGGAAGAAGCTTGGTCACATAAAAGTAGCGTATCTTCTCATCTGTGGTAAACAGGCTACCTAGCTCACCAAGTTTAGTTAGGTGTGCAATAGCATCATCATTTTCTCTGCCATAAAAGGGGTCAGCTTCAACCATAGGTATAAGTGAAAGATCAACAGAGAAATCAAAATCAGGATCATCAATGCATATAGGAGATGTAGCAAACTCAGGATTAGGAACGGTTTTGTTTTTCAAAGAGTGTTTTTCAAATATTTTCTTAATAGTTTCAGGGTCAGAGCCGGCAAACTCTGTCAGTTCCCTGCATAAATCTTCGTCAAGTATATAGTAATCATCATCAAGGAGCCTCTCCTGGAGTTTACTCAATTCAGGAAAATCATAAGTTTCACCAATAGGGTAGCGAGTAACAGGAAGTTCAATTCCATATTTTTCAGCAGCAGCAGTAATTTGTTTCTCAAGAGCATAACCAAGTGAACTAATATTATCATCAAAAGTAGTAGAAGCATCATCAAGTGTATCAGACATAGTAACAGATTCAGTAGGAGCATCATGTGGTGGTGGTGAGGCGAACTTACTCATGACAGAAGGTGAATCAAGCGTAGCACTAGTGCTCAGAGCAGTACCTCTTCTTGTAGTGGATCGTAAGATCGGAACCTTGGGGTCTCCTTTCTTACCCATAGTGAATAAAGTGCAGCAGGTAGGATACCTCAAGTAGACTTGTAAATATTGCTATGCTCCCCGGCAACGGCGCCAGAAAACGGTACTTGATAACCCTCAACCGTAAGGGATCGAGATAGTCTTCGCGGGTAAGAATAACCCAATTTATTGATTCGACACACGGGGAGCCAAAGAGTATTTATAAGCTTTAACAGTTGAGTTGTCAATTCAACCGCACCTGAAATATACTAACTTGCAACAAAAGATAAGTGGTAACAGTGATATGATAGTGATGATAGTAATAGTAAAAGTAAACAGCAAAAGTAAATAGCAGTAGTAAATGGCAAAAGTAGCAACTAGTGACAAACAAGGTTTAAAATATTGTAGGCTAGGGAGATGGATGGTTGGGCGTTGCATGGATGAGATAGTTTCTAACTCGGGGCACGGCACACGGAAAAGTAATGATCATCTAGGCAAATATCAAACATTAGGCATGTATCCCGTATGTAGTTGTACGTGCTTGCAATAAGAACTTGCACAACATCTTTTGTCCTACCATCCCGCTATGAACGGGGCCAAAAGGAACTAATGGATATTAAGGTGCTCCTGTCAAAGAGCACCGGAACAAAGAAATGAACTCAATGGATACATGTAATCCTCAAATTACAGACCATCCCCTTTGGTGTCCCAAGCTGTCACTTTTGGGATCGCCGGTTCTGAACCGTAACAGGTGCATACAACTCATAGATAGGATCAAGAACACAAATATATTCATGCAAACACATATGGTTCAGATCTGAAATCATGGCACTCGGGCCCTAAGTGTCAAGCATTAAGAATAACAAGTTGTAGCAAAGATGATAAACACCATACTAGATGATAGGCAACATGCCCCCAACAATCTGACGAACTATTACATGATCTAACTCATCCAATCCCTACCATCCCCTTCGCCTACAGCAAGGGAATTACTCACACATGAAGGGGGAAGTCATGGAGGGATGATGGAGTGGTGATGATGATGACGATGGCGACGATCTCCCCTCTCCGGAGGCCAAATCAGCCTCCAGATTAGCCCTCCCGAAGAAGAACAGAGGGTGGCGGCGGCTCCGCGACGAAAAACAGCGAAAGGACTTCCGATCTGGGATTTTTTGCGTCGGGAGGAAAAATACGGGCTAAAGTAGGGCACCAGGGGGCGTGGGGCCCACCCAGGCGCCCCCCCGGCGCGGCCCAGGGGGGGCGCGCCCACAGGGCGCCTGGGCACCCCCTGGCCCCCCTCTGGCCCCACTTCTGGCATTTTGTTTCTTCGGGTGGGTGGATTTTTCGTGAACTTTCGTGGATTTTTCTGAGATGCTTAAAAATCCGTTTTCCTGCACACAAATAAACCATACAGGTAGCTCTGCTGAAAATAGCGTCAGTCCGGGTTAGTTTAGTCCAAATCATGCAAGAATGAGGTCAAAACAATATCAAAAGTGTTTGGAAAAGTAGATACGTTTGGGACGTATCAGCCGCGCATGAGGACAGACGGCAAGATGGTGCTCAATTACTATCCTGGGAACATCGGGGATGTCAGACGGTTGCCATGCAAACACGTCGACGTTCGCCCGCAGGAAAGCAATGAGCGCGCTTTCCTATTTAGGGTCAAGAGTGGCACTGATGGTGAAGGTACCACCAGTGCCGTCCTCCTTGGCGGACACCTTCTTGGTCTCTGGCGGAGCCGCCATCATCTTCTTACACTTGCCGGTGGAGCTCGATGGTGTGTCCTCGACGGTAGCGCAGCACTCCGAAGAGGTGCGCTTGCCGGAGTGGGCATCAGAACTCTTGCCGGACTTGGTCTTCTTCTTCCCCCCGGGAGCTTCAGCGTCAAGTGAATTGCGATCTGTTGCGGCTGCTGCTTCCCGGTAGGTCTTGTCGGCGCAGATAAGAGCATCCTTCTTGTCACCAGGGACAGAGATGACGCTTATTGGGCCTGGCATCTTCAGCATGTTGTATGCGTAGTGAGAGGCTGCCATGAACTTGGCGAGTGCTGGACGGCCGAGTATCCCATTGTAAGGCAATGGAAAATCGGCAACGTCAAAAGTGACCCTCTCAGTCCTGAAGTTCAACTCGCCGCCAAAGGTCACTGGCAACGTGATCTTCCCCTTCGGCTTGCTCCTTCCCGGGTTGATTCCTTGGAATGTGCCGGTCTCTTCGAGCTCGCTGTCAGGGATCTGGAGTTTTTGGAGTACAGCGGAGGAGATCAGGTTCAAGCCGGCCCCGCCGTCAACTAGCATCTTAGTGACCTTGATGTTGCGGATAGTTGGTGAAACCAACATCGGCAAGCACCCGACCGCAGTTGTGCGATCAGGGTGGTCCTCAATATCAAAGATGGTAGGCGTGCTGGACCATTTCAAAAGCTTGCGTGACTCGACAGGTGGTTTTGCCGCATTGACTTCCCGCACCCACTGCTTGAGTTGGCGGTGTGAAGTATGCAGAGAAGCACCGCCGTCAACGCACAAGACCTCTGTGGCTTTCTAGAACTCCTGCTCACTGGTCTCGACATCATCCATATCTTCATCGTCGTCGTCATCTTCATCCTTGTCGCGGCCGCGGGGAGGTCTGTCTCCTTGCCGCTGCTTGGCCTTGCCGCGGTATCCTCCCCGGCCGGGGCGCTTCGTACCTGATCCTCCAGCACCTCCTTGGGCCTTCTCCTTGTCGCGTCGCTCGTACTCAGCCTTTTGCTGCTCGACAAGCTGTTCGACCCTCTTGCAGTTCTGGAGGTCATGACCCTTGGTGCGGTGGATCTTGCAGTACTGCTTATCGGTGTCGTCCTGCTTGTCGGCGGCTGCCACAGCCTGGCAGTTGGTGCATGCGGCAACCTCCTTGCCGGAGCTACCAACTTTGGCTTTCTTGGCGTCACCTCCGTTGCCGGACTGCTCAACGACTAGCACATCTTTGCCTTTCTTCTTCCTGTTGTTCTGCCACCGGTTTTTCTTTGCCGGGGCAGCATCCTCACTGTCAGATCCTCCTGCTCCTGTGTCCTCTCCGGGGAGTTTCCTCCCTTCCTCAGCACGTGCACACATGTCGGCCAAGGCATACAGCTCACTGACGTCCCTGATCTTGCACATCGCCATCTCCTCCCACATCCTGCGGTTACGCATGTTCTGATGGAACGCGCTGATGACCGCGGCAGGGTGGACATCTGGGATGTTGTGTTGTACATGGCTGAATCTCTGGATGTACTTGCGCAGGGGCTCTCCTTCCTTCTGGGCGAGCAGATGAAGGTCACTCTCTTGGCCATGGGGTTTGTGGCCGCCTGTAAAGGCGCCGACAAACTGATGGCATAGGTCTTCCCAAGAAGATATGGAGTTGTCCGGCAAGTGCATGAGCCAGGATCTGATGTTGGGTTTGAGCACCAACGGGAAGTAGTTGGCAAGGATCTTGTCGTCTCGCCCCCCGGCAGCTTGCACCACGATGGTGTAAATGCTGAGGAACTCCGACGGATGCGTCTTGCCGCCGTACTTCTCTGGTACGTCTGGCTTGAAATTCTTCATGCTGGGCCACTGGACTTGCCGCAGCTCACGAGTAAACGCAGGACAACCTACCGCGTACGGCAAGTCGTCTGGTCCCCCTGGCGCATGCATGTCGACAGGGGGCCCAGCGCACTGGTCTGATTGACGCCGTGCTTCTCTTCGGCGCTCGATGCGAGTACGAGCGTCCTCTTGATGTCGTTTGTGAAGAACTTGGCGCTGATCGCGACGAGCTCCTAGATCCGATGATGCGGTGGAGTCGCTGTCGAGGTGGATCCGGCGAGTCAGCGATCTTGGCCTTCGGGGTGGAGAGTGCACGGTGGTTACACCCCCACCGGTCTTGTAGCCATCGGCTCGTGCCTGGCTGACTTGTTCGGCTGCGACGTATTCGGCTGCCGCGGAGTGTCGCCGTTGGCGAAGCCGATGAGACTCTGAATGGTGGCCCTCCAGTCGTCGATCTTGTCTGCCGTTGGAGGGAAGTCTAGGAGTAGTTGAGCTCGCGCCAAAGCTTCTGCTGGAGTGGCGGGTAGCGGTGGCGAACGGTGTGAGGAGCGGGATATGCTCGGACTCCTAACTATGTTAGAAGGAGCAGTATCCCGTCCAGGCGACCGTGCCTTGCTCGTGCCAGCATGTTGGAGTGCATGCTGGTGTTGAGCATTCCGAGATCCACCAGCTCGATCTTGGTCCAGCAAGCGTATGGTACCGTGAGTACCATGACGCTGCCGGTCCCGCGCCTCCTGAGATGGTCGCGGTGCATGTACGGACGCCGAGGTCTTGGAGTGTGCCCGGTCGTTGTGGGAGTCGACTACGCCGCCGATGGGCAGCGCAGCTTTGTCCTTGGACTTGGCGGCACCGTGAGCTCCCTCGTCGACGCCCGTTCTTCCGCCGGCGTCTACCCCACTAGCCGTTTGCTTCGGCGGTGGTGGGATCGACGCGGACGGAGCAGCCGCCTCCGAAGCCTTCTTCTTCGGCGGCATATCGATGAAGATGATGAAGATCTAGTTCGTGTGAACGCCGGATCAGGTTCACACAACCTCGACGCACCCCCACCTGGCGCGCCAAAGATGTCGAGGAAACTGATCCACGAACACCTATGGGGACCGGCGGACCGAGCCCCTTTCGGTTTGGCAGGGGTGGAGATCGCGCGAAGAGCAGATCGAGGCGAAGCACACGAGCAGTTTACCCAGGTTCGAGCCGCACGGATGCGTAAAACCCTACTCCTGCTTTGTGGTTTGTATTGAGTTCTTGCTCGGGAGCGCTGAGTGCTACAGTACACACCAGCAGCTAACGAGACCGAGCGTAAGAGTTCTTCTGCTTCCCACCCCCTCTACGTTGCGCATGGGCCTCCTTTTATATGCTCAAGGGGTCACCGACAGGTGGCAACGTAGGCAAGGGTAAAAATGGAAAGGTGTCGCGGTTGGTACAGCTACTTGTACAGTGTATCATACCTAACCCTGACGACAGGGGACAAAGGCATTAAATGCCCGTCTGTGTCGCCCAAACAGTGCAAAAAGGGACCGTCAGGGACGCCACCGCTCGCCACGATGGCGATCTTGTCAGCGCCGCTTGCCACCGCGTACCGCTGGCTGCACAGCCTCCCGCCACGTATGCCTGGAAGGGTGCCAGAGCGACACGTTGGTGGATGTGCTGGAGCGCGGGTACAGAGTGGAATCTTGCCGCGGCAAGTGCCTTGCCGCGGTCGTTGTCTTGCCGCGTCCGGGAGCTTGCCGCTCACCGGGCCTTGCCGGGATGCGTGGCGCGTCGCGGCAAGTTCCTTGAGATGCCTTGGTTGGCCTTCCCGGCAAGCTCCTCTTGCCGGGGTCTTGTGCCTTGAGTGGCCTTCCCGGCAAGCTCCTCTTGCCGGGGCCTTGTCTCCTTGGCTCGAATACTTTGTTCTTGAATGGCTCCAGAGGAACCACGGAGGACCTTGGCGGTCACCCGGCAAGCCTTGCAGCGGGGTGCTGCGACTGCCCGTGCACAAGTTCGAGATACTAGGGTACCCCTACTCTAGTACACCGACACCGATCTAGTGCCGAACGTGCGACACCTCCGAGTTTAGCACACGTGCGGCTCGATGACGTTTCCTCCCCCTTGTTCCAACAAGAGAAGGTGGAAAACTAGATGGCATCACAACTAGCACGACGGCGTGGTGGTGATGGTCGTGGAGCTAGTTCGGCAGGGTGTCGCCAAGCGCTGCTAGAACGAGGACGAAGGATCTACGCAGTAACGAGAGAGAGAGAGGGGTGCCAAGGGTTTCATGTGTCCTCTTGGGGCGCCCCCTCTCCTCTATATATAGGTGGAGGTGTGTGGGGAACAGCCCCTCCAAACCCTAGGGTGCAGCCAAGGGGGGAGGAGGTGGAATCCTAGTCCTCCTCTTTCCCTTCCATACAAAGGTGGACTTTCCACCTTTCCCAACTGCATGTGCCTTGATGGACTTGTAGACCTAGCCCAATAAGGCCAGGGCGCCTCCCCTCATCCCATGCCGGCCCTTGGGACGTTGTGGAACCCTTGGTGGACTTCCGTACTCCTCTAGAACTTTCCGAAACCTTCTGGAAGCTTCCTAGTACAATACCTAAAAACTGGAGAGAAAAAATCCGGAACCCTAAAAACAACCTTCCATCCATAAATCTTTACCTCCCGACCATTTTGAGACTCCTCGTAACATCAAGGATCACATCCGGTACACCGAGCAACATTCGGTTACCAATCATCAAATATCCCAATACTACTCTAGCGTCAACGAACGTTAAGCGTGCGACCCTGTGGGTTCGGGAATCATGTAGTCATGACGAGACACATCTCTGGTAAATAACCAATTGCGGGACCTGGATGCCCATATTGGTTCCTACATATTCCATGAAGATCTTTTATCGGTTGAACCACGATGTCAAGGATTCGGTTAATTCCGTATGCAATTCCCTTTGTCCGGCGATATGTTACTAGCCCGAGATTCGATCGTCGGTATCTCCATACCTAGTTCAATCTCGTTACCAACAAGTCTCTATACTCGTTTCGTAATACAAGATCCCATGGCTAAAACCATTAGTCACACGCTTGCAAGCTTCTTGTGATGGTGTATTACCGAGGGGGGCGAGAAATATCTCACTGTCACACGGAGTGACAAATCCCAGTCTCGATCCATGCCAACCCAACAGACACCTTCGGAGATACCTGTAGAGCATGTTTATGATCACCCAGTTATGAAGTGACGTTTGATAGCCGATGACCCACAAGTGTAGGGGATCTATCGTAGTCCTTTTGATAAGTAAGAGTGTCGAACCCAACGAGGAGTGGAAGGAAATGATAGGCAGTTTTTAGTAAGGTATTTTCTGCAAGCACTGAAATTATAGGTAACAGATAGTTTTGTGATAAGGTAATTGGTGGCAAGTAACAAAATGTAAAAGTAAATAAGGTGCAGCAAGATGGCCCAATCCTTTTTATAGCAAAGGACAAGCCTGGACAAACTCTTATATAAAGGAAAGCGCTCCCGAGGACACATGGGAATTATCGTCAAGCTAGTTTTCATCACGATCATCTGATTCGCGTTCGGTACTTTGATAATTTGGTATGTGGGTGGGCCGGTGCTTGGGTGATGTCCTTACTTGGACAAGCCTCCCACTTATGATTAACCTCTAATGCAAGCATCCGCAACTACAAAAGAAGTGTTAAGGTAAACCTAACCATAGCATGAAACAAGTGGATCCAAATCAGCCCCTTACGAAGCAACGCATAAACTAGGGTTTAAGCTTCTGTCACTCTAGCAACCCATCATCTACTTATTACTTCCCAATGCCTTCCTCTAGGCCCAAATAATGGTGAAGTGTCATGTAGTCAACGTTCACATGACACCACTAGAGGAGAGACAACATACATCTCATAAAAATATCAAACGAGTACCAAATTCACATGACTACTAATAGCAAGACTTCTCCCATGTCCTCAGGAACAAAAGTAACTACTCACAAGACATAATATTGTTCATGATCAGAGGGGTATTAATATGCATAATGGATCTGAACATATGATCTTCCACCAAGTAAACCAACTAGCATCAACTACAAGGAGTAATCAACACTACTAGCAACCCACAGGTACCAATCTGAGGTTTGGGTACAAAGATTGGATACAAGAGACGAACTAGGGTTTGAGAGGAGATGGTGCTGGTGAAGATGTTGATGAAGATAGCCCTCCCCAAGATGGGAGAGTTGTTGGTGATGACGGCGGTGATGATTTCCTCCTCCCGGAGGGAAGTACCCCCGGCAGAATAGTTGTGTCGGAGCCCTAGAATGGTTTCCGCCAAGGTTCCGCCTCGAGATGGAGGCGTCTGGTCCCGAAAGCCTCCTTATGATTTTTTTTCAGGTCAAAACACCTCATATAGGAGAAGATGGGCATCGGGGGGCCCACGAGGCAGGGGGCGCGCCCCCCACCCTTGTGGACAGCTGGTGGCCCCTCTCGTGATCTTCTTTTGCCAGATATTTTTTATATTTTTTGAAATGGTGTCCTGTGAAGTTTCGGGGCTTTTTGTGTTGTGCAGAATAGGTTTCCAGAGTTTGCTTCTTTTCCAGCCCAGAATTCCAGCTGTCGGCATTCTCCCTCTTCATGTAAACCTTGTAAAATGAGAGAGAAAAGGCATAAGTATTGTGACATAACGTGTAATAACAGCCCATAATGCAATAAATATCAACATATAAGCATGATGCAAAATGGACGTATCAACTCCCCCAAGCTTAGACCTTGCTTGTCCTCAGGCGAAAGCCGATATCGAAAAATATGTCCACATGTTTAGAGATAGAGGTGTCGATAAAAATAAAATACGGACATGATGGCATCATGATCATTCCCATAACAGCAATATACATATATTGTCATACGATTCTTATGGTAAAGTAACAATTCATTCACAATATTAAGCATGAATCAGAAACTTCATTGAAAATCAACAAATTATGATCTTGGTCATTGAAGCAATTGCAATTTATCGTAACATCGGCAAGAGTCAATATAAGAGGTTTTCAGCAAGCCTACATACTCAACTATCATATAGTCTTTCACAATTGCTCACACTCACACAATAATTATGTTTATGGAGTTTTAAGCGGACATAGAGAAAGATAGGGGCTTATGGTATTGCCTCCCAACCTTTTACCTCAAGGGTAATGTCAATAGTAATAGACCATGATAACTTACATCCAAGTGGGTATATATGTCAGGATCTTCCCAACACAATGTGCTTGCCAAAGGATAAAATGTAAAAAGCAAAGGTGATTTCACCTTGACTCTTAAGGAAGAATAATAGATAGGCCCTTCGCAGAGGGAAGCAGAGGTTGTCATGTGCTTTTATGGTTGGATGCACAAAGTCTTAGCACAGAAGAACATCACTTTATATTGCCACTTGTGATAAGGACCTTTATTATGTAGTCTGTCGCTTTTATTACTTCCATATCACAAGATCGTATAAAGCTTATTTCCTCCACACTAATAAATCATACATATTTTAGCGAGTTTTCAACATGACAACTTACTTGGAAGGATCTTTCTCAATCCATAGGTAGGTATGGTGGACTCTCATGGCAAAACTGGGTTTAAGGATGTCTAGAAGCACAAGTAGTATCTCTACTTGTTGCGAGGGGTTTTGGATAGCATGAGGGGGAAAGGCAAGCTCAACATGTTGGATGATCCATGACAATATACTTTATTTTAGATATAAGAAAACATAACCCATTATGTTGTCTTCCTTGTCCAACATCAACTCTTTAGCATGTCATATTTTAATGAGTGCTCACAATCATAAAAGATGTCCACGATAGTATATTTGTATGTGAAGCCTCTCTTTCTTTATTACTTCCTATTAACTTCAACGAGGACCAAAACATGTTTGTAAACTCCCAGCAACGTTTATTCGTCATACTCTTTATATGTGAAGTCATTACTTCCCATAAGATCGATATGATCTCTTTGATATTTTTTTTCTTTTCTTTTACTCTATCATGACCAAAGTGAGTAAATCAAGCCCTTGACTCAACACTAATCTTTATTATATAGCTCACGGACTCGATTACAAAGGGTAAAGATCATAAAGCAAATGCTCACAACTAGATCATGCTAACTTTGTTCTACTAGATCAAGATACTACCAAAAGGATCAAACTAAGAAAAACGGTAAAGATAGGAGTGATGGTGATACGATACCAGGGTCACTCCCCCAAGCTTGGCAGTTTCCAAGGGGAGTGCCCATACCCATATGATTATGTCTCCTTCTTCGGGGGTGGTGATGTAGGAGTTGTTGATGATGTAGGCTTGTTGTCCACCTTCCAAGGCATGGGCTCACCATCGTAGAAGGATGATCGAGTCTCCGGGATACTCAAATCTGCAGCCAAACTCATCTTCTTGAATCTATATTCATACTCACAGTTTTGGTTTTGCAGGTCATAGATCTGGGCTTGGAGGTGTTCGATTTTCTCTTGAAGATCGGAGATAGCTTCCCCAAAGATCCTTGAGTCCAACTTGAGGTTGTTGGCGAGCTCCAAGATCATCATGTGGTTAGCGTTGAGACCTCGTTCCACCATACCTTAGCACTTGAAAACTTGCTGCTCCATTGCTTCGAGTCTTGTCTCCACGCTTCCGGTCCTCCTTGGCCCCTCAACATCACGGATGTGGAGCACCCCCTCATGCAACTCCATGGTTTGAGGGTGATGCAGCACCTCTGCAAGTTAGGGGTTGATGACCTTCTCGAAGAACTTGTCCTTGGGGGTGTTGGTGGACTCCATGATGATCTAGATCTGTCAAAAACAGCAGCTCGAAACGAAAACAGAGGATTTTTGCGTGATACAGAGGTCAAAACCTTCGGGAGTATATATAATGATTTTTTACCGACCAAGAGGAGTAACATACAAGAAATCAGAGTCCGGGAGGCACACGATTTGCCCACGAGGCAGGGGCGCGCCCAGGGAAGGTGGGCGCACCCTCCACCCTCGTGGACGCCTCGTGTCTCTTCCGGACTGCCACTTATTTTTCTATTTTTCTAAATATTCCAAAACGGCGAAAAATTGCCATTAGAACTGTTTTGGAATTGGTTTACTTACCGTACCACATACCTCTTCCTTTTCGGAGTCTGAATCATTCTAGAAAGTGTCCCTTATGTATTCCTCCGGGGTTACGGTTTCAATAACATTGGTTTCAATATTTATAGGCTTACCTGAGATAAAATGTTTAATTCTTGGACCATTCACCACCTTCGGATTTGTGCCTTCAAAGTTGTTGATTTTTATGGCACCGGAACGATAGACCTCCTCGATAACGTAAGGTCCTTCCCACTTAGAGAGAATTTTTCCTGCAAAAAATCTTAAATGAGAGTTGTATAGTAATACATAATCACCTACGTTAAACTCACGCTTTTGTATCCTTTTGTCATGCCACCTTTTAACTTTTTCTTTAAACAGCTTGGCATTCTCATAGGCCTGGGTCCTCCATTCATCAAAAGAGCTAATGTCAAATAACCTCTTCTCACTGGCAAGTTTGAAATCATAATTGAGCTCTTTAATAGCCCAATATGCCTTTGTTCTAGCTCAATAGGTAAGTGACAAGCTTTTCCATAAACCATCTTATATGGAGACATACCCATAGGATTTTTGTATGCAGTTCTATAGGACCATAGTGCATCATCAAGTTTCATGGACCAATTCTTTTAGACCTAACTGTCTTTTGCAAAATTAATTTCAACTCTCTATTACTTAGTTCTACATGACCACTAGTCTGTGGGTGATAAGGAGATGCAATCCTATGATTTACATCATACTTAGCAAGCATTTTACGGAAAGAACCATGAATAAAGTGTGAACCACCATCAGTCATTAAGTATCTAGGGACTCCAAACCTTGGAAAAATAACTTCATTAAGCATCTTAATAGAGGTGTTATGATCAGCACTACTAGTTGGAATAGCTTCTACCCACTTAGTAACGTAATCAACAGCAACTAGAATATGCGTGTACCCATTAGAGGCAGGAAACGGTCCCATATAATCAAAGCTCCAAACATCAAATGGTTCAATAACAAGTGAATAATTCATAGGCATTTCTTGACGTCTACTGATATTACCAATTCTTTGACATTCATCACAAGATAAGACAAACTTACGGGCATCCTTGAAGAGACTAGGCCAATAAAAACCAGATTGCAATACCTTATGTGCAGTTCTATCTCCAGCATGGTGTCCTCCATAATCTTCGGAGTGGCACTTGCGTAGGATCTGTTCCTGTTCATGCTTAGGTACACAATGTCTAATAATACCATCTACTCCTTCTTTATAAAGATGTGGGTCATCCCAGAAGTAATTTCTCAAATCATAGAAGAACTTTTTCTTTTGCTAGTATGTGAAGCTAGGAGGTATAAACTTAGCAACAATATAATTAGCATAATCAGCATACCAAGGAGCAGTACGAGAAGTATTTATGACAGCTAATTGTTCATCAGGAAAGCTATCATCAATAGGTTGTGGGTCATCAATAGGCCTGTGCAAAACCGAACCGAAAACCAAAAGCCGAACCGAAAAAACCAAACCGAACTGAAATTACGGTTTTTTCAGGTTCTGGTTATGGTTTCAGTTTTCAAAATAGCAAACCATATTCAATGTGGTTTTTTCGGTTTAAAACCGAAATATTTCGGTTAAACCGAACAAAACCGAAATAGCCCACAGGCCACAGCCCCTCACAGGCCACGTTCCCATCCCCTCAGGCCCAGGCGCCCAGCGGCCCAGCCCAACTAGCCTTTCCTAAGTTCCCTTTCACTCTCCCGTTCAACCCTAGACGATCCAGTCCGGCAGCCCCTCACCCACGCCGCCACGCGGTCACGCAGACGTCGCAGAAGATAGAGAAGAGTAGGCATGGCGGCGGCGCCCTAGCCCCTAGCTAGTTCCTCCCAGTTCCTCCCGAGTCCCGACCGGCGACCGTAGGTTCTTCTAATCTTCTGGGCTTCTGGCGCAGCGCATCCATCGGTCGCCGCTTCTCCCCGCCGTAGGTGAAGCTTCGTCCTACCGGCACCGCCGCACGGGGGAAGCTCCGTGCTACAGCCGCCGTGGGAGCCCGAGGAGGACAAGATCCGCCACACCGAAGAAGCGTCGCGCCACAACTACTGCACCGGTGAAGCTCTGCGTCACAGCCGCCGTCGGAGCCTGAGGAAGACGCGAGTCACCGCGATCTGATGGTAAGCATCCCCCACTCCTAGAGCTCATGCGTTGTTCATAATAGTTGTGATGGATCAAGATATGCACAATTCGGACAGTGCGGAGGTCGTTTCAGCTTTGACAGTTGGTAATTCTTCTTCAGTAGCAAGTGTCATCTCTTAATGTTTCTAGACTCTTCAGTAGCAAGAATGGTTTCATAAATTCTGTCAGTTTCTCTTTTGGCTTATAGTTAAGATATTGTACATGAAGCCGTCTACTAGTATTTCTATCTGTGATACAGATGAACAACCTAGTTATGTCGACAGAGTCAGAAGCTGACCATATTGTTCTTTAGGGTCCAGGGCTAATTTTGGTTACTGCACTAGCTGGGATGTTGCATCAATTTGCACCATACAAATGTCAATCTAGCTATGAGAGTATGATGTATCTACATCGTCCGCAGAAATCAATCTAGCTATGAGAATATGGATGGATGTTTCTCACTTGTTCATAATAGTTGTGATGGATGCATCCGTGCTTTTTTCACTTGTCCATATTCACTTGTTCAGAATATATATGGATGGATGTTTTTCACTTGTAATTACTACAGATGGATGCGTGCTTTTTTACTACACATGGTCACATGGATGTCTGGTGTTAGTTTCAATTTAGTTACAGAACGTGGATGGATGCATGGTTTGGTTTCACTGGTTTGTTACTGAACATGGGTGTTTCCTATTTAGTTTTCCAGCAACTCTTTCAGTATTGGTTCTGTTGATGGTCACTGATACAATCATACTGAATGAAAACTACCCGACTTATTTTTTCAGGTGTCCGAGAGTGTTAGAGTTAACCTTGGTGCTGGTTCTGCTACTGATCAACCTCTCTCAATAGATCCTAATGTTACCCCTGGCAGTGTGGGGGGGAAAAGTCGCAAGAGGTCAAAGGCATGGATGCACTTCACAATTCAGAAAGATGATCCCGGTCATGCTAATTGCAACTACTGTGATGTTGTACTGGGTTGCAAATCCGCATCGGCAGGTACTGCTTCTTTAGTCAACCATTTGAAGATTTGCAAAAAGAATCCTGCCCACATATGTAGCACTCAGTCCGAGCTTACCTACCAAGTTAGTGGTGATGGTAATTCGGTGGTTCCTTGGCAATACATTGAGAAACAAGTTAGAGAAGCATTTGCTCGCATGATAGTGATAGATGAGCTTCCATTCATATTGGTAGAGAAAGAAGGTTTTAGGTTGTTCATGGCTAAAGCTTGCCCAAGGTTCACTATACCATCTAGGACAACTATGTATAGAGATATCATTGCTCTCTATGAAGCTGGGAAAGCTATGCTTAGAAAATATTTCATTGAATCACATCAAACTGTTTGCCTCACCACTGATACATGGACATCAAGAAGACAACAAAGCTATATGGTCCTTACTGCACACTTCATTGATTCTGGGTGGAACCTTAGAAAAAAATTATTAACTTTGTCTTAGTAGATGGACACAAAGGGGATGACATTGGGAAATCATTAGAAAAATTACTTGTTGAGTGGGTCATTGAGCGAGTGTGCACTATTATTGTTGATAATGCAAGTTCTAATGACACTTGCTTAGCCTACATGAAGAGGTCTTTGACTAATAGGGGCTGTACACATGCAAGAAGTCAGTATCTTCACATGAGGTGTGTGGCACATATTGTTAATCTAGTGGTCCAAGATGGGCTGAAGATAATGTGCCATCCAATAAACAGAATTCGAAGTGCTATCAAGTTTGTGAGAGCCTCCCCAACTAGATTGGATTTATTTAAAAAGTGTGTGCAGATTAGCAAGGTAGCGAGTAAAGGTTTGATTAATATCGATGTGGTTACTAGATGGAACTCCACATTTATAATGCTAGAGACCGCTGAGAAATTTGAGAGGTCATTTGAGCAATATGCACTTCAGGATCCAAACTACAAGACTGAGTTAGAAAAAACTGGTCCAGAACCTAAGCCTGATACTCCTGATCAGCGGGGTCCTCCAACTCAAAGTGACTGGGTGTATGTTCATGAGTTCAAACAATTCCTCCAACACTTCTATCTCCTCACTAATAAGGTTTCTGGCATTAAGTACGTTACAGCCAACACCTTCTTGGAAGATATTGCTGATGTACATTTTATGTTGGGTGAATGGAGTGATCATGTGATCTGTGGTGATGATGAAATATTTAAATGCATGGCTACCAAGATGAAAACCAAGTATGAGAAGTACTGGGGTGATCCTGAAAAGATGAACAAGTATATATTCATTGTTGCCATCCTTGATCCAAGGTATATGGTTGATTGGTTGTCGTTCATTTGTCAAATATATATATATATATATATATATATATATCTGTTGTTCATAATGCCCTTCTAACTTGTCTTGTCTTGTCTTAATTCTTTATGTAAGGATCAAGGAATCTCATTTCTTTAAGGACATGATTGAAGACACCTATGGCAGTATAATAGGTAATAGAATCTTGACATCTTCCCACAATGAATTTGTCTCTCTTTTTGGAGAATACAAAGAATTATATGGAACCAGTACTCCTAGGGAATTAGCATCACAAGCTCGTCCTACTGCAAATGCTTCTGAAAATTCTATAGTGAGGTCACGATACAACCAGAAAAGAATGAGAGTTTGTGGAGAGGGAGGCACTAGCACAAATACCAGAACTGAATTAGACAAGTACCTAGCTGAGGACACAGAAGAGTTGACTGCTGAATTTGACCTTCTTGAATGGTGGAAGTGCAATGCTCCTCGCTTTCCTGTCCTTTCAAAAATGGCTCGTGATATACTAGCAATCCCCATCTCTACGGTTGCTTCTGAATCAGCTTTCAGCACTAGTGGTCGTATTCTCGATGACTTCAGAAGTTCTTTAACACCAGCGACACTGCAGTCGTTGATATGTACACAAGATTGGCTACGTTCTAAGTGTATCAATGTTGAAGCTGATCTTGCTGAGTTGACCAGGCTGGAGGAAGGTATTTAAATGAATGTGTATTTCAATTACTTCAATGATCAATTGATCATGCAACATTAATGCTATTTAATTGATCATGCAATATTTCTGTTATTTTTGTAGAAGTGGGTGCCATTCATTTAAATGATAATGTGACAATATCGATTGATTGATCTTCATGCGTGGAGCTGGAGTGGAAAATTGTTGCCTGAAGCCATGAAGTGATGAAACAATATTTCTGCACCTTTTGTTTGTGTGTCGTGTGTTGCACACATACTTTATTACGCTGAACTTTGATTGTTCCAGAATTTGCACTTTGTACTGAAGTTTGTTATCTTGGTGTATTCAGAATTTCATGTGTGCGTGTAGCCTTGTACTGGGCATGTTTAGTTGTGCTTGTGCTTGTGCTGGACAACTTTTTGTTCTAGAATTTCTTCATGTGGTTTCACTTGACAGTACTAAATTAGAGCTTGTAGTTGGTACTTGTAGTCTTCTACTAGATTGTTGTACTGGAACATAAATTCTTCATGTTTCAGAATTTCTTCAAGTAGGTAACCAGGTTGTATTTGTATTGGACAAGTACTAAATTTGTTTTTCCATGTGGCCAAACCATGTGTTGATTAAAAATTCGCGTCAACTTTGTTTTTTTTGGTTATTACCGAAACCAAACCGAAATCAAACGGTTATTACCGAAACCGAACCGTATCTATGTATAAAACCGTATAAACCGAAGTATAAAAACTGTATAAACCAAAAACCGTATAAACCGAACCGAATCAAACCGAAAAAACCGAATGCACAGGCCTAGTCATCAAGTATATTCTCTAACCTAGACAAGTTATCTGCAATGGGGTTCTCAGCTCCCTCTCTATCAATAATATGCAAGTCAAACTCTTACAGCAAGAGAACCCATCTAATAAGTCTAGGTTTAGCATCTTTATTTTCCATATGGTATTTGATAGCAGCATGATCAGTGTGAATAGTTACTTTAGAATCAAAAATATAGGGTCTAAACTTATCACAAGCAAATACAACCGCTAAAAATTCTTTCTCAGTAGTAGCATAATTTCTCTGGGCACTGTCTAGAGTTTTACTAGCATATTGGATAACATTCAATTTCTTATCAACTCTTTGTCCTAGAATAGCACCTACAACATAATCACTAGCATCGCACATAATCTCAAAAGGTAAATTCCAGTCAGGAGGCTGGACAATAGGTGCTGAGATCAATGCTTTCTTAAGTATTTCAAATGCTTCTAGACAATCATCATCAAAGACAAAAGGAATATCTTTTTGTAAGAGATTAGTCAGAGGCCTGGAGATTTTGGAGAAGTCCTTAATGAACCTCCTATAAAACCCGGCATGACCAAGGAAACTTCGTATACCTTTGATGTCCTTGGGGCATGGCATCTTTTCAATAGCATCAACTTTAGCTTTGTTAACTTCAATACCTCTTTCAGAAATTTTATGTCCCAAGACAATGCCTACATTAACCATAAAGTGGCACTTCTCCCAATTCAAGACAAGATTAATGTCTTCACAACTCTGCAAAACTCGATCAAGGTTGCTTAAGTAGTCATCAAAAGAAGTTCCGTAAACGGAGAAGTCATCCATGAAAACCTCAACAATCTTTTCACAAAAATCAGAGAATATAGCCATCATGCATCTTTGAAAGGTAGCAGGTGCATTACATAAACCAAAAGGCATACGTCTATAAGCAAAGGTACCGAAAGGACAAGTAAAAGTGGTCTTTTCTTGATCCCCTTTTGACACAGGTATTTGAGAGAAACCAGAATAACCATCTAGAAAGCAAAAGTGAGTATGTTTGGATAACCTTTCTAGCATTTGATCAATAAAAGGCAAGGGGTAATGATCTTTCTTAGTAGATTTATTTAATTTGCGGAAATCAATTACCATCCAATAACCTGTAACAATTCTTTGCGGGATCAATTCATCTTTATCATTAGGAACAACAGTCATACCTCCCTTCTTAGGGACACAATGGACAGGACTTACCCACTGGCTATCAGCAACTGGATATATAATACATGCCTCTAGAAGCTTTAGTATTTCCTTCCTTACCACTTATTTATCTTAGGATCCAATCGTCGTTGATGATCAATAACCGGTTTAGCGTTTTCTTCCAGTTTTATCTTGTGTTGGCATAAAGTGGGACTGATGCCCTTAAGATCATCCAGAGTATATCCAACAGCAGCACGGTGCTTCTTCAGAGTTTTCAATAATTTTTCCTCTTCCCGCTCTCAAAGGTTAGCACTAATAATAACAGGATATATCTTCTTTTCATCAAGATAAACATACTTAAGATTATCAGGTAAAGGTTTAAGTTCAAAAACGGGATCACCCTTGGGTGGAGGAGGATCCCCTAGAATTTCAACAGGCAAGTCGTTTTTCATTGTGGGTCCCTGATTAAATAATATTTCATCTATTTCCCTTCTCTCATTCATATGCATATCATTTTCATGATCTAGCAAATATTGTTCTAAAGGGTCATTGGGAGGCACAGTAATAGAAGCAAGACCAATAATTTCATCCTTACTAGGTAATTCTTTATCAAGGAGTTGTCTACGAAATTTAGCAAAGTTAAAATCACGAGACATATCCCCTAAACCAACAGTAACGATATCTTTCACGCAGTCTACCTTAGCATTAACAGTATTCAAGAAGGGTCTGCCAAATATAATGGAACAAAAGTCATCTTGTGGGGAACTAAGAATAAGAAAATCAGCATGGTATTTAACTTTCCCACACAAAAATTCAACATCTCTAACAATCCCAACTGGTGAAATAGTGTCTCTATTAGCAAGCTTAATAGTAACATCAATCCCTTCTAACTCAACAGGTGCAATATCATGCATAATTTCTTGATATAAGGTATGAGGGATAATACTCGCACTAGCACCCACATCACATAAACCATGATAGAAATGATCTCCTATTTTAACAGAGATAACAGGCAAGCCTATAAAAGGTCTATGTTTATTCCTCGCATCGGGTTTGGCTATTCTAGCATATTCCTCTTGGAGGTAAATAACATGTCCATATAAATCTTCTACCAAGAGATATTTAAACATAGCAACACTAGGTTCAACTTTAATTTGCTCAGAGGGTGTAGGTGTTCTAGTACTACTTTTACGAACCACAGTTGAAGCTTTAGCATGATCCTTTATTCTAACAGGGAAAGGTGGTTTCTCAATATAAGCAGTAGGAACAATAGGATCAACATTATAAGTGATAGTCTTTTCTTCAACTTTAGCAGGTTCAACTACTTTTACTTCAATGGGATGATGGTATTTGAACCACTTCTCCTTGGGAAGATCAACATAAGTAGCAAATGATTCACAGAAAGAAGCTACTATCTCAGAGTCAAGTCCATATTTAGTGCTAAACTCACGGAAAACATAGGTATCCATAAAAGCTTTAACACAATCAAACTTAGGGGTCATACCTGACTCCTTACCTTCGTCGAGATCCCAATATTCATAGTTGTGTTTAATTCTTTCCAATAAATCCCATTTGAATTCAATAGTCTTCATCATAAAATACCCAGAACAAGAAGTATCGAGCATGGAGCGATTATTGAGAGAAAGTCGAGCATAAAAATTTTGAATAATCATTTCTCTTGAGAGCTCATGATTGGGGCATGAATATACCATTGACTTAAGCCTCCCCCAAGCCTGAGCGATGCTTTCTCCTTCGCGAGGCCAAAAATTATAGATACAATTATGATCACGATGAACCTAGTGCATAGGGTAGAACTTCTGATGAAATTCCAACTTCAGACGATTATAGTTCCATAATCCAACATCATCACATAGCCTAAACCATGTCAATGCATCTCCCTTCAAAGATAAAGGGAAGACCTTCTTATTGATAACATCCTCGGGCATACCTGCAAGCTTAAATAATCCACAAACTTCATCCACATAGATTAGGTGTAAATCGGGATGCAGGGTTCCGTCTCCTGTAAAAGGATTATCTAGCAGTTTCTCTATAATACCCGAAGGAATTTCAAAGAAAACATTTTCAGTAGGTGCAGTAGGTTGAGGAGCAACTATTTGCTCTTCTCGTCAGGGTGAAGATACCCCCAACAAGCCCCTCAACGGATTATGAGCCATAGTAACAAGTGACAATAAATTTCAGCACACTATATAAATTTTTCCTTACCAAATTCCACTTACCAAAGGCGCATCACTCCCCGGCAACGGCGCCAGAAAAGAGTCTTGATAACCCACAAGTGTAGGGGATCTATCGTAGTCCTTTTGATAAGTAAGAGTGTCGAACCCAACGAGGAGCAGAAGGAAATGATAGGTAGTTTTCAGTAAGGTATTTTCTCCAAGCACTGAAATTATAGGTAACAGATAGTTTTGTGGTAAGGTAATTGGTAGCAAGTAACAAAAGGTAAAAGTAAATAAGGTGCAGCAAGATGGCCCAATCCTTTTTGTAGCAAAGGACAAGCATGTACAAACTCTTATATAAAGGAAAGCGCTCCCGAGGACACATGGGAATTATCATCAAGCTAGTTTTCATCACGATCATCTGATTCGCGTTCGGTACTTTGATAATTTGGTATGTGGGTGGACCGGTGCTTGGGCGTTGTCCTTACTTGCACAAGCCTCCCACTTATGATTAACCTCTAATGAAAGCATCTCCAACTACAAAAGAAGTATTAAGGTAAACCTAACCATAGCATGAAACAAGTGGATCCAAATCAGCCCCTTACGAAGCAACGCATAAACTAGGGTTTAAGCTTCTGTCACTCTAGCAACCCATCATCTACTTATTACTTCCCAATGCCTTCTTCTAGGCCCAAATAATGGTGAAGTATCATGTAGTCGACGTTCACATGACACCACTAGAGGACAGACAACATACATCTCATCAAAATATCGAACGAATACCAAATACACATGACTACTAATAGCAAGACTTCTCCCATGTCCTCAAGAACAAAAGTAACTACTCACAAGACATAATATTGTTCATGATCAGAGGGGTATTAATATGCATAATGGATCTGAACATATGATCTTCCACCAAGTGTCAGGACCGGATTTTCGGGATAAATTTCCCAGAAAATGGCCCTTGTGCTCACCAGCCCCAGGATTACTGTTAGCTGATGAGGCACCACTTGATACAGAAATTCCAAGCAAAAATGCAAAAAATGTAGTACAAGACCATTCTGGCCTGTGAGTACAACACAAGGTTTCTAGTGGTTGATGGCGGAAGCGGTTTGTGGTTCAGCGGTGTCTGTGGGACTCCATTCCCCACGGAAACAGCTGGCCAGGATAACTCCTATCTTCGCGAGGCTGCTATCACCATTGCGTAGGTTCCGGGGCGGTCGTCGTAACGCTCCTCTCCATGCAAGGAATCTGGCCAAGACAATAGCCAGGGATAAGCCAGTGAGTACTTTGAATGTACTCGTAAACATTATGAACACATGTACAATATAACAAAATATAATCATGCGTGGAAATATTCGATAATCACTACGTTGGTCACGAAATGATAATCCACGATGCAAGCAAGTTACTCATATGAAACATGAATATGTAATCAGGGAGAAAAATAAAGCATGCCTCAGTCGGGCGTCTGGGCGACGTCACATAAATGGCTTATAAAAGAAATAACAAGCATGCCACAGTCGGGCGTCTGAGCGACACCACATAAAGGGCTTATAAATAAAAGAAATAACAAGCATGCCACAGTCGGGCGTCTGAGCGACACCACATAAAGGGCTTGTAAATAAAAGAAATAATAAGCATGACACAGTTGGGCGTCTGAGCGACACCACGTAA
>LR738709.1:368166051-368191134 GCA_902687465.1 Secale cereale | reverse complement strand
ACACCACGTAAAAGGCTTGTAAATAAAAGAAATAATAAGCATGCCACAGTTGGGCGTCTGAGAGACACCACATAAAAGGCCTGTAAATAAAAGAAATAATAAGCATGCCATAGTCGGGCGTCTGAGCGACACCACATAAAGGGCTTATAAATAAAAGAAGTGACGAGCATGCCACAGTCGGGCGTCTGAGCGACACCACATAAAGGGCTTATAAATAAAAGAAATGACAGTGAATATCCAGGAGGTAGAACCGTCCCAGTGATACTCAATAACTCAAATAACATAAATGGTTAGTCCATAATAGTAATAATAACAATAATCATTTGTAAGTCACAAGTCATGATCCATATTTTGTATTAGCAATTACACCTCCGGAGATCGACACTAAGACCAACACTCGGCCCATCCCAGACTGTAGTCCTCACCTATGGACACGGCTATTCGAATAGATTTAATCTCTGCAGAGGGTGTACTCTTTGCCCACAAACAACGGGTACCGTTAGTCCATCGGGACTAATTCCGTCTACGGTCTTTCATTTGCAAACACACCCGACCACACACACCAGCCTAACTAACCGGTGTCTGGAATCACCCACGACACCTGTTAAGCAAAACTCTGAGTGGGGAGGCTACAACCTCGATTAGCATGGGATCAAATTTATATCGCGCGCTCTAAGGGGTGCCCCCCTCTCGGTCCCAACCGGAAGCACCATGCCCCCAGACCAGGTTGCATGCCTACCAGATGCAGCCGGTATCTTCCACCATGGCCTCTATGTACGGTGTGTGCTAGAAAGGGGTTGACAACTTACTGAACCGTACCCTGCTTATGGCAGGGACAAGTGGTAGTACGAAACAAGTATGGGGGTTACTGAAACAAGACTCGATCTATGGTTGACTCAGGAGGTTAAAGCATCACCTGAATGTTTAGCATAACAAATATGATCTACACCAACTGACAGAATCACCATTCATCATACCTTATCATACCTTACTGTTTATACTCGTCTCAACGAAATATCAGTAACAAGCTCGGGTCTACCCAAGACAAAGACTCTCCCGGATTCCTTCCGGTAGGCATGAAAGGCAGACGAGGGTGATTACTATCACAATATATTAATTTCCAACGGCAAGGAAACTTCATCGTGCACCCATGAGCATGACCACATCATCACATAAAATTAACGAAACTCTGTGTCAAGGTGGTGTTGCAATCGTATCAAACAACACACAACAAGTATTGGGCCAGGGTTCAGAATGCTTGCCTTCAAGTTGTGGAGAGGCAGGGTGCATTCCAAAAAAATTGAAAGTTTTCTTCCCTCTTCAAAATCTTATTCAAGAAAAATTGAAATCAACACATAGTTTCAAAATAGTACAAAAAGTTGTTTGGGAAAATTTTAAAATAAATATGAAAATAAACTAGACCAAATTTGAGGAACAACTAAAAAAGAATAAGGTCATTTGGACTTATATTTAAAAAGTTAAAGCCAGTCAAAGTTTAGTCAACATTCTGCTTTTAAATAAAACCAAAAAAAGAAAACGTTTTGGGGAAGAATACGCTTTCGAGGCGGGGAAAACGTACTTCAGGGGTTTACGCTTCCACTTAAACCAGCGCGGGTTGGCTCGGGTCACTGAGAGTGGGTCCCTCGGGCCCACTGGTCAGGTTTGACCAGTCGTCGCGCCTTCTTCCTCCTCTGTCCGAGCGGGGCGGGGTTTCCGACGATCGCCGTCGACAAGCCACGGCTCCTTACGGGGTTCTGGGGGCGGGGATGGATCCGCCACTCTGGGACAGTCCTCCTGGTGGTTGCTAGGTCGGCGGGGGTGGAGGGAATCGTCGGCGGCGAGCTCCGTGGCGGAGGTGGCCTCGGCTGGATTTGGGGGTCTTGGCTACGGTGGTTCCTGGTCGTAGTTGAGTGCTTGGTTAGCTCCGCACGAGCAAGGGGAGTCGGGTGGTAGTGCTGGATGGACGGGGGAGGGTCTGCTCGCGGCGAACGGAGCTGGGGTGCGGTGGCGGCCGAACTGGCCGGAGACGCGGAAGACAGCCTTCCTGCCGTCGATTGCTGGGTGTAGGTGCACAAGGGGGATGGCTTGAGGTCGCCCGAGTCCTGGGATGAGCTCGGGGCTCCTATTTATAGCGTCCGAGGTCGGTTCTGCGGCGGCAAGGGATAAGCTCGTCGGTGAACCGTTGTTCTGTTGCAGCAGGGCGACGTGGAGGCGGCGGGCGCTAGCGGACGGGCTCGTGGATAAGCTTGAGCTGCTCCAGGGGGCAGCTGGCGCGTTATAGTGGCTCAGGCGGCACCGTCCATGGCAGGGGCGTACTGTGGTCGCCGGCGTGCCGCCAAGGCCGACCTGACGGTGGCGCTGTAGGGCGTTAGGGTGTCCCTGCGCTGAGGGTGGGGCCGGGGCGTGCTGGCCGTGAGTGGGGAGAGACTAGAAAGAGCGCGAGGAAGCGGCAGTGGGACGCGGCGACGCGTGCGCACGCACGTGCAAAACGCGCGATCTGGGCACGCACGACATCTGTTCGGCAAAATGCCAAGGCATGCTAGCATGCTTGGGTGGGGCTGGGGATTAACAGGTCTAGGTTAGAGGCATCTAGAAGCTTAATGGACAAGGTTGCTAGGTCAGTGGATCAAGTTTGCAATGCAAACCCAAAATCATGCAAAAATTGGCCATGCACCCAAGGTGTTTGACAGAATGCAATGAGCATCAAGGCAACTCTTGGGGTGGCCAAAATCTCCAGACCAGTGCCTCTCTAGGTGTAGGTGATGATGGCAAGGTTAGTTGGTCAAGACCAGAAACTTGCTAGTGTAAGTTTTTGAGAAAAACAAAACTGGACAGAAACTAAAAGGCATTATTGCATGGACCAAAAATATTCCAAATGGTCCAATCTCCTGGACTAAAGGGTTTTGTAGGGAAGACTTTAAGCAGGAAAAAGCTCATGGTTAAAAGGGCAAGTTAACACATGGCTGTAGTAGAAAATGCCAAACTGGACCAGAGAGCAAAAGAGGATGTTTTGCTCAAATTTTTCAAAGAACACCAAAGGGTTTTTGCATGAAAGTGATGTAGTAACTTCACATGACATCCCCAAATTTTGGTGGAATTTTTAAATAATTTTATCAAAGGGTTGTAGTGCGAATAGAGCTTTAAAACTAATGAAAAATCACTTTAAGGAATAAAGCTCGGGGGGGAATAATTATGTAAATAAATCCATTGATAATAGAAATGTTTTTCTTGAGAGTATCAACAAGTCCAATAATATATTTGAAAAGTTCTCACTTGGGGTAAAAACTCCATAATATCGAGGAAAAGGAGTGGTTTTGAAATCAAAGAAAATCCAGAAAATGAAAAGTTTAATTTCCTCGCAAAATTTTAGTAAACAAAACATGTTTAAAATTTTTTGGGGTGTTACAACACTACCCCCCTTAAGAAAAATCTCGTCCTCGAGATTTGCTAAAGGTTGTTATGAAAAGAATTACTCCTACTGCCTCAAAGTGATAACACAAAAATGATTATCTTACTCATGCAATAAAATGAGGCTACAGTGAATGAGCAATAAGTGGTGTAAACTGCTGTGTGAAATACTGGCACTGCGTGGAAAAATCTACGGTCTGGGAAAATGAGATATTTCTACCCTTGGTTACAGTGAACTTAGAATCAAATTTCTAAATTCTAAAATACGCTGGTCATACCCGAGAGCACAGTGCTCTCTCTGGCTGACAGGTGGGCCCGGGGCCCACTGTCAGTCTCTTCTTCTACCTCTGGCTCTCTCTTCTCCCTCTCTCTCGCGCGCTTTCCCGCGCTTTCTCCACCGGCGACGCCTAGCGCGTAGGGCATCTAGGCCGTACTGCGGTAGTGCGCGGCGTGCTAGCTCCCGGCGCAGCGTGCACCCACCTCGCGGGCAAGTGCGCTTTCGGTACTGCTCGCGGATTCGCCTCCGAACACCGGCGATCAAGCGACGAGTGGCGCTGGTGGACTCTGCTCACCGTACACCGATCTCGAGCTATAAAATGACCGAGGTGCTCCTTCTTCTTCCTCACACCTGGCCTCGCTTCTCCTTCTCCTTCCCTCTCCTCCATTTCTGTTTGCAGGAGCTCGGGACGAGGCTCTAATGGCGGAGGCGATGCCGGACTGGTGCATGATCCTAGTGTGTGGAGGGTTGGCGGCATTGATGGGGTTATCCGTGCTCTTATGCGCGATGATCCTCGACGATCATCGTGATGCTGCTGCTCGAGTGCTAGCTCTTCGCGACAGTGGCGATCACGAGGATTAGGCACTGGTGTCGGGTGCTAATGGTTGCCCATGTGCGGAAGGCAACTTCTGCCTGAATAAACTCCCACAAATTTCTCCTCAAGAGACTGTGGTGCGTTAGAGAGGTAAACAGCTAGATGCAACATGTGTATGTGAATTTGCAATTAGTTTACTGGGATGAGTGGTTGGGGTTGTGAGTCTGCTGTTCTGGTGCTGCGTGAAAAATCTGTGTCATGCAGAGATATATGCTGCAACAACTTAGGGAAAACAACATCTCGCTCTAGGATTTATCGAGAGCTAAATTAGTTAAGCAAAAATATTGTTAGCAGTAAAAACTACTCCCATTAACTGAAATCAAATATTTAATTCATCCCACAATTTTAGGATAACACGCATAAGTTGTAACTCATAAGATGCTAGGACAACAAACATAGCAGTAACTTTTAAAATGAAAACGGTAAATAGACAGGGTCCTGGGAAAACGTCTCTGGTACAGGTACACATTCTTCTTCTATCGAAGGAAGCGGATTGACTAGTCGATGAATGCGTCTTTCCTGTCCGGGCCTCAGTGGTCTGCCGATGGCAATCCGAGGATTTAAATCGGCGAGGCTCTGGAGATAACCCATTACTCGCTGGGTCAAACGCTCTTGTGCGATGACATACTGTGTAAGGTTGGCCAGTACTGGGTCTCTCTCAATTCGTCCACCAGTAAAAGATGCTACTTCTCCGGGTGCTGCACGGCTCCGGAAGTAATAATACCCCCGTTCGCTGGCATAGGGTACCGCGAATCGAAGGCGGTCAAGCGCTTCATACGCAGCAGCTTCTACGGCCATCTGCGGAGTTGGCATAGATTTCCCCACGAAATAGACTTCTGTTGGGTCTTGGTTTGGGTTTGCAGTAGGGATGTGCACTACTGCCCAATATTTCGAGGTGGATGGTGTGATCCTCGATTTGAGCAACTCGTACTGGGGTGGACGGGTAGCACTCATGGTACTGCAGGTAAACTCCCACAATATCTTGACAAAACTACCTGGGGTGGCATCTGGAGTCCTTAGATAAATACTAGGGGTCGGCATGGCAAAAGAAATGGTTGTGATAGTGATGCACAAGGTGAGGGATGCTCGGCAAGGTCACGGGGTGGCCTTTTATATAGCAACTGGGCTGGGTTATTAAATCACGGTGAGGGGCAACTATTTTGTCGGTTCTGCTTTATGGGGTCGGTGTCAATGCTACAGATACACACGTCTCGCAAAAGTGATGTATTACTGTAGGAGTCGTCGGTGTGGTTATTTGGTAGCTATGCCCGGAATTAAAAATGAAATCGTACACCAACATATTTATGCATGGCTATTATAAAAATAAGGGCGCACAAGCACACAGTATTAAAATATGGCAATACATGATCACATAATAACAGAGCATTGGACATACTAAGGCTCGGTACTACTCGAGTGATTTAATCTACCTCGTTTATATCTAAGTGGGCGTGCCTTGTGGATGCCGAAGCTTCTCCAAGGGCTTCATCGTCAGGGTTAGCTGGAGGGGGCTGAGGAACTGTAGGGTTGGGGCAGTGATGATGACCATCGCGGGGATTGTTGGCCACAATCCCGTTGGAGCGTGTTCCAAACAGGCGACGAATCACTTCTGGGGACACCAAAGCATTTTGGTCGATGGCTCGGGCCGACCTCAAGGTCTCGATCGGTTGTCCCAACAGCACAACTGGGTTGTCGACGCCGGGCTCATCTCCTCCTCTTACCGGGGCTCGGCGAACCAGTTCTCCACGAGCTGCGATCAGATCAAGAGTGATTTGATCGAACAGTTCCTCTAGTGCACTTACATAGCGCACCTGATGCAACAATGCAGGATCTGTCTCATGGTCTCCGTTGTCAACCTCGGGTGGCCTACCATACCCGTCACGGCTAGGGTAGTAGTAGAATGAGCGACAGTTAACTCTGGGCGACAAGTGCCGGAGTCGAACTATAGCCTCTCGAGCAGCTAGTTGGATGGCTTGTGGCTCAAAGGAAGTTGTCCTTCCGGTGAACCTGTAGGGGCGTTCTGGCGATAAACCTCTACCATAGACGTGCACAGTGGCCCAGAATTGACGGCTCTCACCACTCATGGACCCTTGGTACACAACATATTCTGGGGGCTCTTCTAATGCAAAGGCACGGCGGGTGAGGTTTGCTAGCACGGTCACAAAACCTCCAAGGTTGGTTGATGTGGTTTCATTGTGAACAATGGGTCCAGGCATTCTAGCTTGGTTTGGGGAAGAGGTTGTGCTATGCTGGGTTGAGCCTAGCGTGCCCTTTTTATAGAAAAAGTGAACGGAGTCTTCCTTCGCACACTTGCGGAGGAGACTATTTAAGTTTCAGTCACTGGGGCGTGATCGACGGGCTAGGTTGATAGGTTGGGCACCGACTGCCAAAAGGTGTCGGTTCACTGTGTGGTTATGTTACACGAGAAGCTTGGCCGGGGTTAGGATAAGGTCTGGTGGGATGGTTAACCTAGGTTTTTTGACCTGGCTAACATAGGATTAGCCAATGGTCAGCCTGGCTCTGATAACAAGGTTGTCAGGACCAGATTTTCGGGATAAATTTCCCAGAAAATGGCCCTTGTGCTCACCAGCCCCAGGATTACTGTTAGCTGATGAGGCACCACTTGATACAGAAATTCCAAGCAAAAATGCAAAAAATGTAGTACAAGACCATTCTGGCCTGTGAGTACAACACAAGGTTTCTAGTGGTTGATGGCGGAAGCGGTTTGTGGTTCAACGGTGTCTGTGGGACTCCATTCCCCACGGGAACAGCTGACCAAGATAACTCCTATCTTCGCGAGGATACTATCACCATTGCGTAGGTTCCGGGGCGGTCGTCGCAACGCTCCTCTCCATGCAAGGAATCTGGCCAAGACAATAGCCAGGGACAAGCCAGTGAGTACTTTGAATGTACTCGTAAACATTATGAACACATGTACAATATAACAAAAGATAATCATGCCTGCAAATATTCGATAATCACTACGTTGGTCATGAAATGATAATCCATGATGCAAGCAAGTTACTCATATGAAACATGAATATGTAATCAGGGAGAAAAATAAAGCATGCCTCAGTCGGGCGTCTCGGCAACGTCACATAAATGGCTTATAAAAGAAATAACAAGCATGCCACAGTCGGGCGTCTGAGCGACACCACATAAAGGGCTTATAAATAAAAGAAATAACAAGCATGCCACAGTCGGGTGTCTGAGCGACACCACATAAAGGGCTTGTAAATAAAGGAAATAATAAGCATGCCATAGTCGGGCGTCTTAGCGACACCACGTAAAAGGCTTGTAAATAAAAGAAATAATAAGCATGCCACAATCGGGCGTCTGAGCGACACCACATAAAAGGCTTGTAAATAAAAGAAATAATAAGCATGCCACAGTCGGGCGTCTGAGTGACACCACATAAAGGGCTTATAAATAATAGAAGTGACGAGCATGCCATAGTCGGGCGTCTGAGCGACACCACATAAAGGGCTTATAAATAAAAGAAATGAGAGTGAATATCCAGGAGGTAGAACCGTCCCAGGGATACTCAATAACTCAAATAACATAAATGGTTAGTCCATAATAGTAATAATAACAATAATCATTTGTAAGTCACAAGTCATGATCCATATTCTGTATTAGCAATTACACCTCCGGAGATCGACACTAAGACCAACACTCGACCCATCCCAGACTGTAGTCCTCACCTATGGACACGGCTATTCGAATAGATTTAATCTCTGCAGAGGGTGTACTCTTTGCCCACAAACAATGGGTTCCTTTAGTCCATCGGGACTAATTCCGTCTACGATCTTTCATTTGCAAACACACCCGACCACACACACCAGCCTAACTTACCGGTGTTTGGAATCACCCACGACACCTGTTAAGCAAAACTCTGAGTGGGGAGGCTACAACCTCGATTAGCATGGGATCAAATTTATATCGCGCGCTCTAAGGGGTGCCCCCCTCTCGGTCCCAACCGGAAACACCCATGCCCCCGGACCAGGTGGCATGCCTACCGGATGCAGCCGGTATCTTCCACCATGGCCTCTCTGTGAGGTGTGTGCTAGAAAAGGGTTGACAACTTACTGAACCGTACCCTGCTTATGGCAGGGACAAATGGTAGTACGAAACAAGTATGGGGGTTACTGAAACAAGACTCGATCTATGGTTGACTCAGGAGGTTAAAGCATCACCTGAATGTTTAGCATAACAAATATGATCCACACCTGACAGAATCACCATTCATCATACCTTATCATGCCTTACTGTCTATACTCGTCTCAACGAAATATCAGTAACAAGCTCGTGTTTACCCAAGACAAAGACTCTCCCGAATTCCTTCCGATAGGCATGAAAGGCAGAAGAGGGTGATTACTATCACAGTATATTAATTTCCAACGGCAAGGAAACTTCATCGTGCACCCATGAGCATGACCATATCATCACATAAAATTAACGAAACTCTGTGTCAAGGTGGTGTTGCAATCGTATCAAACAACACACAACAAGTATTGGGCCAGGGTTCAGAATGCTTGCCTTCAAGTTGTGGAGAGGCAGGGTGCATTCCAAAAAATTTGAAAGTTTTCTTCCCTCTTCAAAATCCTATTCAAGAAAATTTGAAATCAACACATAGTTTCAAAATAGTACAAAAAGTTGTTTGGGAAATTTTCAAATAAATATGAAAATAAACTAGACCAAATTTGAGGAACAACAAAAAAAGAATCGGGTCATTTGGACTTATATTTAAAAAGTTATAGCCAGTCAAAGTTTAGTCAACATTCTGCTTTTAAATAAAACCAAAAAAAGAAAATGTTTCGGGGAAGAATACGCTTTCGAGGCGGGGAAAACATACTTCAGGGGTTTCCGCTTCCACTTAAACCAGCGCGGGCCGGCTCGGGTCACTGAGAGTGGGTCCCTCGGGCCCACTGGTCAGGTTTGACCAGTCGCCGCGCCTTCTTCCTCCTCTGTCCGAGCGGGGCGGGGTTTCCGGCGATCACCGTCGACGAGCCACGGCTCCTTACGGGGTTCTAGGGGCGGGGATGGATCCGCCACTCTGGGGCAGTCCTCCCGGTGGTTGCTAGGTCGGCGGGGGTGGAGGGAATCGCCGGCGGCGAGCTCCGCGGCGGAGGTGGCCTCGGCTGGATTTGGGGGTCTTGGCTACGGTGGCTCCTGGTCGTAGTTGAGTGCTTGGTTAGGTCCGCACGAGCAAGGGGAGTCAGGTGGTAGTGCTGGATGGACGGGGGAGGGTCTGCTCGCGGCGAACGGAGCTGGGGTGCGGTGGCGGCCGAACTAGCCGGAGACGAGGAAGATAGCCTTCCCGTCGTCGATTGCTGGGTGTTGGTGCACAAGGGGGATGGCTTGAGGTCGCCTGAGTCCTAGGATGAGCTCGGGTCTCCTATTTATAGCGTTCGAGGTCGGTTCCGCGGCGGCCGGGGATAAGCTCGTCGGCGAACCGTCGTTCTATTGTAGCAGGGCGACGTGGAGGCGGCGGGCGCTAGCGGACGGGCTCGTGGATAAGCTTGAGCTGCTCCAGGGGGCAGCTGGCGCGTTGTAGTGGCTCGGGCGGCACCGTCCATGGCAGGGGCATACTGTGGTCGCCGGCGTGCCGCCAAGGCCGACCTGACGGTGGCGCTGTAGGGCGTCAGGGTGTCCCTGCGCTGAGGGAGGGGTCGGGGCGTGCTGGCCGTGAGTGGGGAGAGACTAGAAAGAGCGTGAGGAGGCGGCAGTGGGACGCGGCGACGCGTGCGCACGCACGTGCAAAACGCGCGCTCTGGGCACGCACGGCATCTGTTCGGCAAAATGCCAAGGCATGCTAGCATGCTTGGGTGGGTCTGGGGATTAACAGGTCTAGGTTAGAGGCATCTAGAAGCTTAATGGACAAGGTTGCTAGGTCAGTGGATCAAGTTTTCAATGCAAACCCAAAATCATGCAAAAATTGGCCATGCACCCAAGGTGTTTGACAGAATGCCATGAGCATCAAGGCAACTCTTGGGGTGGCCAAAATCTCCAGACCAGTGTCTCTCTAGGTGTAGGTGACGATGGCAAGGTTAGTTGGTCAAGACCAGAAACTTGCTAGTGTAAGTTTTTGAGAAAAACAAAACTGGACAGAAACTAAAAGGCATTATTGCATGGACCAAAAATATTCCAAATGGTCCAATCTCCTGGACTTAAGAGTTTTGTAGGGAAGACCTTAAGCAGGAAAAAGCTCATGGTTAAAAGGGCAAGTTAAACATGGCTGTAGTAGAAAATGCCAAACTGGACCAGTGAGCAAAAGAGGATGTTTTGCTCAAAATTTTCAAATAACACCAAAGGGTTTTTGCATGAAAGTGATGCAGTAACTTCACATGACATCCCCAAATTTTGGTGGAATTTTTAAATAATTTTATCAAAGGGTTGTAGTGCAAATAGATCTTTAAAACTAATGAAAATTCACTTTAAGGAATAAAGCTCAGGGGGGAATATTTATGCAAGTACATCCATTGATAATAGAAATGTTTTTCTTGAGAGTATAAACAAGTCCAATAATATATTTGAAAAGTTCTCACTTGGGGTCAAAACTCCATAATATCAAGGAAAAGGACTGGTTCTGAAATCAAAGAAAATCGAGAAAATGAAAAGTTTAATTTCCTGGCAAAATTTTAGTAAACAAAACATGTTTAAAAATTTTTGGGATGTTACACCAAGTAAACCAACTAGCATCAACTACAAGGAGTAATCAACACTACTAGCAACCCACAGGTACCAATCTGAGGTTTGGGTACAAAGATTGGATACAAGAGATGAACTAGGGTTTTAGAGGAGATGGTGTTGGTGAAGATGTTGATGAAGATAGCCCTCCCCAAGATGGGAGAGTTGTTGGTGATGACGGCGGTGACGATTTCTCCCTCTCAGAGGGAAGTATCCCTGGCAGGATAGCTCTGCCGGAGCCCTAGATTGGTTTCCGCCAAGGTTCCGCCTCGAGACGGCGGCGTCTAGTCCCAAAAGCCTCCTTATGATTTTTTCCAGGTCAAAACACCTCATATAGGAGAAGATGGCCATTGGGGGGCCATCGGGGGGGCATAGTGGACAGCTGGTGGGCCCCCTGGTGATCTTCTTTCGCCAGATATTTTTTTTATTTTCTGAAACGGTGTCCTGTGAAGTTTCGGGGCTTTTTGATTTGTGCAGAATAGGTTTCCAGAGTTTGCTTCTTTTCCAGCCCAGAATTCCAACTGCCGGCATTCTCCCTCTTCATGTAAACCTTGTAAAATAAGAGAGAAAAGGCATAAGTATTGTGACATAACGTGTAATAACAGCCCATAATGCAATAAATATCAACATATAAGCATGATGCAAAATGGACGCATCAATAGCACACAAGTTATTCCTCCGATATCCGGGAGTTGCATGATCTCATGGCCGAAGGAACAGATATTTGACATGAAGAAAGCCATAGCAAATGACTTAAATGATCTTATGCTAAGCTTACGTTTGGGTCTAGTCCATCACATCATTCTCCTAATGATGTGATCCCGTTATCAAATGTCAACTCATGTCTATGGTTAGGAAACCTTAACCATCTTTGATCAACGAGCTAGTCTAGTAGAGGCTTACTAGGGACACGGTGTACTTTATGTATTCGCACATGTATTTAAGTTGCCGATCAATACAATTATAGAATGAATAATAGACTTTTATCATGAATGGGAAATATGATAATAACCATTTAAGTATTTCCTCTAGGGCATATTTCCAACATTCGCCCACTTGCACTAGAGTCAATAATCTAGTTCACGTCGCCATGTGATTAACACCCAATGAGTTCCGGGGTTTGATCATGTTTTGCTTGTGAGAGAGGTTTTAGTCAACGGATCTGCAACATTCAGGTCAGTGTGTACTTTGCAAATCTATATGTTATAATGTAGATTCTGCTATCACACTCCACTTGGAGCTATTCCAAATGACTGCTCCACTATACATATCCGGTTTGCGACTTAGATTAATCTGAATCAGTGTCAAATCTTGCATCGACATAACCCTTAACGATGAACTCTTTATCACCTCCATAACTGAGAAACATTTCCTTAGTCCTCTTTAGGTACTCAAGGATAATCTTGACCATTGTCCACTAATCAAATCATGGATCACTCTTGCACCCCCTTGTCAGACTCGTGACAAGGCACACATCAAGTATGGTACACAGCATGGCATACATTATAGAGCCTATGACTGAGGCACAGGGGACGACCTTCATCATTTCTCTTTCTTCTGCCGTGGTCAAGCTTTGAGTCTTACTCAACTTCACACCTTACAATAATGGAAAGAACTCCTTCTTTGACTGGTCCGTTTTGAACTCCTTGAAAATCTTGTCAAGGTATGTGCTCTGTGAAAGTCTTATCATGTGTCTTGATCTATCTCTATAGATCTTCATACCCAATATGTAAGCAGCTTCACCCAGGTCTTCCTTTGAAAAAACTCCTTTCAAACAACCCTTTATGCTTTCCAGAAGTTCTACATCATTTCCAATCAACAATATGTCATCCACATATACTATCAAAAATGCTATAGAGCTCCCCCTCACTTTCTTGTAAATACAAGCTTCTTCGTAAGTGTATACAAAACCATAAGCTTTGATCACCTCATCGAAGCATATATTCCAACTCCGAGATGCTTGCACCAGTCCATAGATGGATCGATGGAGCTTGCATACCTGGTTAGCATCATTAGGATTGACAAAACCTTCTGGTTGCATCATATACAACTCTTCCTTAAGAAACCCGTTAAGGAATGCCTTTTTGACATCCATTTGCCAGATCTCATAGTCATAAAATGCGGCAATAGCTAACATAATTCTAATAGACTTAAGCGTCACTACGGGTGAGAACGTCTCATCGTAGTCAACCCCTTGAACTTGTCAGAAACCCTTTGCGATAAGTCGAGCTTTATAGATGGTACCACTACCATCCGTGGATGTCTTCTTCTTAAAGATCCATTTGTTCTCAATGGCCCGCCGATCATCGGGAAGGTCCACCAAGGTCCATACATTGTTCTCATACATGGATCCTATCTCGGATTTCATGGCCTCAAGCCATTTGTCAAAATCTGGGATCGTCATTGCTTCTTCATAGTTCGTAGGTTCGTTGTTGTCTAACAACACTGCTTCCAGGACAGGATTACCGTACCACTCTGGTATGGAACATATCCTAGTCCACCTACGAAGTTCAGTAGTAACTTGATCCTAAGTTTCATGATCATCATCATTAGCTTCCTCTTCAGTTGGTGTGGGCATCACGAGAACTACTTTCTGTGATGTGCTACCTTCCAAATCGAGAGAAGGTACAATTACCTCATCAAGTTCTACTTTCCTCCCACTCACTTCTTTCGAGAGAAAATCCTTCTCTAGAAAGGATCCATTCTTGGCAACAAAGATCTTGCCTTCGAATCTATGGTAGAAGGTATACCCAATGGTCTCGTTAGGGTATCCTATGAAGACGCACTTCTCCGCTTTGGGTTCGAGCTTATCAAGGTGAAGCCTCTTAACATAAGTGTTGCATCCCCAAACTTTAAGAAATGGCAACTTAGATTTCTTGCCAAACCACAACTCATACGGTGTTGTCTCAACAGATTTAGACGGTGCCCTATTTAAAGTGAATGTAATTGTCTCTAATGCATAAAACCCCAAAACTATAGTGGCAAGTCAATAAGAGACATCATAGAATGCACCATATCCAATAGAGTACGGCTACGACGTTCAGACACACCATTACACGATGGTGTTCCAGGTGGCATGAGTTGTGAAACAATTTTTCACATTGTCTTAAATACATACCAAACTCGTAACTCAGATATTCACCTCCACGATCATATCGTAGAAATTTTATCTTCTTGTCACGATGATCTTCAACTTCACTCTGAAATTGCTTAAACTTTTCAAAAAATTCAGACTTGTGTTTTATCAAGTAAATATACCCGGATCTACTCAAATCATATGTGAACGTAAGATAATAACGATATCCACCGCGTGCTTCAATACTCATCGGACCACATACATCGGTATGTATTATTTCCAATAAGTCACTAACTCGCCCCATTGCCTCGGAGAACGGACTTGTAGTCATATTGCCCATGAGTCGTGGTTCACATGTCTAAAATGATTCATAATCAAGACATTCCAAAAATCCATCAGCATGGAGTTTCTTCATGCGCTTTTCACCAATATCACCTAAGCGGTAGTGCCACAAATATGTGGTACTATCATTATTTACTTTGCATCTTTTGGCGTCAATATTATGAATATGTGTATTACTACGATCGAGATTCAACAAGAATAAACCATTCACAAGGGGTGCATGACCATAAAAGATGTTACTCATATAAATGGAATAGCCATTATTCTATGACTTAAATGAATAACCGTCTTGCAATGAACAATATCCAGATATAATGTTTGATGCTCAACGCAAGCACCAAATAACCATTATTTAGGTTTAATACTAAACCCAAAGGTATTGCGAGTGTGCCGATAGTGATCATATCAACCTTGGACACACTTCCAACACACATCGTCACCTCGCCCTCAGCTAGTTTATGTTACTCTGCAGCTCCTGCTCTGAGGTACTAATACTAGCAACTGAATCGGTATCAAATACCGAGATGCTACTAGGTACACATCAATAACGTGTATATCAAATATACCTTTGTAGACATTGCCAGCCTTCTTATCTACCAAGTACTTGGGGCAGTTTTGCTTCCAGTGGCCTTTCCCCTTGCAATAGAAGCACTCAGTCTCAGGTTTGGGTCTAGCCTTGGGTTTCTTCACGGTAGCGGCAACTGCCTTGCCATTCTTCTTGAATTTCTGTTTCTTTTCCTTGCCTTTCTTGAAACTAGTGGTCTTATTAATAATCAACACTTGATGCCTTTTCTTGATTTCTACCTCCACGGCCTTAAGCACCGCGAATAGCTCAGGGATCGTCTTCTCCGTGCCTTTCATATTATAGTTCATCATGAAGCCCTTATGGCTTGGTGGCGGTGTCTGGAAAACTTTGTCAACCGTTGTCTTATCTAGAAGATTAACTCCCACTTGATTCAAGCGATTGTGGCACCCAGACACTCTGAGCACATTCTCACTAACCGAGATATTCTCCCCCATCTTGCAGACAAAAGAACTTGTCAGAGGTCTTATATCTCTCAACACGGGCATGAGCCTGAAATACCAATTTCAGCTGTTGGAACATCTCATATGCTCCGCGGCATTCAAAACATCTTTGGGGCCCTGATTTCTAAGCCATAAAGCATGGCGCACTAAACTATTAAGTAGTCGTCAAAACGTGCCTGCCAAATGTTCACAACATCCACACACAACACTATAGGGGTTCGCACACCGAGCGGTGCATCAAGGACATAAGCCTTTTGTGCTGCAGAGGACAATCCTCAAACTACGGACCTAGTCCGTATAATTGCTTGCAATACCTTTCAACTTAGTCTTTCTCTAGGAACGTATTAAAAAATGGGGAGCTACAGCGCGAGCTACTGATCTACAACATAATTTGCAAAGTCAATTTAGACTATGTTCATGATAATTAGTTCAGTTAATCAAATTACTAATGAACTCCCGCTTAAAACAACATCCCTCAAGTTGTGTAAGTGATACATGATCCAAATCAATTAACCCATGTCCGATCATCACGTGAGATGGGGCAGTCATCAATGGTGAACATCTCCATGTTGATCACATCTACTATGACTCATGTTCAACCTTTCAGTCTCATGTGTTCCAAGGCCATGTTCGTACATGTTGGGCTCGTCAAGTTTAACCCAAGTATTCTGCATGTGTAAAACTGGCTTACACCCATTATATGTGAATGTAGAGTCTATCACACCCGATCATCACGAGGTGCTTCAAAACGAAGAACTTTTGCAATGATGCATACTTAGGGAGAACAATTTTATCTTGAAATTAAATGAAGGGATCATCTTATAATGCTACCATCGTCCTAAGCAAAATAAGATGCATAAAAAGATAAACATCATATGCAATCAATATATGTGACATGATATGGCCATTATCATCTTGTGCTTTTGATATCCATCTCCAAAGCATCGGCATGATCTCCATCGTCACCAGCATGACACCATGATCTCCATCATCGCGTTCTCACATGGTTGTCTCGCCAACTATTGCTTCTACAACTATTGCTAACGCATAGCGATAAAGTGAAGCAATTACATGGCGTTTAATGATTGACACGCATGTCATACAATAAATTAAAGGCAGCCCTACGGCTCCTGCTGGTTGTCGTACTCATCAACATGCAAGTCGTGAACCTATTACAAAACATGATCATCTCATACAGTAACATATATCACATCACGTTTTGGCCATACCACATCACAACATGCCCTGCAAAAACAAGTTAGGCGTCCTCTACTTTGTTGTTGCAATTTTTACGTGGTTGCTAGGGCAAACTATAATAATTGTTCTTATCTACGCAAAGCCACAACATTGATAATAAAGTTGCCTTTTAACCTTCTACAAGGACTGCCTTTGTCAAATCAGATTCAACAAAAGTAGGACAGAGAGACACCCGCTAGCCACCTTATGCAATACAAGTTGCATGTTAGTCGGTGGAACCGGTCTCATGTGCGAGGACATGTAAAGTTGGTACAAGCCACTTCATCCCACAATACCACCGAATCCAAATAAGACAAGAGAGTTAAGAAATTTGAGCATCAACGCCGACAACTCTTTGTGTTCTACTCGTGCATATGCATCTACGCATAGACCTAGCTCATGATGTCACTGTTGAGGAACATTGCATGGGAAACAAAAAAAAAATCATACGCACACGCAAGATCTATCCATGGGCATGCATAGCTACGAGAGGGGGAGTGTATCTACATACCCTTGTATATCACCAAGCGGAAGCGTTAAAATGCGGTTGATGTAGTCGTACCCTTCACGATCCGATCATGATCCAACCGATCTAGTGCGAAACGGGCGGCACCTCCCAGTTTAGCACACATGCGGCTTGATGATGTATCCTCCTCATTGATCTAGAAAGAGAAGGTTGAGAAGTAGATGGGGTCACAACCAGCATGACGGCGTGGTGGTGATGGTGGTGGATCTAGTTCAGCAGGGCTTCGCCAAGCGCTACTAGAACGAGGACGGAGGAGCTACAGAGTAACGGGAGACAGAGGGGTGCCAAGGGCTTCATGTGTCCTCTTGGGGCGCCCCCTCCCCTCTATATATAGGTGGAGGGGCATGGGGAACAGCCCCTCCAACCCATATGGCGCAACTAAGGGGGAGGAGGTGGAATCCTAGTCCTCCTCCTTCCCTTCCATACAAATGTAGACTTAACACCTTTCCCTACTGCATGGGCCTTGAGGGACTTATGCGCCAGGCCCCATAATACCAGGCCGCCTACCCTCAGCCCATGATGACCCTTGGGACGTTGTGGAACCCTTGGTGGACTTTCGGACTCCTCTAGAAGTTTCTGGAACCTTCTGGAAGCTTCTCGGTACAATACGGAAAAAACTGAAATACCCTGAAAACAACTTCCCATATATAAATCTTTACCTCCTAACCATTCTGAGACTCCTCATAACATCCAGGATCTCATTCGGGACTCCGAACAATATTCGATTATCAATCACCAAATATCGCAATACTACTCTATCGTCCACGAACGTTAAGCGTGCGACCCTGCTGGTTCAGGAATCATGTAGTCATGACTGGGACACCTCTCCGGTAAATAACCAATAGCGGGACCTGGATGCCCATATTCGTTCCTACATATTCCACGAAGATCTTTTATCGATTGAACCACGATGTCAAGGATTCGGTTAATCATGTATGCAATTCCCTTTGTTCAGCGATATGTTACTTGCCCTAGATTCAATCATCGGTATCTCCATACCTAGTTCAATATCGTTACTGGCAAGTCTCTTTACTCGTTCCATAATACAAGATCCCATGATTAAACTCATTAGTCACATGCTTGCAAGCTTCTTGTGATGTTGTATTATCGAGAGGGCCTAGAGATATCTCTCCATCACGCGGAGTAACAAATCCTAGTCTCGATCCATGCCAACCCAACAGACACCTTCGTAGATACCTGTAGAGCATCTTTAAGATCACCATACAAAGTGACGTTCTATGGCACACAAGGTATTCCTACGGTATCTGAGAGTTGCATGATCTCATGGTCGAAGGAACAGATACTTGACATGAAGAAAGCTATAGCAAATAACTTAAACGATCTGACGCTAAGCTTATGGTTGAGTCTAGTCCATCACATCATTCTCCTAATGATGTGATACCGTTATCAAATGACAACTCATGTCTATGGTTAGGAAACCTGAACCATCTTTGATCAATGAGCTAGTCTAATAGAGGCTTACTAGGGACACAGTGTAGTTTATGTATTCACACATGTATTTAAGTTTCCGATCAATAAAATTCTAGCATTAATAATAAACTTTTATCATGAATGGGAAATATGATAATAACCATGTTATTATTTCCTCTAGGGCATATTTCCAACAATTGCTACAAGAAACTAGAAGTTCATTACAAGATAATCCGTTCACCTACTTACGCATGCCAGCAACACAGGGAAATTATAAAGAAACAAGACAATGAGAAAACAAGCACTACAATATCTACCCCAAGAGAATTGATCACACGACCCATGTCACCTCCAAATCCTAAGTGGTATGGTAATCTTTCCCGTTGATAAAAGCGGCAGTGTTCCCTTAACCTTATTCAGCATCCTCCCTTTCTGCAAAGATAGATTGTCAATATGTCACATCATTGGGGATCACCCTTTCTGCAAACAAATTTGTGAATGTGAATCCTAAAAGGATATGACATGCTAATATGCAAATTTCCAATTTAGTAAGCATAATTGGTTGCAACCTTGAATTGTTACATCGCACTCAAAGTTGGATTAGGCATAGAGTGTTTTGTTTGTTCTGCTAACTTATATATTATGACTTGTGATTTGATCCCAAACCGCATAAGAAAGGACATGTAGATGTAGATGTGCCTTTTGATTGTTAAAACTCGTGTATGGAATCAATGCACATAAACTTTCAGTCTTCCATATGGTCTTTCACCTTAGTGACTTGAGATTAGTCTCATAGACGCCAAGGTCTATGGTCACAAAAGGATATCGCTGCCCTCCATGGATCCAATTAGTCTAGGTTTTTTGTTGGGATTTTGAACGGGGAGAAGGTTTTTGAGATCCATGACTGTTCATTGAGTCCATGATGCAGCTCTGTTGGAACATGTCTGTCAACCTATCCATGTGTGCAAGACCCAAACTCTCGTCCTCCATGGCCATGAGTATAGTAGCACCGACAAAGACATCCTCCACAGGCGGTGCATCAAGCAGTGATAAGCAATTAGAGCTCAAGTCGTACTTGAGTATTCCTACACAAACAATCAACATAAATTGAAAGTGTGAAATAGTGTGAGTCTTCGATGAGGACTGGGGAAATGATTCGCCACATGCCTCAAATGAAACATGAAGACCAGAGGAATCTCTCCACCGCTTGCTCCATGGTTCAGAGCATGGCTTGCTCAGAGATTTAGAGCATAGATTGCTCTAATTGCACATCTTTGGCAGGGACACACCCGCGTATGCAACACAATTATCCTCATCCCCGCCCTCTCCCACATACAAGTAGGCAAAGACCAACCAGAACGAGCGCTCATGACACTGGCGGTGGTCACATCCGGTCATAGCACAAAGCACCGTGGCTACGTATACGGTTGTCAGCCACCATGTATGTTTTGGGTGTGTGCACCTCCGTCCAGCGGGACGTCATGGGGTTCCAAACAATGAACTTCGTGGATCTCCGACCCTTTTCCCCAAATAGAACATGACCATGTCAGCAATCCCATACATCATACTCCAACTCGGTCTAGTCGTCCTTCAATATGCATGAGCCGGATATTGTGGTGGGGACAAAGTGTGACACAGGTTCGTCCTCCTCCTCCTCCGAGTCGGAGGTGTCGATCCGATTACAAAAGAAGCCCAACATGTTGGGAGATCCATGGAACTCGCGATAACAGCTCTGGAAGTTAGGGCTGGTGAGGAGACCGAACCAGAGTTTACTGGCTAGTGAGGCGTGCACGAGGAATGAGGGCTCATCTGGCGGGAAGCGGAGGAAGATCTCCTCGAGAAGCTCGTCGGGAAGGGTTGGTGCCGCTAGTGGCGGCGTGGTTGTTGGCATGGAGGCGAGGGTTTCGGGTGAGGGAAAACTCAATGACGCAAATGAATGTGGTTGTGGATGTAAGGGTTTGTCCAACATATATGGTCGGAATGGTAGTGAGAGGGGGTTGCTCTCGTTGTTGGCTTGTAGTTGAGTTGTCTTTTTAAGAAGGTTTGGTTTTGTACAACCAGATAAAGAAACAACAAATCCATACCAAATAGGACATATATCCATATTCGAAATGAAAAGGCTCTTCATATAAATAAATAAACTACTCAAATTCTTGAGCCATCTTGCAGCCCCAAATCCGCAGCCTCTCTCTCCGCCTTATTCAACTCTATCTCCTCAACAAAAGTAGTTACGAGTTTTTCTTAGGTGCCCTCCCCCCGCCCCCCAAAAAAAAGTTTACGGTTGATCCTGAATATGTACAATAATAACCTTTTAAGTAACTTTAAGATTCATGCATCAAAACTCAATAGTTATAATATGTATGATTTATGGGTAATTTTTGTCGAGCACATGCTACACAACATCAAAATGTCTTAGAACAATACTCCTAAAAAACATATTAGTCGTACAAATCAACAATAAAATAAATCCGGTCCACCTAATGATGCAAAAATATTTTGCTTTTTCAATACTTTATACACACCTCTCATTTTCTTGTAACCGGTAGTTGTGTCGAATAAACCAGACATATTATTTACTGCATAATCAGTACATATGGCACAACATAACATGCACGAGTTGAAATCAAACAAGGGGACACCGTACAACAATAATCAATGCTATAGATGGACTGATGACGCTAGGTGGTAATCCCGCAAAAAAATAGATGAGGCTAGGCAGTAATGACGGCGGTCTTATTGTTGTACGGTAAGACCGCCTTCACTACCTACATAGATGCATGCATGCATTCAGGGCGCGTTTGGTTGGTCGCATTAGGTCGGGCCAGGCCCACGCGGGAAGAATCTGGCCCGTTTGGTTGCCTGGGCCGCATCAAAAACCTGGCCCGCACGAACCTCAAAGCAGGCCTCATCCTAGCTCTGGAGGAACAGCCATGTCGGTTGTTTTTGCGAGCTGGGCTCGCTCGAGCCACGCGTGGCGAGCGCCTGCACGCGTTGGGACACGCGGGAGTCGAGACGCGACTGCTCATAACTCCCTACGACCCTTCCATCACCTCCCTCGCCAGTTCACACCCACTTGCTCTCTCTCAACTCATCGCATGTTCGGTTTCTCCGATGGCAACGCCGCCGTCTCGACATGCCCCGCTCACTCTGCTCATCGCCGGCAGCAATCCCATCCAAGAGAGGTGGGTTGCTGGCCTCTCCGCGGCCACAGTAAATCTAGCGGCGGCACTACGAGCTCCCTCCCCTTTCTGCACCAAGCCGCCGCCCCGGGCCAATGCAGCGCCAGCGTCAGTCCCTCCAGCTCCGCCACCGGAGCCGATGGTCCTCTCCATCTGCTCCAACATTACGGGGATCCAATACCCATCGACGTCGTCCTTTGCAGACCCCTATTATGGGGGTATTTTTACCCCCCACACGAGGGTTTTCTCCTCTGCGTCCGGTGCAAGGGGAGAGGAGCTCGACGACGCCGACGTCATCTTCGAGCTGGGGGAATGGTCAGATCCTCTTCATCGGTGGTGGTAGCACCCCTCTTCCCGCCGGGGTTTTCACCATGGCCGGCGTACGCTACACCGGCGACCCCCACTGTAAGCTGTCAAATCCCCCTCTGCTTCTTAGTTAGGGTTCTTAGGGTAGTTCATGGTGTGTTAGATTAGATTGTGGCACGTACATTTGATCCGATTCGAGTGGATTCTACTAGATTCGATCGGATTCGGCCAGATTCAATGATAATCCACTGTTTTGGGGATGAACAAGAGTGCATGCTTACTTTGTTCATCCCACATGCCTAGATTGTTACTTTACTGCCAAATTGTTAGTTTGTAGTGCCAAATTATTTGTTCTTGGTGCTATTAATAGTGTATATGCTACTGTTGTTAGTTCTTATTGTTGTTGTTCATACTACTCTTGTTGCTGCTGTTGTTCATGCTACTCTTCTTGCTGATCTTGTTGCTAGGGTACGTGAGTGCATGTGACATGCAAGTAGGACATACCTGAATGCCAAAAATAGTAGGTGCAAGTAGGACATGTGAGTGGGGCTTCTTCTGATCGGTATTTGCGCTGATAACTGTAAGCAGTGGTAACTATAAGCATTGGTCAGAGTAGCACTAATAATGTATTAGTCCTTGGTAGTGATCATTGTAAGCTTTGTTCTGTGAGCATACATGATGGCCTAGTTGTTAGCTTTCATCATGTGTCATATGGGTTGCTAAGGTATGTCCATCTTGCTGACAAGATAATGAAGACGGAGTGGGACACAGCTGACGGTGGTGCGCAAGTCGTCGCCGGCGCAGAGAATGGGGAGGACCTGATCCCTACCAATAGGTGGTTGAAGAGGGTGGTGCTCCCAGGCAGGGTGGAGTACATGAGGACGCCGCTGGGCGCTGGTAGGAGGCCGAGGACCGGCCACGAGGAGGATGCACGGGAACTACGTGCAGATCGCTGACCAGGAGGACATCGTCATGCTCATCATCCCGCGTAAAATCAAGCCGGTGATGAAGCAATGGCTGGTCAGCAGCCCTCCTCGCGTCGTCAATCTCTCCGCCAACAAGTGGTGCGAATTTTGGGTCCAGTGCAGATGTTCAAGGGGCACATGGTGCTGGGGCGCAACTGGGAGTACTTCTGCCTCCGACACAAGGTCATCCCCGGCGACCTTGTTGTCTTCAAGCTCTCCGGCCTAGGGCCCCAGGTGCAGATCTACAATGCCAACAGCTCCAACATTTGCACAGTCCGCTGCAAGAAGCACAACTACATCGGTGACATCACTCAAGTCCTCTAGTTCGTCTGTCAAGTCTGAAACTCTGAACCATGCGTAGTAGTCTGAACTGAAGAACTTATCTTTTTTGTGAACATGTCCATATTTTGCCCGGGGGCAGCACCCTGGAGTCCAGCAGGGGCATGGGATGCTCTGTTGTTTTAAACTTATACCTAGTAGCTTATAATCTGCCTGTCTTTGCTTGTTCTTGCTGTTTTTGTGCTGCTATTGATCATAGTGTGTTGTGTAAGTGTTGTGTGCTGTTAAATGAGTGGTAACTCTACCACATTTGAAAAGGGTGAGCAGATCAAGTGCTGGCACATAACCAAACAGTTGTGCACACAACCAAACAGTTGTGTTTTGCATCTGCTCACACCTAAAGCACAAGCACAGACAGCCAAACAAGTTGCAGCCATCTAGGCCTGCAATGCAGGCAACCAATCAACATGTAGATGCTACTTCCTCCGTTCCTAAATGTAAGTCTTTTTAGACATTCTAAATGGAATACAACATACGGATGCATATAGACATATTTTAGAGTGTGGATTCACTCATTTTGCTCTGTATGTTGTCATTTGGTGAAATCTCTAGAAAGACTTATATTTGGGAACGAAGGGAGTAGTTTTTAGTCTGCATATGCTCGCGCCCTCATACGATCTGCATAGATGCATGCTTGAATGTAGGTAGTATGTACGAGGGGTTGTACCTAACGAGATATGCATTCGGTCTCTAAACAAAATAGAAAGGTTGGAAGATTACTAACTTTAGATACCCAGTGCGCCAAAGTCACCTGACGTTTCACTTCCGCTCGCCAGGTTGATTAAACAAAGCATCCAAGCGGAGGCTGAGTAAAAAAAATCGTTCCTCATTTCCATAATCCAATACCGAAGCCAAGCAATGGCACGCCAATGCATTATTACAAGTACATATCATACAGGCTACCGCCTAACCAACCCGAGCACAATTGACATTACTCCACCGGAACTCGTAACCAGTATGCCAGTATACACAAGAATGGAATCCACAAGGACACATATCCAAGAGAAAAATCAAGAGAACAAATCGTTCCTCCAGAACAATATGGTCTTTCATTGTGGCCTGTAGTAGTTGCTCTGGTGATGAGGAGGGTACGGCCCTGGGGCATTGTACGGTGCTTGTGGATACGGCCCTGGTTGCTGCTGCTGTGGCTGCTGCCCATTGTAGTACGGCCCGCGCCACCCGGGATACGCCGGTTGGCCATAGTCATGGCCAGGAGGCGGCTGATGCTGCTGTGGGTGCTGCTGGTACTGACCAGGCTGTGCTGCGCCATATGGAGGTTGCTGCGGTGGCGCGCCATAGGTGGGGTATGGCTGTGAGTATGGAGGTCTTGCCTCTGGTTGGGAGTAAACTGGCCTCGGGTCACCCCCAGGTGGAGCACCGTACGAGGACTGAGCATGAGGAGCATGTGGCGGTGGTGATGGACTGTGCTGATCCAGTGGAACAGAAGAGTTCCTCGGTGTGTTAGTGTTGTGGCTGGAAGATGACAAGTTGAAACCTGCTAACTTTCTTTGCACATCCTCGATCATTTCACGGCATTGGATGTTTCGTGTCATTATGAAGTCACTGCATTGTTGTTGTATCTTGCCGGTTGCATCCTGCCAAGGATCAAGAGTGTATCATCATCAGTAGTTCTGCCAAAAGGAGTCATCACTATTTATATCATCATTTTTTTGTGGGTGGGGGGGGG
>LR738709.1:368139596-368165954 GCA_902687465.1 Secale cereale | reverse complement strand
GGGGGGGGGGGTGCAGTCACACAAACCTGTAAAGACACGTAAAAATTTAGGCCATCATTCATGTTCTTCTTAATTGCCTGGTATTTAGCAACAGCTGCAGCAATTTGCTTGTAACATCTCTCACGAGCAACTGAAAAGTTATGTTTCACAAATTAGGACAATAGTTGGTTGATTGAAAAGCATCTTGTATTACAGGCCTATAAAAAAAACATAAATACTGCACAGAAGGAACTCGGACTGGGACATCATTTCCAAGCTACATAGAAGTATCAACAAAGCTCGTACTTGAACTTGAGATAGGAGTAAACAGAAGTGGTATCCATTGAAGGAACTTTACTAACAAATGATGCACGGAAGGGAAGAGTGTGCATACAAGCAAATACACAGCCTGCCACTTTAAGTACATAAGTGGTCAAAGGGAGAACATAATCGTACGAATAACTATGATTAAAAATTGTTGAAACTGTCACAGATATGACCGAAACAATAGCTATCCAATCCAATTGTACAAGGAATATAAATGGAGAAATCATTCCTAAATCATTTGCTGGTACAACCGTAAAACACTAAGTACATTCAAGATTGTATCAAGCCACTTCTAAATCTATTGATGAAGAAATATAAAGGGTTACCTTTGTAATCATCTAGATTGAATACAGCAGCAAATTGCGCATTTTGTTCCTGTGGGAGGATCCAAACACAAGTAGTGTTAGACACAGGAAGAAAGAACGTCAAATGTAGCATTGTCGATTGTTTGAAATGATTTTTAGGGCCTTGCTTTCTTTGCCAATAATATTGGTTGCAAATCATTGATGCTTCTAAATATTGGATGCAAATCGTTAATGCTTCTAGACCTTCTCTTAATATATATAGACATTATCAATGGGATATATCTAAGTAAAAATATTAGCAGAAAGAATGTCTGCACCAAACTACCAGAACAAAATTTGTCCCAGAGTAGACTAAACAAGTCTTTATCACGAAGAACTGGGGCTTTACCTGTATTTGCAACAATAATTGTTCCTGTGCTACAATGTTATCAGCAATTTCAGCACAGATAGGATCATACTTCGCAATCTCCTTCCTAAAAAGATCATCATGTGCTCCAACACCAGCCATCAACTTAGGGAGTATATCATCCTAGCACAAAATGAATGAATGCCCCAAATCTCAGTACACAAAATCAACTAGAGTTATAGACAACATCACAGACATGTTACATACGTATACTACTATTTTTGCCAACATCAAATTCAGTTATGCAAGGACCACCAAACTTGAAAAGCGAAGTCACAACACCTCCTTGAAATCTCGACAGGTTGAGGTGGAAGTTAACAAGAGTGCAAAGCAGAAAATGAATTGTTCCAGCATGAGTAGCAAACTAAATGCAAGGGTCTCATTAAAGGTTATCACAAATTAGTACTCCCTCCATAAAGAAATATAAGAGCGTTTAGATCACTAGTGATATAAACGCTCTTGTATTTCTTTACAGAGGAAGTATTAGTATAGCGCTCCCATGAACATAAAACATCTCATACATAAGCACGACTCGCCCACCGCGATGATAACTGGAAAATTGCTTGCGATTGATTCAATTACCAGACTCCATCAGGGCAGTAACAAGTGAAAGGTGCACTTAACGCGCTAGCTTCTTAAATTGCCTAGGTGGAAATGTAAAACATGAATGTTTCACATGTATGCATACATGGAACAATTAGAATTCAACTTGAAGAAGGATTGCATACGGATTCTTGCGACTACTGTAGATGACAGCTAGAATATTCACATGAAAAATAATCATTTTGCAGGTCATTACCAAGATCAGGCACCCAATGTTCGCTAATATAGAGTATTTGCAAGACAGTTAGCAAACAAAATACAGCACCAGAAGATTACTAGGGTGACATTCTAGAGCTCAGGCTTGATGGTTATGAATGTGGAGATCAAAATAAGCCTCACAACATTAAAGGAATGTACCTTTCTCTTCATTTCCTTGAGATGGTCTTCAAGGCCTGCCCTTTGTGCACCAAGAGATTCCAGTTGCCTCTGTGTCGACACATCAATTAGTTTTACCAAGCTTAAAGAAACAAGTCAAGCCTGCTACATGTTCGCCAGCTAACAAAAATAGGTGCATTACCAAGCTTTGTTTAAGGGCTCCAACGATAGCATCTTCATTCCCATCCAAGGACATGATAGGCCTTGAAATACTTGGTAGTGCAGACTCTATCTGCAGACATATAAAATCATCTTTTAAGTTTTAACTAACAAAGAGGTGAAGAACTCAATAGTGATGAATAATAGGGTGCAGTTCATTGCGAAGTAGATCAAGAAAGTTTCAAAATCGTAAGAATAATTTTAGTTCAATACAGTGTTAAACTCTTACCGGTCTTCTGTCAAGAATAGACATCAAGGGGTAGCTCTCCTTCACATCTCGCTCGATCAAAGCATCACTCGCAGCCGCTTTTTTAAGATTACCAGCAAAAAGATTCAATCGGTCTTGAATGTTCTTTGTTAGGGTGCTTGATTGAGGCCTAGTCCAACGACTTCCGAATTGCGTCCGGAATTGAGCATCTTCACTTGCCTCCTTCTGCAGCATCTCTTCAGTCTGAACAAGCAACTCCTGATTGACCCTATTCAAATCTCTAAGCTGCTGCAACTCAGCTTCCAAGCCAGCTGGGCCACCGCTTATCTGCACAGCCTCAACATCTTCCTTCAAATCTGCAGGTATGCTGACATTACCTTCCAATGATAGAATAGAATCAGGCAAGTCCATTTCCTTCAGCCTAACTCTAGTGATCTCACTAGATTGCTGAAGTTTCTCTGCCTGGGTCCGAATGATATCATCTACCATCTCTGTGTACTTAGAAAGGGCCTTCATGCTGCCATCAGGCACCAGTGATGAAAAAAGCCTCTCATTGCTAGCATCTAGAACTTCAGCCAAAGAAGTAGATTTTACAAGGGAAGCTGCAGGCAGAGCTCCCAAAGTACCCGCCTCTGGAACCCGCATCAGATAGACACTATTGTTCTCCTTCATGGCCCTCTCCAAGTTGGTTTTCATGTTACTCTCCAGCTTATTAACAGAATCCAGAAGTGGCGCAGCAACTCCCTTAGCTGCCTTCTTGGCATCAGCCAAGGCGTTCATTCCAATCTTTAGGCGCGCAATTTCCTGAGCAATTTCTTCTTGCTGATGAAGATCCAATGAAAACCTATAGCAAGCATCAGCATAGAATTGAGCTGCCTTGAGCTGGACATGAGAAACCCATGTCCTGTCAAAGTGCTGACTAAGAGGAGGTGCACAGAGAGCTGCATAAGCTTCTTCATAGAATACGCCCACCTGAAAGCACAACAAGTAAGGCAGATGGCACATTTGAAATCAAAGTTACAGAAATGCGAAGGAATGTGGTATCATGAAGTTGAGCTAACTGTAAAGCATCAACATGCAAATTCTGCCAAAACAAGCAAATCTAGCAGGACTAGATTAAGAAAAAAAAAACTCTATTGCAAATATGAGACAAAGGAAGGCGGGGAAATTGATCATACATGATTGTCTTCATCAAAATGTGTTGTAAACAAATGACTTAATCACGGCACGAGTTATCAGGTTCGCCATAATATCAGGATAAACATACTGCACTAACATGGTGTTCAGCATAGTAAAACTCAATAGCTGTCAAAACTTCACTAGACAAATTCCCCAAACTATATCATATTATAGTGTTCAAATTCACTTATGGCTGCTAACTATAGTGTGGTTGTATAAACGAGTGCAGAAGGTAACAACCCGAGCTGCCTGTTAGTTTTAATTAGACTCATCAATACCCTGAGATAATCACAAGGTCATAGAACAGTAGGCACAGACCTGGCGTGCCACCTTGGAGCATAGCGCGGGCGGCTTCCCACCAGCTATGACCTTCTCGAAGAAGCACTCCTGCGCCTGCGCCAGCATGAGTTTCTCGAGCATCGCCGCGCAGTCGGGCGTGACATCGACGGTGGTGGCCCCAGCGGCGACGGCCTTGGCAGCGACCCCACTCTCCTTGAGCCAGGCGAAGGCCCCCGCGGCGCTCTGGAACGCGCCGCAGGCGGTCCTGATCCCCACGTCGGTGGTGCGATCGGCCGCGAGGGCGATCTGCGAGTAGACGGCGCCGAGGTTGAAGAGCACGGCAGCCTTCTCGAGGTGGACGGAGGGCAGGCTGACCTTCTTGTTGGTCTTGAAGGCGTCGTGCCAGGTGAAGGAGAGGGAATGGACGTGGGCGCGGTCGGGGGAGATGGGGAAGCGGGGCTCGACGAGGGCGAGCGCGCGGGCGTAGGCCAGGAGCGCGGCGCGGCGCTGCTCGAGGGAGGAGGAGTCCGGGAGGGAGGGGCTCTCGACGGCCGCGGCGCGAAGGTCGCGCACGGCGCAGAGGTCATCGTCGGCGGTGGCCGCGTCGCGCTCCGAGTAGGCGGAGGCGATGTACTGGCGGAGCGGGCGGTAGAGGTCGACGGCCGTGGCCTTCTTCTCGTGGATCGCCAGCATGACGTTGGCCGCCATCGGGGCGCGGTGGCCGGAGGGGAGGGGGGAGGAGGAGGGGATCGGGGTCAGGGGTTGGGGGTAATTGCTTCGAGGTGAAGAAATTTGGGGGTAGTTGGAATTGTCGCGTTGGAGAGACTATAGACTAGAGAGATTGCAGCCGGGGCCCGGTGACTGTGAGCGGAGAGATTACTTCGCCGCGTTGGGGACTCACGAGAGGATGACGGAGTGGGACACGCGACGCTGTCTGGGTCGGAACGGCTTAGGGCATGTACAATGGTTGATAAGGTAGTCTTATTTTAAATTTTGCATGTAATTTAGAGATGATAAAAAAGCATGTCTACAATGGGTCATCTCTTAGCCTTATCTTCAATAACTAGTTATTTCTAAAAACATGATGAGACATATTGTGCTAAGAGATCATCTTTTGCCTTCTCTTAATTAAGAGAAGACAAACCTTCTCTTATGATTTCTCTCTCCTCCACCTCATCATTTATCCTACGTGTCATTGGTAAGCTAGAACCATTGTACATGCCCTTAAACGCCATCTCTCAAGTCTCAAGCTAGCCGCCACAGCCCACAGCCCCACACGGCCGGTCGACTAGTGTGCTATAGGAGCAGTAGGAAAAGAAAAAAAGGGTTCCGTTCATTTATACTACCTCCGCCTATTATACAAGAATAGTTTTGTACATGCGAACCAACCTGTGATTGAGATGGTTAGGTGGACAGTTGTATCCCCAACCCATCAAGGTTCAAATTCTGGTGCTCACATTATTCCTGTATTTATTTCAGAATTTCCGGTGATGCGCTTTCAGTGGAGGAGACGTTCCCGTCGACGACGAGGCGCCTAAGGTGACTTCGTAAATCTCAAGATGATATGCTGGCTTAGTCTCTCGGAGGTGCTCATAGGGATAGGGTGTGCGTGTGTGCGTTCATATGGGTGAGTATATGCGCGTGTATATGAGCGCTTGCGTCTGTACTGATGCTCAAAAAAAAAAAGAATAGTCTTGTACACTACACTAGTGTCAACAATGATCTTATATTATGGAACGGAGAGTGTATCATTTACGAAAAAAATGTGTGTTTTTAACACAGTACAAAGCACGCCCTAAGAGCAACTCCAACCGAGGTACCCATTTCGTCCGCCGCCGTCTGTTTGGGTCGGCGCGGACAAAAATGAAGACCCAAGACACCGACTCATTCGCAAAACGCTTCAGCTTCGCGTCAATGGCCCGCAAATACATCAGCGCGAACGCGAAGCGGACGCCTCGCGCGTCTTCTCGGTGTCCGCCGCGTCCCATCTAGCGGTCGTCCAACTACCGCGGGCAGCATAATTTATGACGATCGCCGCCTCAGGCCCACGTGTCAGCGACGGCGGTCGGCTTTTTTTAATCCAAGCGTGCGGGGGGCGTCCTCATTCGCTCGAGAAGTCCCCCGTACCCCATCTCGCCACCCTCTGGTCCCATAGCCATCCCTCTCCCCCGCCGTCTTCCCGCAAGGATGGGTTTCTTCTTCGGCACGGGCAAGGGCAAGAGCCCGCCACCCCTCTCCCCCGCCTTTCCCCGCCCACGCCGTCGTCTTCCCGCGGGCCGATGCAGCACGTGAACGTCCCAGTGCGACACCGGTGGGCGCTACTGACGCTGGAGCAGTGCCGCGACTTCGCCTACGACGTCGACCCATCCTATTGGGCATGTTGGTTAGCCTTTGAGCACGAGGAGGCCAGGCTGCGCGGCGTCCTGCTACTTGTGAACTGTGTAAGTAAATTCCCCGAAGAGGAGGGGATGATGCAGCACAACGACGATAAATATTTCACTTAGTTACGAAACCAAGATTATCAATCCAGTAACAGAACCATGCAAGCTATGTAAACAACACCTGCACACAAACAACAAATCCTCGCAACCCAGCGCATAGAGGGATTGTCAATCCCTCTTGGGTAAAGTAGTATGATAAAAAAGACAGATTGATAGATGCAAATAAAATAAAAGCAAATAAAACACAGCAAAATATTTTTGGGTATTTGATAACATCGGTCTAAAATAAAAGAAGCAAATAAATTGGAAACGCAAATAGCAATATGGATCTAAAAGTCTATGATGATAAATAGAACTGGGGTCGTAGGTTTCACTAGTGGCTTCTCTCAAGAGAATAGCATACAGTGGGTAAACAAATTACTGTTAGGCAATTGATAGAGGAGCAAATAGTTATGACGATATCCAAGACAGTGATCATGTATATAGGCATCACGTCCAAGATTAGTAGACCGACTCTTGCCTGCATATACTACCATTACTCCACACATCGACCGCTATCTAATATGCATCTAGTGTATTAAGTTTATGAAAGAACGGAGTAATGCCTTAAGAACAATGACATGATGTAGACAAGATCTATTCATGTAGGAATAAACCCCATCATTTTATCCTTAATAACAACGATACATGTGTGTCATGTCTCTTTGTGTCACTGGGATTGAGCACCGCGAGATCGAACCCATTACAAAGCACCGCGAGATCGAACCCATTACAAAGCACCTCTTTCCATTGCAAGATAAATCAATCAAGTTGGCCAAATAAAACTGAAATATAAAAGAAGAAATATGAGGCTATAATAATCACGTATGGATAAAAATATATCTGATCATAAACTCACAATTCATTGGATCCCAACAAACACGCTGTAAAAAGAGTTACATTAAATAAATCTCCGAATAGAACATTGTATCGAAGATCAAAAAGAGAGAAGAAACTATCTAACTACTGCCTATGGACCCGTAGGTCTGTGGTAAAACTGCCCATGCATCATCGGAGGAGCACCGATGAGGATGATGAACCCCTCCGTGATCGTTTTCCTCTCAGGCGGAGTGCCGGAGAAGGGCTCTAGATTGGATCTCGTGGTTCTAGAACTGACTGAAACAATTTGTCTCCGGCTCCTCTAGGGTTTCTGGAATATTGTGGTATTTATAGAGCTCAGAGGCGGTGGAAAGGGTCTCCGTGGGTCCCACTACCCACCAGGCCGCGCTAGGGGCCTGGGGCGCTCCCTGGTATCTCGTGGGCCCCACTGGCCTTCCCTTGTGCACTTCCTTGACTCCCTGGATGTCTTCTGGGCCAAAAAATCTCCAAAAAGTTTTGTAGCATTTGGACTTGGTTTGATATTGATATTTTGCAAAGTAATAAAAGCAAAAAACAGCAACTGGCACTCGTGTCGCGGGATATCCGCGGCCACCTATGAGAGCGGGCGGCCCCTTGCTGGTTCGGCGGGGGGACGGCGCGTTGCACAAAGAGCAGAACGGCACACGGCAGCGCGGCGGAGAGCACACAATCGATTTACCCAGGTTCGGGCCGCCGCGAGGCGTAAGACCCTACTCCTGCTTTGGTAGATTGATGGTGGAATGGATGTGGTGGTGCGTAGTACACTCACCCGGCAAGACGTGCCTCAGGGTCGCAGCGACTACGCACGTATGGTGGCTTGGGCTCATCAACTTTTCAACCCCTCCTACGGGTGCCATGGGCCTCCTTTTATAGATTAAGGGGTCACCAAAGTGGCAAAATGGACATTACCAACTGATATGACATCGAGCAGTGCTATCATACCTAACTCTGTGGGCTGACAAGGCGCATTGAATGCACCGCTTAGTGTCACATCGCTGGTCGTCCAGCAAGGCTTGCCGGGCTGTCTTGCCAGCTCCGCTTCTGCTCTAAAAGATCGTGGATGTCGCCTAGAGGGGGGTGAATAGGCGCTTTAAAATAATTACGATTTAGGCTTGAACAAATGCGGAATAAACCTAGCGGTTAATTTGTCAAGCACAAAACCTACAACAACTAGGCTCACCTATGTGCACCAACAACTTATGCTAAGCAAGATAAACAACTAGGTGATAGCAAGATATATGACAAGAAACAATATGGCTACCACAAAGTATAGTGCATAAGTAAAGGGCGAGGGTAAGAGATAACCGAGGCACGCGGAGACGACGATGTATCCCGAAATTCACACCCTTGCGGATGCTAATCTCCGTTTGGAGCGGTGTGGAGGCACAATGCTCCTCAAGAAGCCACTAGGGCCACCGTAATCTCCTCACGCCATCGTACAATGCAAGATGTCGTGATTCCACTAAGGGACCCTTGAGGGCGGTCAACGAACCCGTACAAATGGCAACCCTTGGGGGCGGTCACCGAACCCGTACACTTTGGCAACCCTTGAGGGCGGTCATCGGAACCCGTCAAATTGCTCGGGGTGATCTCCACAACCTAATTGGAGACCCCGACGCTTGCCCAGAGCTTTGCACCACAATTATTGAGCTCCGAACACCACAAAGGTTGGGGCTATCTCCCAAAGGACACCACGAAGCTTCACCACAACGTAATATTGCTCCGAGGTGACCTCAACCATCTAGGGCGCCCAAGTACCCAAGAGGAACAAGCTCAAGGGTACCAAGCACCCAAGAGTAATAAGCTTCTCAACTTGCAACCTCCACGTATCACCGTGGAGAACTCAAACCGATGCACCAAATGCAATGGCAAGGGCACACGGAGTGCCCAAGTTCTTCTCTCCCAAATCCCACCAAAGAAACTAATGCTAGGGAGGGAAATGAGATGAAGAATGGAGAATAGAACACGAATAACTCCAAGAATTAGATCCAAAGGGTTCCCCTCACAAAGAGGAGAAAGTGATTGGTGGAAATGTGGATCTAGATCTCCTCTCTCTTTTCCCCCAAAAACTAGCAAGAATCCATGGAGGGATTGAGAGATAGCAAGCTCGAAGAAGGTCAACAATGGGGGAAGAACACGAGCTGAAAGGATAAAGTTCATTGGGGAAGAAGACCTCCTTTTATAGGTGGGGAAAAATCCAACCGTTATGCTTACAGCCCGCACGGAGCGGTACTACCGCTAGGGCGGTAGTAGCCCTTTGAACACAATAGGCAAAAAGGCCAGAAGAACCGTCCGAGCGGTAGTACCGCTATCCCTCACTACAAAAAAAAGACACATTCGTGACATTTTGGGCCGAACGATTTTTTTTCTGTCATACTTATGACACTTCTATGACAATAATTGTGACAAAACACGATATCATCATAGATGTGGTGGGGTCCTACTTCTATGACAAAAAATCATGACAGAAAATGGGCTTTTCGTCCTGGGCGGGCCGGAGACGCAGCTGCATGACATTCTTTGGGCCGTCCATGATGGAAAAAATCGTGGTAGAAGCGAGGGCGAGGAAAATATCGAGATGTTCCCGGTTACGGTGGGTGGTCGGGGCCAAGCGATGCGCGTTTCTCTCATACACGCACGCGCGGGGGTGCGAGGCGTTGGGCTCTAACTGAACCCGAGTGATTACACTGCAGGCTACGCGTTACTGAACCCGAGCGATCGATCGATGGCTGTTAACTGAACCTGATCGAGCGATTCCTTCGCTACTGCTGCTAACTGAAGCCAGTCGATGCTGCCTCTGGATGAACAGTGAGCGTTGCTGAGGGGTTTGGACGAACAGTTCCCGGTGGGGGTGGATGAACAGGACCCTGTGGTGTTGCCTCTGGATGAACAGGACCCCGATCGATCGAGCCGGTTGGGGCTGAATGAACAGGACCCCGTGGAGGGCTAGATGAACAGGACCACCCCGTCGAGGGCTGGATGAACAGTAGACGGTGGAGGGCTGGATGAACAGTAGCTCGTGGAGGGGTGGTTGAACAGGAGCCCGTGGAGAGGGCTGGTTGAACAGTAGCCGGTGGAGTAGCGCGCGGTGAAGGTTGGATGAACAGGAGCCCGTGGATGAACAGTCGTGGGTGGAGGCAGGAGGAGGTCGATGGTGGATGAATAGTAGCCCGTGGAGGCTGGAGGGGGTTGACGGTGGAGATGAACAATATCCCGTGGAGTCCCGTTTTGCGGTACGCCACACCCCTCCCGATGAACAGGACCCCCGTTTCAACCGTAGCGCTCCAACACAAGTCTGTTTCCTCCGTTTTGCGGTACGCCACACCCCTCCCGATCAACAAGACCCCTATTTCGACCGTAGGAGGTCTGTTTCCTCCGTTTTGCGGTACGCCAGACCCCTCCCGATGAACAGGATCCCGTTTCGACCGTGGCCGGTCGAACACAAGGCCGTTTTCTCCGTTCTGCGATACGCCAGGCCTCGTTTCCATCGGCTGTTCCATTCAAGCCCTCCTGATGAACACGACGACACATTCTGTTCCGACCCAGTCGGTTGGCTCCCCAAGAACACGACGACGACGTTGTTTCTCCATTCCAACCCAGCCATGTACACGAGCCCTGGCCGTACGTATGCGCGAGTAGGCGCTCGAGACCCTGCCCGTATGTACGTACGTGGCCGTATTTTCTTTCTTGCACACTTGACGTTGTACGTACGTGTACATGCTACGTGCGCGCCTCTACTACGACATGTGCGCGCCTCTACATCGACCAGTATGTACATACACGTTCGCGACCAGAATGACAACGCTACGTACGCTTCGACCAGGTGGGTCCCGACTGTCAGGCACTTCCTTGCCTGCGAAGATGTAGCTGGTGGGTCCCAGCAGTCAGGGGGGCGAATCGTTTTTTTGCCCGGACGCACTTCCTTGCGTGCGAAGATGTAGCTGGTGGGTCCCAACAATCAAGGGGAAACAATTTTTTCGCGAAATACGGTGGCCCGTCTGGTGGGTCCCCGCTGTCAGGTGGAGGAATAATTGTTTTGCGCGTAATAAGGAGGCACTTCCTTGCCGCGACCATGGACCTAGCTGTCAACCTCTCCACGTACAGTCCACGTCTGGTGGAAGCCGTTCATTGACCACGTTGACCACGCCGCGCCGAGAGCACCAGGGCGGTGGACGACGACGAGGCCTAGGAAGGGGACGACGCGGAGCCGGGGAAGACGCGGCAGTGGATGCCCACACGTAGAGGAGTATGAGGGTTCACTGGTTCTCTGTGATGTGAGGCTGCCGTCGTCGTAGAATAACAGGGGGTGTGGGTGAGTAGAGGGATGGCCTGGCCAGCGGTTGGAGTAGTAGGGGGTGGTGAGGCCTCCACCACATCGCAGCCGTCCACGGGAGGCAAGAGCACGAGGCACGACCGGCGCTGGTTTGGCCGGCTGGAGCAAGAAGACCAGAGGTTGAAGAAGCACTACGGCTGTTGGATGGACATCGTACGGTCACTGGAGCTAGAATCGTGCATATTGACTAAGTTGACAAAGCCCTCCGTCCCCGTCAACTTAGTAGGCCCACAAGTCAGCCTGCCACTATACTGGGTCCCCGCTAGCAGGGGGAGTATTCATTTCTTGTGCGTAATAAGGAGGCACTTCCTTGCGCGCGAAGATATAGCTGGTGGGTCCAAGCTGTCAGCGGCGGTAACGTTTTTTTCGCGAAATACATAGGCCCTTTCGGTGGGTCTCAGATGTGAGGTGGAGGAATCATTATTTTGCGTGTAATAAGGAGGCATTTCCTTGCGTGCGGCCATGGACCCAGTTGTCAGCCTCTCCACGTACAGTCCACTTCAGATGCATGTCGATCGTTGACCACGTTGACCAGGTCGCGCCGAGAGCACCAGGACGGTGGACGACGGCGAGGCCTGGGAAGGGAACGTCACGGAGGCAGGGAAGACTCGCAGTTGTTTCCCACGCGGAGGGGAGTACGACTGTACAAGGGTTTACTGGTTCGTCTGCTGTCGCCGGAGAATAATAGCAGGTGTGGGTGAGTAGAGGGATGGTTAGGCCAGCGATGGGAATACGGTGGGGCGGTGAGGCCTGCATGGCAGCACAGCCGGCCGCGGGGAGGAGGGAGCAGGCAGTCCCGTCGGCGCTTGTTTGAGCGGTTGGAGTAGGAAGAGCAGAGATTGAAGAAGCACGACGGCCGTTGGATGGGCATCCAACAGTCACTGCTTGTGCGTCAACCTTTTTTTAAGAAAGTCTCAAATCTGTGGAAAACATCATACAACCCATCTGCCATTATTTCTAATAATGTATAGCCCATTTGCTAATTCTTAAGGGTTTTTTTTGGCGCCCGTATTCTTTTTGTTAGCATTACAGTCCATACTGTGGTCACGGTTAAAAAATTATACGAAATTTTGCATATTTCGGTGCGGTTAGAACTGTTTTTAATCCCGAAATTTCGAGTCACATTCAACTAATTTTAAAAATAAATGTATATCAATATAAAATCCAACAAATTATCCACGCATAAAAATCAATGCAATTTAAAATCTTGAAATGAAAAAAAGAAATTTGAAACTAATTGCCGGTTTGATGTGTTTAAAAAATGTACAACCCATTTCTCATTACTGATAGGCCATTTTCTCGGCCAGCCGAATGAAGCTCTCCTCGTCTTGAAAGATTTGCAGCCCAACAGGCTTGACAAAGCGACTTACTTGGCAAATCACAAAAAACTGGGTTGTGGCCGTGGACCCAGCTGTCAGCCTCTCCACATACAGTACTCTTCCGATGGAAGTCGGTCGTTGACCACATTGACCACGCCGCGCCGAGAGCACCAAGGCGGTGGACGACGGCGAGGCCTAGGAAGGGGACGACGCGGAGCTGGGGAAGACGCGGTAGTGGATGCCCACACGGAGAGGAGTACGAGGGTTCACTGGTTCGGCTGCGGTGTGAGGCTGTCGTCACCGCAGAATAACAGGAGGTGTGGGTGAGTGGAGGGATGGCCTGGCCAACGGTAGGAGTAGTATGGGGCGGTGAGGCCTCCGCGGCAGCACAGCCGGCCACGGGAGGCAGGAACAGGCGGCACCACCGGCGCTTCTTTGGGCTGCTGGAGCAAGAAGACCAGAGGTTGAAGAAGCACTAAGGCCGTTGGATGGACATCGTACGGTCACTGGAGCTAGAATCATTCATATTGACTAAGTTGACAAAGCCCTCCGTCCCCGTCAACTTAGTAGGTCCACAAGTCAGCCTCCCACTGTGGTGGGTCCCAGCTGGTAGGGGGTATTCATTTTTTTATGCGCAATAAGGAGGCACTTCCTTGCGTGCGAAGATATAGTTGGTGGGTCCGACCTGTCAGCGGAGGGAACATTTTTTTGCGAAATATAGAGGCCCTTCCGGTGGGTCCCAGATGTTAGGTGGAGGAATCATTATTTTGCATGCAATAAGGAGGCATTTCCTTATGTGCGGCTATGGACCCAGCTGTCAGCCTCTCCACGTACAGTCCACGTCCGATGGATGTCGTTCGTTGACCACGTTGAACACGCCGCGCCGAGAGCACTAGGGCGGTGGACAACGGCGATGCCTACGACGGGAATGACACGGAGCCGGGGAAGATATGGCAGTGGCTGCCCACGCGGTGGAGAGTACGAGGGTTGACTGGTTCGGCTGCCGTCGCCGAAAATAACAGGAGGTGTGGGTGAGTAGAGGGATAGATAGGCCAGGGATGCGAGTATATGATGGGGCCGTGAGGCCTGCCCGACAGCACAGCCGGCCACGGGAGACGGGAGCAGGCGGTTCCAACGGCGCTGGTTTGGGCGGCTGGGGCAGGAAGATCAGAGACTGAAGAAGCACGATTGCCGTTAGATTGACATCTAACGGTCTGACGCTGGTAGAGTCGGTTGTTGACTAAGTTTCTTTTTTGATAAACCTTGCGTATGCATGAACTTAGTAGGCCCACAAGTCAGCCTCCAAATCTGTGGCACACAACATAGAGCCCATTTGCTATTTTTTCAATAATTTGCAGCCCATTTGCTAATTCTTAAGTAATTTATTACAGCCCATTTTCTGCTCAGGACCACGGTCAAAAAGTTCAACCTTATTTTGCATATTTCGGTGGAGTCTGAACTTTTGTAATCTCGAAATGACATTTTTTAAGAACTTATTGTGCCAAAAAAATTGTTTTGTTTTTGTAAGCAAATAAGACGTGGGACAATTGAGTTGGTTTAAGGGAAAACCAGTGGTAAAAAAATCAGCGATGGGAGGGAAAACAACAACAACAAAAATAAGGATGTAAATATGAAAAGTGAATTTTATGTATTTTCAATATAATGATACGTGTATATGAACTAGTAAAACTATAGGTAGAGATTAGAAAACGGATGTAGGACATGCGTTTCAAGAGGAAAATAGAACTGGGTTGTGTGTTTGATTCAGTAAAAAAAGTGCCTGCGGATGTTGTAAGACAAAATATAACTAACGCTGGCGAGCCAGAGGCCAGTAGATACCTGTTGGATCTTTGTGACCCGTTGTCGTCATGGGCTGGGCCTGTTAAAAACAAAACCAAGCCTGGGCAGTCTACAGCCTAGTTGAAACTTGCTCGACCTGAAAAAACAATATACGTGCTCAATAAACGAGCGAATTCTGCAAGTACGGACTGGTAACTAGGATGCAGCAGGGATATTGTTTTTTATTATGATAATAAGAGCATGCACTTGTTTCGAAATTTTTGGAGAATTGGGAATTCGAATGGCAGGTGCTTATGCTACCCATCAAACCAAAATCAGGTGCCTGAAAAATTGTTTCGATACAAATGATTCAGCTTTATATCCACGTCGACCCTCGGCATGATGGTTGGAAGCAAATGCCAAGTTCATACCAAAAGACCGTTAAAAACAATACCAACTTGCAAACGACAAGGTAGTACAAGTACCAATACCAAACTAACTTATAATCTTTTTACTCCTGGCCCTAGTGTTCATCTGGTAGAAAATCTTGTAGAGGACCAGCTCCCGCTCCTTCTCTTGCTCCAGGTCCCCGAGGTGGTACTGGTGCATCACCCAGTTGGTCCTTTGCTGGTCAAAGTTCTTGTTGGTGTGCAGCACCAGAACCTTTTTGCTGCCCGTCGGCCGGCCGTTGACCATCACCGGCAAGGTATTGCCGGTGTTGTGCCACATCGCGTGCATGCCGCACTCCGACTGTATCTTGCAACGCGTCCACGTGCCCCTTTTGAACACCCTGGAATTGTGTTGGAAGAAATGCTTGCTTAGGCCACTCAGTGTGATACCTGCAGTATTGTCGAATACATGTTTTAGTGTACGTAGTTGGCATTTTCATAACATCTTTGGCATGTTGCAGTCACTTGTTTCACTTTTAATTAACTGTCAAATTGTAATTGCTTCACCATGTCTGCGTCTAAAAAGAAAAATAGAGTTATAAACAAACGAATATGTTTGTGCAAGTAGACGACCGATTGATCTCTTACCTGAAAGTTTCTCAGGATGGGTGTAGCATATGCCGTGCTCGCTGTCGGTGGTTGGTATGAATAAATCGATGAGAGGGTGAGATCTCGCGCTGCCAGCACTCACTTTGACCTCAAGGTGCTCGATCAGCTCCTGATCCATGGGATTGAACTTGACGCCAGCCGGTAGCACCGGCCAATCCTTCTTCGACTTGCATGGGTTAATTCCAGTTATATGGTACTCAATGTATGATCAATCGACTGTTTTAAGTGAATGATGAAAGATTTCGATAGACAAGTGGTACTCCAAATCTGAAGTTCAGAATACCCGAACACGCCGTTGGGATTCTTGTGTCACCTCACGCGCAGCATGTTGTCACGTCAATTCAATGTGTGGATATGATGAATAATTTGACCGACGTATACTAGTACTGCTACTGTACTACTTACTAGTCGTATTTAGTGTCACATTTAAACCATAGGTTTAACTAACAAGTACGCACTTCAAGCCTAAGTGATATATATATATATATATATATATATATATATATATATATATATATATGCACAGCATCTCCATCATCATTATCAGTACATCCCGCGCAGGTGAGTTAGGATGCACTTGATCCCAGAAAGGTATCTATCCTTCAAACCAGAGGAGTGCTTCAAACTAACAACAGTACATAATATCCAACAAAAGAGGGTCGTGCTACAGCATCAGAATACATGGCTCAGTCTACATATCAGTACGAATCAAATTGTGCATATTTGCTGTTGGCATGAACCACATCGCCGCATGTCGGGTTTGCAAAAGCCATCCATCGCATGGAAGCTTGATGCCTTTCACACACTAAAGATTATCTGGCAACAAGCTGTGTCGACGAATCTCTGGATATGGTGATTCATGAAACCCATGGTATGATGTGTAAACACAGTCCCCCCTAGCGAATGGAAGTTGCATAACACGGTGATCATCGCCGGTGATATGATCGATGATTGGTTGGATGACCGGATAATTGAGCCCGAGGAACATGGAGTGGTTGCCGAGGTTGTAAACCCGCCTCCAATTGAATACGCCTGGCCCAACGGAGCTGGGATCTTTCTCGAACACGAAGCAGCCATAGCCATCAATGTCACGAACGCCCCAGGCATTGTACTACATGCGGTTTGATGAAATGGTTTGGTCAATTTGGTACGTGCAAATGAGCATCAAATGACCACCGTCGCTGAACGAGCGATAAACCACCACCCATCGGCTGGTATGATTCCAGGTCCTGGAATCATGAAGGCCAGCACATTTGCGTCAGCTGCAACAATTCAAATTGGAGACCAAAAGGACAAAAATAAACAATCATATTCAGAGTATGTGTGGAATTAAGATTATTATAACAGTGACACATATCATAGATAGAGAATTGCAATGCCGTGGTCATAATCATACCCCAAGTTTTAAAAAATAAGCTAATGGCTTTCATATTCTAGCAATATATCATGGTTCAAACATCATGTAACAATGAGAGGAAAACAGATATGACAGGGCCTACTCATATTCTGCCATAGCACTTACTACAATTATCATATAAACTCTAAGCAATAACATGCGCTGTTATAAAAATCCTGGAAATGAGAGTAACATATAGCAATCATGAGGTTATATTCATAATATCTATTCTAACAATCATTAGATACCAATTGTTCTCATATCAACTCTAACAATAACATGTGTGGTCATAAAAATCTAGGAAATGAGAGGAACGTATAACAATGATGTGGTTATAGACATACTATATATTCTAAATTTGTAACAATGAACATGTAGTCGTATTCTTAAGGTAAAGATGAGATGAGATAGAACAATTACACGATGATAGATTCCACCAGTATAGGCAGCCAATCTGTGCGTCGACCACATAAACGATGCCATCGTGCACTATAGCATCAGACATAAGTGTTTGGTAAAGAGGATCGACGATGAGACATAACCATCAATGGCGACTGGATTCCAGATAGACTAATCCCATGTTGAACACGACAATGAGCTTGTAATCCATGTAGTCTTCTGATGGTGTGGGCACTTCGCAGATTACAACCTTCAGCAAACAGAGGTCGATCCAAAAGCTCGACGCGTCTCGTGTGTAGTAGGCAGGAGTGTCCGGTGGGCCGCGAGGCTCGATGGCGACGGTATCCAAAGATGGAAGGGTGATCTCTCGCTGGGTGTAGATATCCACGAGACGCCACGGACTACCGGATTGGTCGATGAGGATGATCCAGTTGGCCTTCATGCCCGCCCAGTAGTGGCTGCGCATGAAGGACAGGTGGACGGGTAGTGGTAGCATGTCAAGGGGCACCACAGCAACCTCCGTAGGATCGTCAAGTCAGTGTCTGGGCCACCTGCGAGGATCGGGCATCACCAAGCAGGGTGTCTTGAAAAGAGCCGGCCGGTTGCAGACGAGTAGACGGTACAAAGACACCGAGCATGCGGCCAGACGGACGGTGCTGAGTAGGTCCATACGATTACAGATCTGCTCCAAGAGAACATCGGGGAGGGAATTCCAATCGCGGCTCTACGTGTGAGTCGGTTCTGTCATTGGGGTTTTCGGTGTCTGCGAGCCAGCGGGGAAGTGGATTCGGGCGGGCGAGCGAAGAAGCTTCTCCTCGTGTGGCCGAGCAGTGAGCGGGGGGATATGGTACGCACGAGCTACCAAGGAAGATAGCGCGGGCGGGCGAGCGGAGAGCGAGGGGAAATGGTGTGCGACCGACGATGGGGAAGAGAGGAGGAAGAAGAGTGGAAGACGGGGAATAAAGTGCATTAAATCTCAATTCTACTACTACTACCAGGATATACCGTCCTTCGGAGTGTAAATAGTTACACCGATGACATATGTGTCTACCACAAGAGGGCCCATATGTCAGTTAATGGATGACAGAAGTGTGCTCTACTGGCAAACATGATGGCAGTACTGGGTAAGGCTGATTTAGTAACACCAACACACTAGTTCAACTTATTAATGAAGTGTCCCATCTGCTGCAGCGTGTATTGTCACTTCACTGCAAAGACTAGTTGAATAGTTCTCTCTGACCGAGATGGGGAATAATGGATCGCGAAGACTTCCTTTCTACATTATCCCTATGCCTCTACGCTCACTTCACTCATTTTGCTCCGTACGTAGTCACTTGTTGAAATTTCTAGAAAGAAAAATACTCCGTATTTGGGAATAAAGGGAGGATTTTACTCCGTATTTGGGAATAGAGGGAGGATTTTACTCCGTATTTGGGAACAGAGGGAGTATCACCATATGAAGGGAACATAGGAAGCTTGAAATATGAACATGTCAATGGGAGGGAGTAAGCCCCATGCATGCATGCAACATGCAACACTCACACGTACACATGGACGCACGCAACACTCACGCACCCATGCGGCACACAGCACACGACGCAACACACACGCTCACGCTCAAGTGCTCAACCTACTCCCTACGTCCGTGAATGGTTGTACATTTAGAGATTTACACATTGATCAGGGCATAATTAAAGCCCAAAAGTAGCAGACTTATGTGTGCATGCGACCATTGAGAGAAGAAGATTAAATGAAGGTCGTTGCATGCTGTAATTAAGGATAGACATGTAGCCTATACCTAAAGCACAAGTTGGTGCATTAGTCAATCAATATCGATCTAGATTAAAGGCTAAATGCATTGGAAGTGTAGATGTACTACACTCTTTGTTTTTTAGCTGAATTCTTTGCTCTGCCAACTGACAGGTGGGACCCAGAAACCAGGTGACAATTTAACCAGTCAACAAAGTGCCACGTTGACTATGTGGCCGGCCAGTAGGGTGCAATACGGTGCTCTGCGATGAGCTAGTGATTGTATAATCATCGCAAAACTATATATAGTGACCATAAAGAGCATACTGTTACATACGTTGACCGCTAGTGTATTTTTCTCATTTCAAATTAAGCCATATTAACCGGAAAGGACGTAGTATGGACTACTACTAGTACTGCTTTGATGTGTCCCGTCAACTCACTGAACGAGGAGAAGCTTGCTTACTATGCCTCTCCCTCGCCCACGCGTGCGGTGGTTCGCAGGACGAGGAGATGGTTTTGACTACAGCACCCTCTCCCTCTCCCTCTGCTTCGCCCTTGCCCTTGCAGTGGACATGCAATAATTCAATCGGTGTCAGATTGCCAGAAGCATAATGTGTACTGTAGTATCATCATTGTTGGACCTTCCGAAGAGGCGAAGAACCAAGTGCAAGGTTCACACGAGTACGAACTGTTGAACCTCCCGAAGAGGCAAAGAGCCAAGCGCAAGGTTTTATAGGAGTTGTCATCCTAGTAGGAGCGTACTACAACTATAGCGAACGATGCTACTGTATGATGCCACCACGTCACGTATATCCAAAGATGTGCCACCATTTTTTCTCAAAGAGCGTGTTGGAGCCCGTGCAACAACCACACAGGTTGCACGTACACATAACACATTTACTAGTAATAAATTTTAAAGGACAAATGCCAGTATGCCACACAAGTTCATCTCCAATTCATGTGATAAATTTGTGCACGACTAGTCTACATATATTCACAGCGCTACCGTTCACAATTTACCGTACTCCACTTACACGTTATAGATGGGCTACATGTACTCCTCCAGGTTCCAGTCCCAGGTGTTCTTCATGGATGGCACGATCCATAGCGGTGGGCAACGGGAATCATTGTCGCAATTTTCTAGTCTGGTTCCACATGATGGAGACTCATCCAAGCTGAAGCGGCATAAATCAGGGATAGTGTGTCCCAGCATGTCGTTCATCCGGCGGTGCGCACTGAAGACACAACCATGCTTCATGAACGGCAGGCCTTCCGTGTGGTGCACGGAAGGTGGCATCCGCTTCACAATGGGGTAGTTGTCCCCAATAAAAAGTGAGTACTCTCCAAGAGTGTTCCTCGGCACCCACGTAGCATCACGGGGATCAAACTCGGCGCCGTTCATCTGGTACACGCGGCATCTCAGATCTGGACACATGGTGACGTACATAGTCAAGGTCCATGCATAATAATGTTGTGCTCAAATATGGCGGTCAGTAATACTGTGCAGCAAGTAGTACTACTCCGGTATAGAGGAAGTTAAATAACCAGCTTATTATATATAGCTACTCTTGGCTACATGGATGAGATAGTAAGACATGGAAAAACAAAAATGGTGGCAGCTAGTGGGTTCAAGTCTTCAAGGGCCTAGCTAGCTATATGTGTGCTCCAAGGTAAAAAGTACTCCTACTAGTACGTAAGTAGAGTACTAGTACAACAATGAAAGAGAAGGCGAGAGGGTTAAAAAATGGAATACCTGGGTAGATGGTGAAGGTCCGATCATGGTAGATTGTGTGACCATGTTGCACATCAATGGTACCACATGTAACGACTGCTAAGATAGTTGATCCCAATATGCCATAGTCAGCTACAAGGTTCCAGGATAGACCGAATCGCGGATGCAAATGCACATCCAGGATCAACGATCTTATTTTGATCGTGGGATGACTGGTCCCTGCAAAATAATGGAGTACCGTTAGGGATGCAAATGATGGTTTGTGCATTCCGTTTGTAATCTCCCGTACCGTAGGATGGCAACCAGATGAAACAAGTCCCTTGGCTTGTCACCGCGAAGATGCGGCCTAGATGGCGCACGACGACTTCGAATGTGTAGGGGTACGAATTTGCCGCCGCCAACATGCGCCAGCCTCTTCCGTTAGTGCCTCTTGCATTGATGGCAATCCTTATGTTGAACACTTCGATGAGATAGTAATCGTCATAACCGCGTCGCTTTGTCGGCGGGTTCACAATTGCTATCTTCTTCAATCTCATGTAGGCATCATCATACGTATTCAAGCCCAGCCAGTCCGGAAGGCCGATCCCAATGGTGGAGAAGGGGTCTATCAGAACGGCCGCATTGCTGTGGATGTTGTGCAAAATGATGGTGGTATCCGGCCGGAGGTATGCAAGCCAATCTTTGTTGGCACCGACCCAGACCTATATATGAGATGGTGGGCAGTGGAGAGATTATGGGATGGAAATGGAACAACTAAGCACTACATGATCAAACTCCATTACTGACCCGCTCATCGGACAAAATCCAACTACCTCTCAACGCCGGGAACTCTAGCGGAGTCAACGTGCAACCATGGCCAGGGAGCGGTGGACTGTTCGAAGGATTGTCCCATAGAAGAACCTTCTCCTCGAGGACGCATGGAAGACCAACAAGCATGGCCTTTTCCCAAGCCATTTTAAGCACCGTCTTGAAAAAGTTGGTGCAGGAAGCACCGAGTCTTGCGACGGTGAGGACGTCGGAGCGGCGTGCGATTTCTCCCAGAGGATCGTCGTCCAAGTTCTCCCAGCCCCGACGAGGAGGAGAACCGCCTGGCGAATCCATGGGAGCAGCGACGAACTGCCTTCTCTTCGGGGGGAGGGGAACTGGCGAGGAGGATATAAGAGCGTAGTAACCGCAGGGCCTCGTCCCTTCCAACTGTAGATCGTTCCTTCCAACTGTAGCGAAGGGGTCAGGATATTATTTACTACTAGTACTAGCATTATGGGACATTATGGGATTGCATTATACTGTAAATAATAGCACTTGTAAGAATTTTTTGGCACTAGCTAGTAGTTTTTGGCATGGATTAAGAAATTTTGGGTATGTTTTTGCTATTTTTTGTACACGCCAACTAGTGTCAAAAAACGTATTACATTATGTGACGGAGGAGTACGTACTCGTACTGTAGCAGTACTAGTACTACTTTCTCAACTAGTAGTGCGAGGGTACCACCAGTTTTGAACTCTTGAATCTCAGGGCCAAGGAGCTACAGTTGGAAGTGGAGGGTACTACTGTTCTCTAGAACCATCGCTGTACTATCAATGCAGGGAAAGTACACCTGCGTAGTGGCCTAGTGGGTACTCTCAATGCTCTATTCAGCCGCTCCTCTCACGTAGCTGGCCTACTTAGCTGCTCCTCTCACACACACACTAGTAGCCTGTTTATCAGCGACGATTACTACGGGGGCAGAACATTTGAGTTATTTGATACATCGAGACTAGGCTTTGCGCTTCCATTTGTGGAGGTGTAATGGATCTCGTCGAACTTTGTTAGTAGTTCCTTCTTTATGAATGAGATGAAGCCAAGCTTTTGCCTCCGTTTAAAAAAACACGTCAAGAGGAATTTCTTTTATAGTAGAGCCGATAATGGAGTGAAGTCCATGCGTGCAACGCCACAAGCTACAGAGTAGTAGTAGAGCACTTTACGTACAGAGCCATATTGCACAGTTCCCAATGCCCCTCGGGCTTAATTGGGAGGCGCTAGTTTAATTATGCTACTAGCTGATGAGGAAGCTGCAAGCGAGGTGCGGCTAGGGCAAGCACGCGAGCCACGAGATGCTGGGAAGGAAAACCCGTTCACGTGGCTAGGCTATCCAGTGCACCCAGATTGTGGTGCCACACGTCCGTTTGACTTCAAAACTCAAACTACCCGTGTAAAATATTGGCTCGCAGCAAAGTTACTATTTAAAAAAGGCCACCGTGCGTTCGGCCGGGATCGAACCCACAAATCGAGGTATACACTCCCGCGACCACTAGTAGTACTCGGCCGGGATCGAACCCACAAAACGAGGTATACACTCCCGCGACCACTAGTAGTACTCGTTGGAGTACAACGCAAGCTAGAATCGCCTTTTGTCGCTAGTAGTACATTGTTCCTTACAAGAAACCCCTAATAATGCAAGAAACCACTAATAATGCCAAGAAACTACTACCACTTGCATACGTGGTAGACTTAAGATAAGACTACCTTATCAACCATTGGACATGCTCTTACCAACCAGCCCTACCAAGAAACGACTACTATACAAAGTGCCGTTATAGGCACGTTTCAACCCATGGCCTTGTTTGGATACATTTGTTGTCAATCTAACCCTGCCATCCAAACACCACTTTGGTTAGAGTTAGTTCAGTGTTAGAATCTAACCTCTGACTTAGAGTATCCAAACAGGGCCCATGTCGCCCATTAAGTCAACGCATTCTATTCGACTGGGCGTTATGACTTGTGGACCTACATGTCAGTCTGCACAAAAATCTCCGAGTGACCTCCTACCTCCGGCCCGTCCACCTAGTCATCCTCGGCCATGGGATGCAGCTACCGCCGCCGGTAGAAGGCGAGGTCAAAACCACTGACGGTACGGAGCCCATCTTGCGGCAGCCCGGATGCCAGCTCCGTCCGGCACTCGCGGCTGCTAGCTAGCCAAGATAGCTCCGTCCAGCTGCTTGTCTGCAAGGTTTGCTAGCTAGATTGGCACGTCGGCGCAGCGGCTTGCTCGCGCGTGCCGCGCTAAGGCCAGCCATCTGGCTCGAGCAAAGGCCAGCGCGACGGCTTGCTCACTCGTGAGTCACGCTAAGGCCAGCCTGCCAACCCATGCGGAGGCCAGCGCGGCGTCCGGACCATCTGGCGGAGCGGCGGCCAACTCGCTCATCACCCGCGCCACCGACGAACACGCATCAGTACTGTTTGAAGTAATGTTTAGGAAAAATAATGATTTTAGGGGGAATAACAGGATAGAAGGTCAGATGTGGGTCCCCCATGTCAACGGTCAAACAAAATTTGTTGGTTTAAGCTGCCTCGTCAGCACGGACGTGTGGGCCAACCCTGTCATAAATGGGTTTAAACTAACCTAATCAGTAGGTAGTAGTTTTTGGCATGGATTAAGAAATTTTGGGTATGTTTTTGCTATTTTTTGTAGAATAGATTCTTCCTAGGGCTGGTTGAAAGTGGTAGTTTTTTGTTAAATACTCTACATATTGTAAGTAGGAGTGAAAGTAAGCTTTGGAACCCAATAAGCAAGGCTAGTTACATGGTGCATATGTGTACATGATTGAAAGTAAATATCAACCATGAGTGACTAATATCTTGATGGTATGGAATACTAGGGGGAAAATTGCATGGTTGGAAATAGCAATGTTCATGTGCGTTGCAATGAATCATAATTAGAATAATACTTATTCACAAACTTGATACAAAACACTCTAATTTTGATATACATATATCACTAGAGATATATTATGTTTCAATTAGAATATATTCCTTGGGCTGTTTTGGTGAGGTCAGGGAGGGATGTGGTTGGTTTTAAGATACTAATTATGGGTTTTTCTGCAAATTGGTACACAAGTGGGATGTTTGTGAGTAAAGGCAACAACTTACCTCACAGTCGTTAGATGTAGATCTAATGGTCACAAACGATGGATGGCAGACACACCATCATCACCAACTTAGTCTTCTGTAGGAGTACTAGAAAGATCCGTGCATTGCACGGAACATCAACATGCATTTTTTTAATAAAAACACTCGTTGTGATTGATCCATGCGGGAGTAATCCCATGTGTAAAAACTAATTATATCTCGAGAAATAGGAGATAAGGTGAAGAGGAGTGGGGCGTGGTGGTGATTGGTGGTCGGACTGAGCAGAGGCATGGGGATTGACGACGCCGGCAGCGGCCACCAGGCCAGTTTGTTCCAGAGGCTTCCTTTCTTAAGTGCTCAACAATGAGGTTGTTGGAGATAAGGATGAACGAGGGAAGGCCTTGTCTGCAAATGTGGAGAGGGGTTCGGGTATCTTTTAGTTTAGTTTCCATCAGTCAGATATAGACCAGACGGTCTATATTGCAAGATGGCACACGTACCATCATCACCAACTCAGTTTTTTATAAGAGAAGACATATAAGTATGGATATACAAATGTATTATCGATACTTGTTTCCGTAAACTAGCATCTACATTATATTCAACGCCTCAGCATGTGAGGCCTTAGCATAATGACTTCTCAACTGTGTAAAACAAAGGTTTTCCTATCGCCGATAAGGAGGGGGTGATGGCGGCGCGTTTTTTGGCTTGCTCTAGTCCTAGTAGTCATACTAGGTGGTCTAAGCACGTGTAGATTTATTCTTTTTCACGTCTCGTGTTCGCCGTACTGCCATGACTGTTGGTGAATAGACGGTAAGTTATTCATGGGGAAACCCTTGTTGAGCGTGTTTGCGAGAGAGAGAGAGAGAGAGAGAGAGAGAGAGAGAGAGAGAGAGAGAGAGCTAGCGACGGAGAGATGGAGAGAAAGAGAGGGGGCGTTTGTGTCCATAAATGGCGTATAGATAGGGAGACAATGTTGATATTGTTTGAAATTGGCCTATGTACGGAGACGCAAGGGAAGCGAGTCATCGTGTGTGTGATAGGGACTTCATGAGAGATCTAGAATAGATGGTGTAGAGAACAATGTGCAACATCGATAACGATGATACATTAGGGAGCTATGGAAAGAGTCACAACATATATGTATACAGGGAGGAGCTGGGGCGGGTCCGCATGTGGGAGAGATAGAAAGAGGAGAGTGGTGCACAAGGAGACAAAGTGTGCTTGTTTTGCAGTGAGGTGGTGTGTGAGGTGAGTGTGCGAGAACCACATAACTAGGGAGATAGATGTTTGGGGGCGACATTTTATGTGTATGGGAAAGATACACTCTACATAGTGTGTGTGCTTGGGAAAGAGAGATGTCGGGTGACCTAGCTAGAGAGTGGGGGAAGAGATGTGTGCATGCCCAAGAGACAAAGTGGTAGAGACCTATATTGGGGTCCGGACTTTAGAAGAGAGAGGGGTGTTAATGTGCTCGTGTGTTGGTGTTTGGGGGAGAGAATGACTTCTCTATCTCTCTGTGTGTGTGTGTGGGGGGGGGGGGG
>LR738709.1:368065527-368139528 GCA_902687465.1 Secale cereale | reverse complement strand
TTCAGATAAAGAGTGAGGTGTCTATATTTGAGGGACTTTAACGTAATTGAGATATACATGGTCCATAGTGTGTGCACTCAAGGTTGATCAATTTGTTTCACAGTTTGGACTATGAGATAACGATACTTTTGAACATGCGTGATATACTTTGATGTACCAGAATTACCTAAGATTGGAAATTTGGAATTCGACTCCATCATTAGCATTTGTAATTCATTTAAACAGAGGTACATTTTTAAGCCGGGATTTTGTGATTTCAAATTCATATATCAAACCTAGAGATATACACATACGGGCATGTTCAAACTTTATAATCATCCACTTTATTCATACACATACACAATTTTGCTTTTATCATCATATTTAGGATAAACATATTTGGAATTTCATTTGAATTGGACCATATGATGGTATTTGCTTGTAGTAGCTCAATGATGCATATTTGAATTGAATGGACAATCTAAGTTTCGAGTTGGAGACATTGACTTTCAAAACTTGCACTTCTTTTTGCGTGCAAACCAAACAAATTCTCGACCATGATATCATAGTCGGCCGTACAAGAGCAGAATAAATTTCAGGCGCCAAAAGCTTTCAAACTTCCTGCTCACATCGAAATATCTCGCGCCCGAAAGTTTAGCCCTACGATATTCCTGTTTTACCCCTTCCACATGAATGGAAAAGGGCTGCTTTGGTAACTCCATTGTTTTCCCCTCTTTGCCCCCAACATTCTTCCCCAGAGCCCCTCCCCTTCCCCTCCCCGACCCCCCTGATGCGGAGCATCCCAAGGTCATCCCCATGTAGACCCGGGCATGGACAGCCCGGCCCGACGACCCGGCCCGAGCCCGGCCCGAAAAACCCGGGCCGGGCCGGGCCGGGCTTACATTCGGGCCGGGCTCGGGCTTTGTTTTGCAGCCCGAAAGATAGTTCGGGCCGGGCTCGGGCTTCAATTTTTCGATATTTCGGGCCGGGCTTTCGGGCTTCGGGCCGGGCTTGCACGTGCGCGTACTAAAAAACTGCATTCGGGCCGGGCTTTCGGGCTTCGGGCTTGATTTCGGGCCGGGCTCGGGCTCGAAGACAGGGAGTATTTCGGGCTTCGGGCCGGGCTCGGGCTTGAGAAATGAAGTTCGGGCTTTCACAAGCCCGACCCGAAACCCGGCCCGGCCCGACGTTTGCCCGGGTTTATCCCCATGGACCTACCGTCGACTCAGCAAGTGCCCAAAGGACCAATGACACGAGTCCGTGCAAGAGCTCTCGAAGCCGAGGTGAAGTCGCTCCTTTGTCAATTTCCTCTCGATGCACATGGGACACGGCTTCTACCCTCATCAGAAACTCTATGCATATTCAGGTACTTGGAAGAAGGCCACGTGACCACTCTGTACAGTGGACAAGGCGGCGGGATCGACAAGTGCTTGGAACAAGAAGAAGTACCGCTGAAGACGCTACACGCACCAGACGTCCGACCCCTACCGGAAGACCGGTCACCCCCAGGCACCAGACATCCGACGATCACTGGACGACCGGCGAATCCCAGACGACTGGACGACCGGAGGCCACCGGACGTCCGTGACACCGACTACAGAACGTAATTAGCGGAAATCTGAGGGTTACCGGACGTCCGGTCCCTCCCGAGCCACCGGACGTCCGGTGATCCAGCGGACGTCCGTCCCGCCTGCTTGCGCGCAGTGACAGGGCCGAAGCCCATGTACCCCTCCCCTCGTCCAGAGAATATATACTCGTTGACTTCCTCCTTCCTAGGGCAGCTTTTGGATAGCCCATTTGATGCCTTCTTGTGGTTCATCTCCTCGAGAGTGACTGCGGCCCTCTTCGGAGAAGATCCACACGGATTCACGACCTCCGCTTCGGAGAAGATCCCAAGGGATACCCCAAGACCTCCTCTGGGAGAAGACTATCTTTGTGCTGCCGTTGTTGACTATGGATCGTGTGTCTTGATATGTCTCATGAATCTAGCACCTGTGTGACCGTCTTTGTGTTGATCTGAGTGTTCCTCTCGTGTTCCCCTCTGTGATTCCTTTGTGTTCTTCGTGTTCATCGTGGGATCCCTCTCCATTTCGTGAAAGATCGGCCTAGAACGGGTTGACCCCGCATCATATGGTATCAAGAGCCACGGTTTCTCCCGAAATTGGAGCCCCTACCCGTGTTTTCTAGCTTGTTTTTTTTGTGTTCTTCCTAATTTCGAAAATTCCCCACCAAAAATAGCCCCAATTTTTTTTTGTGATCTGTTGATTTGGCGAGATTTTGTTGAATTTGTTCCATGGATCTGCTGTGTCACGAGTGGATCTCGAGTTCCCCCATTTTCTTCCGCAAATTCGGACAAGTTTGACCAATTTGTCCACGGATACCTCGAACACTAGCCCAGACCCACCAGACGACCGACGTTTTACCGGACGTCCGGACCCCCGCGAAGCACCCGACGTACGTCAACCATCGGACGATCGGAACCACATATACAGAAGTTTTTACCGGATTTCCGAGACCTACCGGACGTCCGGCGACCGGACGACCGGCGACCCATCGGACGTGTGCTGAACCCTGATGATACTGAACTTACTCAGTTTTGTTCCACCTTCCGCATCCACTTACCCATTCATACACCCACATCTACCATACCACCACCACCATTGCCTAACAAAAATCACTACGGTCTTACCTCTTTGTGTCTTGGATCATTTGAGTTGTGGTTTTCTCGTTTCCTTGTGTGTTTCGGCTATCTCGGAATGGAACGACATCGACATAACCACCTCTCAACCTCGACAAGGACGGTAACATCGACGATGCTTTGTCATTCTACCTTGCAATTGCATTGTCACCCTATAGAGAATTTTGCATAGCTTTCCCATCGAGACTAGCCATTTGAGTATTGCCAGGCCACGACACTTGTGCACATTAGTGATAGTCATAGATATTGCATACTACAACATCATATCTCCGTGTGACACAAGAGTGATCCGCATACACAATAGCTACCTTGATACGTGAAGCATGCGTAAGTGGCCAAAGAAAGAGCTCACAAGCTTTTAAGCAAAAGAGCTACCCAAAGCTTATAAGCAAAAGGAAAATAGCATCATACGCCTTGCATCAAAAGAGATCATATGAGATAGCAATACATCATCTTGTGCTCAAGCATCGGCACATCATACACTCATAGCATACTTGTGATAGGAAGTCGTTACGTTTGCCTCTTATAGGTCGTGCACAAGTGCGTATCCGCCTATTAAGCAATCGGTTAGCATCTCTCTAGTGTTGTGCAACAAGAGAATTTTCCGTGGATTCCACATTTTCGCTCACCCTTGGATGCACAACCACATTTATCTATCCCCGCGTGTGTTCCGTGTGCTACTTTGCTTGTGATCTACTTGTTGCATGAGCAAATAGTGAATCATTTTCAACATCATTGAGTCACTTTGACAATTGCATTGAATTTGTGCCACCATCCTAAGCAAGCTCCTCTCAAAGCTTTGCTTGTGTAGGTGTGAGAATCGACACGAAGTGGTACCAATAGTGCTATTTCCGGGTTACATTATTGAGTGATCATTGATCCATTGTCAACTTCGGTTAAGGTACTTTGGTATTGTCTTCTCCTTTCTCCCACTCACATTCTTGCTTGCAATGATGGATAGTCCAAGTACATCTTCGAACCCGCTCTTCGATGATCCCCAAGAATCGAACAACTACGTCACCAAACTACATCTTTTCGGTGTCCAACGAGCTATACATCAAGAGAGTGAAGCTATGCGCGAGCACATTGAGCAAGTCGCCACCGACGCGCAACAGTTTGAAGCAAGAACAAGAGAGCAATTCGACATCATCAACACCAACATGGCTACTCAATTCGATGCGCTGCGGACTTTGATAGTCAACCGACGCTCGTCTTCCACATCTTCTCAAAGACGAAGTCGCTCAAGTCGTCACACCGACTCCACGGACGGCTCAAGTATCCCTACATCAAACACTCTTCGTGAAGCCGCACGCCAAGCTCGACATGACAACCGAAACCCACTTCATGACAAGAGTTCACAAGAGCTATTTGAAGAGCAGGAAAGTCGACATCGTCAAAACCAAGCTACACTTGAGCAAGCGCAAGAACGGCAACGACTACGCTAACAACAACAAGAGCGAGCACGTCAACATCAAGAAGAACAAGATCCCGAAGCTCATCGTCAAGCACAACAACGCCGAGAAGCTAAAGCTCTTGAGGTGCAACGAGCATTACGTGATTCACATCGCAATGTGGCAACTCGCAATCGACACACTCGTCAAGAAGAGGATTTCCTTCGCGATGAGATGCAAGAGAGGCGCAACCAAGCACAAATGCAAGAAGAAGTTCCTCCTCAAGCGCGACATGAGCAACAAGCTCAACAAGAACCACAAGTTCAGCAAGTACACCATGACAATGGACATCTACTCCGACAAGAGCAACATGAGATTGACAATCGTCCAAATCAAGAACGCCCTCTCAATAGGCAAGCAAACAATGAAGAGCATCGCTATGGCAAGCTTAAGTTCACCATGCCAAAGTTTTCCGGAAGCATTGATCCCGAAGACTACCTCTCATGGGCATTGAAGGTTGACAAGATCTTTCGCCTACACAATTTTGATGAAGAAAAGAAGATTGCAATGGCCTCCCTTGAGTTCAAGACTATGTTCTCATTTGGTGGGAGCAAATCATCGAGAGAAGAGAAGCAAAAGGCGAACCTCCTATCACTACTTGGGATCAAATGAAGGAAGTCATGAGAGCATGTTTCGTGCCAACACATTATAACCGTGACTTGTTCAAGAAGCTACAACTCCTCAAGCAAGGTACCAAGTCCGTTGAAGAGTACTACAAGGAGATGGAGATTGCCATGATAAGAGCCAACATCACTAAAGATGAAGAGCAAACAATGGCGCGATTCTTGAATGGACTCAACTATCCTATCAAGAAGATTGCAGACTTTCAACCCTACACGACCCTCCTCGAGCTAGTACACCAAGCAACCAAAGCGGAGCGACAAGTTCAAGAGGACTACAAGTACTCCAAGTTCACCTCAAAGAACTTCGGCTCCTACAACCAAGCTTCACCAACTTCGGCTCCTCCTACCTCTACGAAGCCATCTACAAGCTTCGGTGACAAGTCAAGCTACAAGAGTGCGACTACATCTAGTCGTCCACCTTCTACAAACAACTTCAAGCCAAGAGCCTCATCATCTACAACTCCAACCGAGGACAACGCCAAGATGAGTTCCATCAAATGTTTCAAGTGCCAAGGGTGAGGCCACAAGTCATTTGAGTGTAAGACCGTTCGTACCATGGTCATCAATGATGACGGATCCTATGAATCAATAAGCGACGATGAGATGGAAGCCCTTGAGCATGTAGGTATGCATCGCTAAGTGAATGAAGATGAAGACAATCAAGTGTTTTGCGACAATGACTCGAGTCCCAATCTCGTTGTCTCCAAGGTCTTGTCACTTCAACATCAACAAGATGACGATCAAAGATGTCATATCTTCTATACCAAGGCCGGCATCAACGAACGCTCCGTCAAGGTTATCATCGATGGAGTAAGTTGTCATAACTTGGCAAGCGAAGAGCTATGCGACTAGCTACAATTGATCAAGACGAAGCACCCCCATCCCTACAAGGTCCAATGTCTTAACGACGCAGAAATTCTACGAGTCGAGCATACCCAGGGACGAATTTAGGGGGGGGGGACGAGGGGGGGCGAGACCCCCCCTAACGATCGTGTCGTACGTTGATGGGGATGAGTTAATCACTGATATTTTTGCTTCCGTAACTATTTGGAACGTGCATCGCCCCCCCTATCTTTTCAGCCTTTGCAAGCGTTAAGCCTCAACGGCTCAGCCCATGTACAACCCAATTGTATTTCAGGCAAAACACAAAATTAAGGAAAGAAAAATGCCAGCCCATCGCTGGAGTTGGACAATTGGACTACCAAGTAGTCACGTACATATTTCTCAGAAAAAAAGTAGTCACGCACATATCGCTAACCTCTTCGTTATGCCAATTCTATGATCTGGCGATCTAAACCAACACGTGCAGCTGCAAGTGTTGGCTGCTGATCCTGGTCGGATCTCTGCATCGTGTCACCATTGAGAAGGGCGGAAGGGAAGGAGCCGCCCGAGACATGCAGCCAGCAGACGCTGATCCACTGACGCGTTGCCACCTTGCCGGCAGATCGGGCACAAGGATGAGCGGCAACAACATGAGATCTTTCTACCTGTACTCCGCCTGAGTCTCCGCCTAAGGCCGCTAGGACTAATTTGCTGCAGTTTCCAATCAGAAACCAGAAGAAGACTAAACGAGATCCACCATGGTTGCATAGGTGCACAATCAATCCTTACTCCTTTAGTTCATCTCTTAATTTTTAATTTGTTCAAATCTGTGCGGTTTGTGCCGGTAAAAACTACTCCAAATGTCCGTGTGTAGATATGAAGGTGATTAAGAGAACATTGGAAAACATTTGCCAAGGCACTTGCGTGTAACAGTCCAAGCACTGAGATTTGAGACCTTCAATCAATCATTTGTCATTAACCAACATCTAGGGGATTAGGGGAAGCATGGCGCAGTTTTTCACGTACATGATGACGCACGCCGTCATTTAGGCCTCTATGGTACATTCAGTCTCATTATTAATTAACCTCGTCTAAAATCTCTAATTTTTGTTGTCTAACATGAATAATCGTTGATTGGTCGACATAAAAATTGGAGTTGGAATCAATTAGTTATAGCATGGTGTACCCAATTTTCCTATATAACTAAGTTGGCTTCTCAAAGTGGAAAATTTGTATTGTCTTCTTGTGTAGTACCAAACATTATCGAAAACACGAGTTCAAGTTTAGCGTTGTTTCACACACCCTATATGTTCGATTTTTAGTTAATTACTCTAGTAGAGCTCAAGTGTGGAACTTGCCCCCCCTATACCAAATTTCTGGCTCCGTCCCTGAGCATACCGTGCAAGTTTCCTTCAAGATAGGCACCTACGAGGACACACTTGAGTGTGATGTGGTCCCTATGTCCATGTGCCACCTTCTTTTTGGACGACCATGGCAATACGATCGTGGAGTCACACACAATGGACGGACAAACCACTATAGCTTCAAGATGGAGGACAAGGAATTCGTGCTACGTCCAATGTCACCAAGTCAAGTAGCCGCCGACAAACAATTACCTACCAACCATCGTGGAGAGAATGGTGAGAGAGTGAGCCACCAAAAGGAGAGTGAGAGCCACAAGCCAAATATGAGCGACTCCACGATGAGTGGCAAGAAATAACTAGTGCTATTTTCCACCAAAAGCGAGATGAGAGAAGTGTGTGAGAACCCCTCGAGTGTCTTTCACCTTGTGCTTTTATGCAAAGGGGAAGCCAAACCTACTAACACTTCACCACCTCTACCTTTAGTGCTGTCTCAATTGTTGCAGGAATTCTCGGACGTCTTTCCCGATGAGCTACCTCCGGGTCTACCTCCACTTCACGGAATCGAACACCGCATCGACCTCATACCCGGCACACCACTTCCAAACAAGGCTCCTTACCGTGTCAACCCCGAGGAAACCAAGGAGATACAACGACAAGTACAACAACTCATGGACAAAGGTCATGTACGTGAAAGCTTGAACCCTTGTGCCGTTTCGGTTATTCGCGTGCCTAAGAAAGATGGAAGTTTTCGCATGTGTTCCGTTTGTCGCCCGATAAATGCTATCATTGTTAGATACCGCCACCCTATTCCACGCTTAGACAACATGCTTGATGAATTATGTGGTGCTACTATCTTTTCAAAAATTGATCTTAAAAGTGGCTACTACCAAATTCACATTCAAGAGGGTGATGAGTGGAAAACAGCTTTCAAAACAAAGTTTGGGTTATATGAGTGGTTGGTTATGCCAGTGGGTTTATCGGAAGCACCCAGTTCATTTATGCTTCTCATGCATTTCGTTCTCCGACCCTACATATGCGTCTTTGTAGTGGTTTATTTTGATGACATCCTCGTGTTTAGCAAGTCGCTTGAGGACCATGTGACACACATCCGTATGGTTTTACAAACCCTTCGGAAAGAGCGCTTATATGCTAACATGGATAAATGCACTTTTGGCGTTGACAAGGTCGTTTTCCTAGGATTTGTTGTTTCTTCCCAAGGTGTTCACGTTGATGAAACTAAAATTGAAGCAATTAAAACTTGGCCACTACCAACGAATCTCCAACAAGTGCGTAGCTTTCTTGGTTTAGCCAGTTTCTATCGATGTTTTGTGAAGGACTTTAGCACAATTGCTATGCCTCTACATGCCTTGAGCAAGAAGAACACACCCTTAATTTGGGGTCCTTCGCAAGACACCGCGTTCAGTGAGCTAAAAAGCTTGCTTACGCATGCACCACTTCTTGCCCTACCAAACTTTGAGAAACCTTTTGAGATTCATTGTGACGCTAGCGGTACCGGCATAGGTGGCGTGCTAATGCAAGAAAAACGCCCAATTGCATACTTTAGCGAGAAGCTATCCGGAGCGCAACTTAACTACCCCATATATGATAAAGAGCTCTATGCCTTGGTGAGAGTTTTGCGTGTTTGGGAACATTATCTTAGACCTCATGAATTCGTTCTTCATACGGACCATGAGATGCTCAAGTATCTCAAGGGTCAAAATAAGTTGAATAAGCGTCATGCTAAGTGGAGTGAGTTCATTGAATCTTTTCCCTATGTCATCAAATACATCAAAGGCAAAGAGAATGTTGTGGCGGATGCACTTTCCCGCAAATGCATGCTTGTTACACAACTTGAGTTGAATGTTATTGGCTTTGAGCACATAAAAGATTTATATGAGCATGATCCTTTCTTTGCAAATCCTTATGCTAAGTGTTTGACTCACACTTCTTGGGAACGTTACTACATAAAGGATGGATATCTTATGAGAGCTAACAAACTTTGCATTCCCGAGTCTTCGCTTCGTTTGCTCCTTTTGCAGGAATCTCATGGAGGAGGACTCATGGGACACTTTGGATGCGACAAGACATTTGCTACGCTCTCCAAGAACTACTTTTGGCCCAAGATGCTTCGTGACGTCTCACGCCTCACCAACCGATGCTCTACATGTCGCAAAGCTAAGTCAAAAGCTCAATCTCATGGCCTTTACATGCCACTTCCTATTCCATACCATCCATGGGAAGACATAAGCATGGACTTTATACTTGGATTGCCTAGGACTCAAAATGGCAAAGATTCCGTGTTTGTTGTCGTGGATAGATTCTCTAAAATGGCTCATTTCATTCCTTGTAACAAGATTGACGATGCTTCACATGTTGCAAATCTCTTTTGTAGGGAAATCATTCGTCTACATGGAGTACCCAAGACGATCGTGTTGGACCGGGACGTCAAGTTCTTGAGCTACTTTTGGAAGACTCTATGCGCCAAACTTGGCATCAAGCTCCTCTTCTCTTCGGCATATCATCCACAGACCGACGGCCAAACGGAGGTGACGAACCGCACACTTTCGACGCTTCTTCGCGTGTTGATCAAGAAGAACATCAAGGAATGGGAGCAATGCTTGCCCAACGCCGAGTACGCCTACAACCGCGCAAGACATTCGACTACCAGAAAGTCCCCCTTCGAGGTCATCTACGGCTTCAACCCGTTGTCCCCATTGGACATCCTACCTCTACCTCTACAAGAACGCATCAACATGGACACAAGTGCACGAGCAAGCTATCTCAAGAAGGTGCACGAAGATACAAGGGTAACGATCGAGCGACAAGTGCAACACATAGCCACCAAGCACAACGTCGACAAGGCACCAATGATGTTCCAACCGGGAGATCTCGTATGGCTTCATCTTCGAAAGGACCGCTTCCCCAATGAATGCAAGTCCAAACTACTACCTCGAGCCGACGGACCTTTCAAGGTGCTAGCACGCTATAACAACAATGCCTACAAGATCGACATTCCACAAGACAAGTACAACGTGAGCCATACCTTCAACATCAAGGACCTATCTCCTTTCCATGGTGATGAAGATTTCGATCCGAGATCGGATCTTTCCCAAGGGAGGGGAGATGATGCAGAGCATCCCAAGGTCATCCCCATGGACCTACCGTCGACTCACCAAGTGCCCAAAGGACCAATGACACGAGCCCATGCAAGAGCTCTCGAAGCCGAGGTGAACTCGCTCCTTTATCAATTTCCTCTTGATGCACATGGGACATGGCTTCTACCCTCATCAAAAACTCTATGCATATTCAGGTACTTGGAAGAAGGCCACGTGACGGCTTTGCACAGTGGACAAGGCGGCGGGATCGGCAAGTGCTTGGAACAAGAAGAAGTGCCGCTGAATACGCTACAGGCACCGGACGTCCGACCCCTACCGGACGACCGGTCACCCCCAGGCACCGGACGTCCGACGATCATCGGACGACCGGCGACTCCTAGACGACCGGACGACCGAAGGCCACCGGACGTCCGTGACACCAACTACATAACATAATTAGCGGAAATCCGAGGGTTACCGGACGTCCGGTCCCTCCCGAGCCACCGGACGTCCGGTGATCCAGCGGACGTCTGTCCCGCCTGCTTGCGCGCAGTGACAGGGCCGAAGCCCATGTACCCCTCCCCTCGTCCGGAGAATATATACCCGTTGACTTCCTCCTTCCTAGGGAAGCTTTTGGATAGCTCATTTGATACCTTCTTGTGGTTCATCTCCTCGAGAGTGACTGCGGCCCTCTTCGGAGAAGATCCACACGGATTCAAGACCTCCGCTTTGGAGAAGATCCCAAGGGATACCCCAAGACCTCCTCTGGGAGAAGACTATCTTTGTACTGCCGTTATTGACTATGGATCGTGTGTCTTGATATGTCTTGTGAATCTAGCACCTGTGTGACCGTCTTTGTGTTGATCTGAGTGTTCCTCTCGTGTTTCCCTCCGTGATTCCTTTGTGTTCTTCGGGTTCATCGTGGGATCCCTCTCCATTTCGTGAAAGATCGGCCTAGAATAGGTTGACCCCGCATCACCCCCCCAACCACGGCAAGCCACCGAATCTAGTCCTCCACCGCAGCTGTGGACCTCACACCCCGACGGATCTACCTTCCACACCTTGGAACCCCCAACTGCCAACTCACCACTTCACCAAGCCGCTTCAGCGACTGTCTTGTACACCGCTCCAGATCTCCTTGACCGCCATCATGGTCCACCGCATCGGATCTGCTTAACTGGCGCCCTCGTCCACCATAGTGTAGGCCCTTCACTGACTCCCTCGTCCGTCCCTTCGCCGACCCTTCATACAAGCCCTCGTCTGCCGCAACAGATCCTCCTCACCGAAAGCATTGTATAGCACGCCCGCCGAAGCCTTCGTCCACTGCACCGGACCCGCTCCACGGACGTCATATTCAACTCCATCGGCCCTGCTTTATCGATGCCGCAGCCTCATCAGGTTATTTTGATCTGTACTCCTTCGATTTTTCTCTTTATCATGCAACTGTTCACTTACCACAAATGAGCTTTCTTGTATGTCGACAGGCGCCACAACCGTAGCACCGGAGCCAATTCAGCGATGGCGACAGCCGACCCAAACTCAACCGCAACACGAGCACCATCGACGATCCTTAGATATCAAGTATGCCAACGATACACATACGCCGCCGAGAATCAGGTACTATTATCCAACGGCCGGCGCCTACGTTCACTTTCTTATCATAAGCACCGCACCTTTGAATTTCTTCAGGCATCATTCAGTTTTTCATGAGACACGTTATTCTACTTGCACCTGTAGGGCCATACTTCTGGCAGTGAACATGTTACATGTGTTAAATTACATACCAATGCACATATAGTTAATATGCTTTAGTTTTGTCCTAAGTATTAATGTACTTCCTAGATATCACTGCCTACTATTTTACTCCTTGCATGCTATATTTATGATAATGGTGTTGTTCTGATGCCACCTGTTGGTTCCATCAGACTGCTTCATGTTCTCTATGCTTAATTACACATCAGCAAACTAGCATGTGGTTCCGCTGGTTTTTGTTCGTTTTACCCTACATTTTCTGATGCTAGCTATTACATCACTGCTACGAGCCTCTATTCATTACTTTTTTGTGTGTCCTTGATCTTCCCAAGTTGCATGACTAATTTGATGCTTCTATTAATTATGGAGCTGCCAACCCCATCAAGCAAAATATTTGTTCTTTTGGGGCTGGCACCTCGAACAAGCATAAAAATAGAGGGAAGGAAATATATTGTCCTGTATGCACACACCCTTCTTTCATTAGTTTAGATGAACCATTGATGATCAATTCGAACCAGTGCATGCGATTAAAATTAATTTTACCTAAATAGAGGGTGCAGAATAAACTACAACAAGTAGATTTGCAACCACGGGATGATGACGATATCTTCAAAGAACATTGCAATAACAGCGAGGCTTCACAACAACATATGGTAAGCCAGTGTGTTTTAGTACATGTTAAATGTAATGCGTGTGGGCTGCTTTCTTGGCTTGTGCCCTCAACCTGTAATCCTACAGAATAACAAATAGTTCAGTTGTCTGTTTTGCTGTATTGCTTGATTCGAATGCTTGTTTGTTACTTGTTACGCTATACCTGAGTTGGCCAATATGTCAGCAGTGCCTGCTGTACTATCGTAAAGAAATGCATGCCTAGTTCATTTGAGTCCTTAACTTTTCCTCTGAACTTCATCACAAGACTGTATTCATAGTTTATATGAGGCCACATTGTTAAGTGCTTTCTCAGATTATTTCAACTGCTTAGATGCCTTGGCAACTTAAATATAGTGGTGGTACACTCCCTTTCAACTAGGGATGTCAACTGGGTCCCGTTTAATCCCGATTAAAGTCCACTAGTGGTATGATAGTTCAAAAGAGTTTTTGTTTTTTGAGGAAAATGAACCAGGGAGCTAGCAAAAACTAACTAAATGGGACTGGCGGATGTCGTTTATTTGCCACTTACATCCCTAGTTTCATCTTACCATTTTAATTTCTTTTCGGCTGATGCTGCTTCGAACCATTTAAATATAGCTTGCCATGCTCGGCAATAATTCGTATGTCGTTTACCATGTAAGCTTACTGCCTGGATCATGCGATAACTATCTCTTACTTATGTCCAGCGGAAACCTTTCAGGATGCCGTTCACACTAGGACACAATGTACAACCCCAGAATCTATTTGTGGAAGCAGTGCGCCATCCATGTTACCAGATGGTAGCAGTTCAAAGGCAACACCGCCGGAGAGCAGTCTGAGCACATATATTATAGTTCTTGAGGCTCTACTAGAGGCAGAAAGAGATGGTGTGGCTGCCATGAATGAGGAGCTGGAAATTATGCAATTAGCTGCACGCATTATGCAAGCAACCCAAGAATTGGAGGAAGTAAGAATGGTGTATTTGAAGACGTAGGAGGTCCTGCTGCTTCTGCTATCTGAAGCCCAGGGTAATCCCAGTTCTTCTTTAGATAGCAGTTGAAATTGTCATTAGATTATTGTACTTGCATGTTGTGTCATGTCTTTGAATGGATTATGTTGTAAGACCCCCTATGTTGTCCATGTGTTGTAATGATCCAATTTTTTTAGGCGAGGTAATCCTCAGTACTTGTATGATTGACATAAGGTGAACTGTTTTTCGTGTGAGCATATTGTATTGGATGAAATAACTGTTTGACTCAAAGTGTATCCAACCTACTGAATTTGAAGATCACGGCATTTCTAAATCATAATCATATATAAAGGTGGAATAAATCTTTGTTGTGGTTTGGAAGAAATAAATAACAAAACATAGAATTATCTGCGGATATTCATAATCGAATAAAAATTGGATTTGGATTTAGTTGCCAGGGCCCAGGGCAAACGTGAATGCTAATTCCCCCAAGTTTTGAATGAAGCGGCTAAACACCCACTATCATTTGTGGGCTGCCCGAAGTAAGTGTTTGCGATATGGAAATTACTGTCTACCCCTGACACTTGACATCCTAATCGACCGGATTTACACCGCTGTTTGTAGGGGTAGACTAGTAACTTCAATCAGACGTGACACGACGGCCTCTGAGCCCATTCAGGCACGGTGGGCGCCAAACGTGGGCGGCAAAACACATTTGATTCAAGCTCGTCCGAAAGACATGCGTCTCTCCCTCCATTTCCCCATTCATCCACGGTGGGCGGCAAAACAAACTCTCCTCGTCCGAAATCGATGTAGGCTAATATTTTCAATAGGGCGAGATGTGTAACTTCCCTCAGATGTGACACAACCGTCCTACATGTCAGGCCCGCTCATACACCGTGGGCGCCAACCCTGGGCGGCAAATCACCCTCTCCTCGCCCGAAATCGTTACCGGCAAATATTTGGGAGATGCGATATTACCATCCTATCCCCAACCGATGTGATGTCCAAAATTTTAAACGGGGGATAAGTTCGTAACTTTGCCACATTTCAGACAAGCGCGTCCCAAAGTTTGAGATCCCCCCTCCATTTCCCCATTCATACACCATCGGCGCCACGACAACCTCCCCACTGTGGCCAGCCTCCTCCGTCCGCCACCCCATCCTCCACCTTGCCGGGGCCGTTACGCCTATCCTGTCATCCACTGCAAGAGATGGACATCTCTCATCCACGGCGCCGGACCAGGATCCTTTCATCGCGTCGTCTCGCTTCATCGGCGCCGTCGTCCACTTTGCCGTTGCCGCTCCTATGACCGCCTCATCCACGGCAACAAGATTTATCCCCCAACCCAGCCATCTGTCATCTAAAGTCTTCTTCCCCGCCGTCGACAGCCATCGCACCCGCAGCACCCTCAATGTATCAGCAGGGGCCTACACGGCGTTGCAAGAGAGGTGGTACTCTTTGATATGTGCTTAAGTTATTGATCTCACCCGGAAAATAGATCTTAAATTGTTTACTGTACTTTTCTTGTCCATACCAAATCGTAGTGGCTAGTTGAATGCAAACATTGGTTGTGAAGTAGCTTTGTCCGGTTTGCACCTTCAGATCCGCCATGTCACGGTCACTATACTCGTAAAGCTTATGGTTTCCCCCCTTTATATTCACTACCATCATCGTAGGTGCTTCACTGCTTCCTGTCGTGCTAGCACTGCTCCTCAAGACCTCAACCCATCAAGCGTAACAACATGCCACTCATAATTCCAAATCTTATGTGTTGAATTACGAATCTGATATGATGCTCATATTACTAAAACAAAGAACGTCTAACTGGTCACCTAATGTTCCTATATTCGTTTCGAAAAGCATGTGCGCCACCCACTGGTCTAGCCAGTTCCACTTCCCTGATTTTACTCTTGATGCTTAGGGTTTTCCCCTTTTATCTACTCTACTATGATCTGCGTAGGTGCTTTCTGTCATACTAGCATTACTCCACCCTTCAAGCTAAACAACACAACACTCAAAATTCCAAAGCTTAGTTGTTCAAATATGATTGTGATATGATACTGATATTAGTTAACATACACATTTAATAGGTTAGCTAAAGGTCCCACTTGAGTTTCCAAATGCATGTCGCGACATATAGAGAGACAGCAGAATTACATTTCTTTGTCACTTGTTGACTGTACTTTCTTGTCCATACCAAATCTTAGTTGTTATTTCAAAGCAAATATCAGTTGCTAACTACCCTTTGCGCGGTTTGTAGCTTCAGATCTGCCATCCCACTGCTATGGTCAACACTATACTCATCATGCTTACGGTTTCCCCATTTTATGATGACCACAATCGGCTGATACATCTCCAACGTATCTACTTTTCCAAACCCTTTTGCCCTTGTTTTGGAATCTAACTTGCATGATTTGAATGGAACTAACCCAGACTGACGCTGTTTTCAGCAGAACTGCCATGGTGTTGTTTTTGTGCAGAAATAAAAAGTTCTCGGAATCGCCTGAAAATCAACGGAGAATTATTTCAGAAAATATTAAAAAAATACCTGCAAGAAGATCCACACCGGGGGGCCCACGGCCTGTCCTCGAGGGTGGGGGGCGCGCCCTCCTTCCTCGAGGGCCCCCCGATGCTCCACTGACGTATCCCCAGGTCCTATATATTATGTTTCATGGAGAGAAAAAATCAGGGACAAAGAATTATCGCGTTTCACGAGACGGAGCCGCCGCCAAGCCCTAATCTCTCTCGAGAGGGCTGATCTAGAGTCCGTTCGGGGCTCCGGAGAGTGGAGATCGTCGCCATCGTCATCATCAACCTTCCTCCATCACCAATTCCATGATGCTCACAGCCGTGTGTGAGTAATTCCATCGTAGGCTTGCTGGACGGTGATGGGTTGGATGGGATCTATCATGTAATCGAGTTAGTTTTGTTAGGGTTTGATCCCTAGTATCCACTATGTTCTCAGATTGATGTTGCTATGACTTTGCTATGCTTAATGCTTGACACTAGGGCCCGAGTGCCATGATTTCAGATCTGAACCTATTATGTTTCCATGAATATATGTGTGTTCTTGATCCTATCTTGCAAGTCTATAGTCACCTACTATGTGTTATGATCTGGCAACCCTGAAGTGACAATAATCGGGACCACTCCCGGTGATGACCATAGTTTGAGGAGTTCATGTATTCACTATGTGTTAATGCTTTGGTCTGATTCTGTATTAAAAGGAGGCCTTAATATCCCTTAGGTTCCAATAGGACCCCGCTGCCACGAGAGGGTAGGACAAAAGATGGCATGCAAGTTCTTTTCCATAAGCACGTATGACTATATTTGGAATACATGCCTACATTGCATTGATGAACTGGAGCTAGTTCTGTGTCACCCTAGGTTATAACTTCTACATGATTAATTGCATCCAACGTAATTTCCCATCACCGATCCAATGCCTATGAGATTTACCTATATTGCTAGTCGCTTATTTACTTTTCCGTTGCTTATACCACAAAAACTACAAAAACATTGTCTTTACTTTTATTGCTGCTACCGCCACTATCATATTACTTTGCTACTAAACTGCCTTGCTGCAGATACTAAGTTTCCAGGTGTGGCTGAATTGACAACTCAGCTGCTAATACTTAAGAATATTCTTTGGCCCCCCTCGTGTCGAATCAACAAATTTGGGTTTAATACTTTACCCTCGAAAATGGTTGCGTCCCCTACACTTGTGGGTTATCAAGACTATTTTCTGGCACCGTTGCCGGGGAGCATAGCTCTATTCTTTAAGTCACTTGGGATTTATATCTGCTTATCACTATGAAGAATTTGAAGGACTCAAAAACCAAGATCTTACCCTCAACTACGAGGGGAGGTAAGGAACTGCCATCTAGCTTTGCACTTGATTCTCCTTCTGTTATGAGTAAACTTGTGACACCTACTCCTGCTATTGAATCTGATATGTCGTATGTTCTTGATGATGCTACTTCTGCTATGTATGATGAAACTACCTCTATGCCTGATACTGTGCCACTAGGTAAATTTCTAGATGAACAAATTGCTAAGGTTAGGGAGAGTGCAAATGTTGATGATATTTATGAAAGTGATGATGAAACTACTCCCAATAGATATGAATTGCCTTTTGTGCCTGAGGGTTATGTTATGGATGAAGAAACTGCTAGAGACTTTCTTGCTTGCAATGATAGATATGATCTTAAGAAGTTATTAGCTAAGCTGAAAGAAAAGTCCTTGAATGCTAGAATCAAACATGACCCTGCTTTTGCTACTTCACCTATATGTGTCAGTGATAAGGATTATGAATTCTCTGTTGATCCTGAGTTAATTACTTTGATTGAATCTGATCCTTTCCATGGCTATGAGTCTGAAACTGTTGTGGCACATCTTACCAAGTTGAATGATATAGCCACCCTGTTTACCAATGATGAAAAGATTCGCTACTATTATATCCTTAAGCTATTTCCGTTCTCGTTAAAGGGTGATGCTAAGACTTGGTTTAATTCTCTTGATCCTGGTTGTGTGCGTAGTCCCCAGGATATGATGTATTACTTCTCTGCTAAATATTTTCCCGCTCATAAGAAACAAGCTGCCTTACGGGAAATATATAACTTTGCTCAAACTTAAGAAGAGAGTCTCCCACAAGCTTGGGGGAGGCTTCTCCAGTTACTAAATGCTTTGCCTGATCATCCTCTTGAGATGCATGATATACTTGATGTCTTTTATAATGGACTAACCGATGCTTCCAGAGACCACCTGGATAGTTGTGCTAGTTGTGTTTTTAGGGAAAGAATAGTGGAACAAGCTGAATTACTATTGAATAATATGCTGGCTAATGAAAATAATGGACACTTCCTGAACTAGCCCCTAAGCCAACTCCGAAGAAAAGAGGTGTTCTATTTCTCAGTCCTGAAGATATGCAAGAGGCAAAGAAATCTATGAAAGAAGAAGGTATTAAAGCTGAAGATGTTAAGAATTTACCGCCTATTGAAGAAATACATGGTCTTGATAACCCGACACAGGTAGTAAAGGTAAATTCTCTTTATAGATTTGATGAACGTGATATTCCTCGTTATAAGTCTGCTAGCCAATGCTTAGATGAGTTTGACAATTTCATTGTGAAACAAGAAAACTTCAATGCTTATGTTGGTAGACAATTACAACACAATGCTCATATGATTGAACGCTTGAGTGATTATCTGTCTAGTGCTAAAGATGAACTGAAACTTATTAGTAAACATGCTTCTATGGTCACCACTCAAGTAGAACAAGTACTTAAGGCTCAGAATGATTTGCTCAATGAATTAAATAGTAAGAATAATGACTATGCTGTTAGAGTTGCTACTAGAGGTGGTAAAATGACTTATGAACCTCTGTATCCTGAAGGCCACCCTAAGAGAATTGAGCAAGATTCTTAGAGAGCTAATTTAGATGCACCTAGTTCTTCTAAGAAGAAGAAAAAGAAAAATGATAGGACTTTGCATGCTTCTAGTGAACCTGTAGCTCACCCGCCTTAGAATCCCAATGATCTATCTGTTTCTGATGCTGAGACACAATCTGGTAATGAACATGAACCTAGTGATAATCTTAATAAGGATGTTCATGATGATGCTCAACCTAGCAATGATAATGATGTAGAGATTGAACCTACTGTTGATCTTGATAACCCACAATCAAAGAATCAACGTTATGATAAGGGAGACTTTGTTGCTAAGAAGCACGGTAGGGAAAGAGAACCATGGGTTCAGAAACCCATGCCTTTTCCTCTAAAACCATCCAAGAAAAAGGATGATGAAGATTTTGAGCGCTTTGCTAAAATGAATAGACCTATCTTTTTGCGTATGCGTTTGACTGATGTGCTTAAAACAAATCCTTATGCCAAGTATATGAAAGATATTATTACCAACAAAAGAAAGATACCCGAAGTAGAAATTTCCACCATGCTTGCCAATTACACTTTTGAGGGTGGAATGCCTAAGAAATTAGGAGATCCAGGAGTACCTACTATACCTTGCTCCATTAAGAGAAACTATGTTAAAACTGCTTTGTGTGATCTTGGAGCCGGTGTTAGTGTTATGCCTCTCTCTTTATATCATAGACTTGACCTGAGTAAGTTAACACCTACTGAAATATCTTTGCAAATGGCCGATAAATCAACTGCTATACCTGTCGGTATTTGTGAGGACGTGCTTATCGTAGTTGCAAATGTTACTATTCTAACGGACTTTGTTATACTTGATATTCCCGAGGACGATAGTATGTCTATTATTCTTGGAAGACCTTTTCTGAATACTGCAGGGGCTGTCATTGATTGCAACAAAGACAATGTCACTTTTCATGTCAATGGTAATGAGCATACGATACACTTTCCGAGGAAACAACCTTAGGTCTATAGTATCAATGATACTGGAAAAACTTCAACAATTACTATTGGAGGTTTTGAGTTTCCTATTCCTACTATCAAGAAGTCATATGACATTCTTATTGTTGGGGACATACATATCCCCATTGAGGTAACATAGTGTTATTCGAGAATTCTCCGGTTTCATGTTACTCGGAAAGAGTTTAGTAACAAGACCTGATCAACCTTGTTAATGGATTCCTTTTGATGAACATGGGATAGGTGAATCTAGATAGCACAAACCTTCTGTACCCTCCTTTTACTTTCTGTTAATTAGGTTAAATAAAAGAAAAATAGCATTATCTGTCTGTTTCCAGACTTATCCATGCAATAAAAAATATCCCGAAAATAAAAGTTCTCCAAATGCCATGAAAATGAAATATGATTTTTTCTAGAATATTTAAGAAACTATGGCACTGAACACACATCGAGGGGAGCCACCACGTGGCCTCGAGGGCACAGGGCACGCCCCCTGCCCAGGGCATGCCCCCCTGCCTCGAGGGCCCCACGTGGCCCCCCTCCACTTATCCTTTCACCCATGCTCTTCTTCTTCCTCCGAAAAAATCCCCAACCAACTCAAACCTGAGTTCTTGTTCATTTTGCTGCCATTTTCGATCTCCTTGCTTAAAGCACCATTCACCAAACTGTTTGGGGAGATTGTTCCTTGGTATATGACTCCTCCATTGGTCCAATTAGTTTTTGTTCTAGTGCTTTATTTGTTGCAAATTTGTGCTGCTGTGGTGACCTTGTTCTTGAGCTTGCATGTCAAATTTTCTTGGTACCAAGTAGTTCTAATGCATGATATAGCTTCTAGGCACTTATAGGAGTTGTTGCTATCAATCTTGTTGAGTTTGGTTAACCTTTATTGTGAGTTACTAAAAATTTCAGAAAATTTCAGAAAAATGTCTAGGAGAAACTTCCAAGGTGGTCCTTCAAGGAAGCAAGAACCGAGGCTCGCGTTCCGTGAGCCGGACGATGAACCACCAAGGGATGCTGATGTGCGGCCTTGTGAATGGTCGTCCGATGAATTTCTGGGTCAAGCGGGCATCAAAGATGAATTTTACGCATATGTGCGTAATGCTGACCTCGAGAACTTCATGCAAGATAAGTGCCTCCAATACTGTGGCTTAACTGATAGCTTTGTGAGAAGGTTTAAATTTTCATCTTCACGTAATTCTCACACTGTCCTGTTTGGTCTTTATGATAAATCTTATACCATGGACTTAGAGGATTTTAATGTAGCCTGCGAGCTCCCATAGTGGGGCAGTATGAGTGATCCTCGTAAATCTGAATTTAGAGAATTCCTTGCTAGTATTACAGTGGGAGAATCCGGGGACATCACACAAGCCACCACGGGGAGCATACATTTTCCTGCTAGTCATTACTTTGCTCTCTTTATTGGTAGATGCATAAATGGTAAATATGAAGCCTGTCACATGTGTGTCCCTGATCTTAGCATTCTCATGAGTGCTGTACTAGGTGATAGGCAATATAATTTAGGACACCATAATGGTTTGTATGGAGATTTATTTGGTGGGATCTATGCTACTCGCATAGCCCGCTATCTTGGTGTGTCTGTGCACCCTTATGATGAACCTTTACCTGTTGCTTATTTAGACTGTAATGCTATGGCTAGTCACCGGTTTATAGAGTGGGATAATCAAACTCTCAAGTATCGACTAATCTTTAACCGGCAGCATGCCATCCCTATTGTTCTTCCTGCCCCTACTTTGTTTAACTTTTTGGAAAAGGGAAGATACACTATAACTATGGAGGAGGCAAATGCCCATTATAACATGACAGAGGCAGCCCGCCTTCGAGCTGCAGCTCAGCAGGCAGCATCTGCTGCATCTCAGTACGACCCCAACTACAACTTTGGATATCCGTCTGGCTAGTACTGGCCATAGACCAACATAGGCCAAAAGCCTAAGCTTGGGGGAGTATGTGTTTCTCACCGACTTACTTTCATGTTCACACCTATTCTAGTTGTCGGTGCTCACACTCTTTCACTGTACCATCCATGCTTAGTTTTAATTTCTTTTTCTTGATCTTTTTCTTGTGTGCTAGAAAACCCCAGAAAAACAAAAAATATTAGTTGTAGCTTCTAGCTAGTTTACTTTATTTGCTTGTAGTAGTAACTAAAAATGAAAACCCAAAAAGATTTCCCATTCTTCTTTTGCTTGTTGGGAGCTTTCCCGTGTAAATAGTTTCTTTTCTTTTCTTTAGGGGTTAAGAGTAGAAGACCATGATTAAAATGCTTAGTGGATCTCATATGCTCTATTATTGATTTAACCTTGAGCCATATTACCTTGTCTTCTCTCTTATATTAAATGCCTGCAGATTCCAGTTTAGTCCAATGCATGTGCACTATTATTATTTTCCACACCGTTCGGTCGTGCGAGTGAAAGGCAATAAGGATGATATATGATGGACTAATTGAGATAAGAAAAGCTGGTATGAACTCGACCTCTCTTGTTTCTATAAATATTATTGCTCGTCGTTGTTGATTCAGCTTGTTATGAATGAAACATGTTTGCAATGACAATTAGAGATCATAGCTGCTTATGCCATGCTTAATTAGCTAAGAGTTTATAATGGTCTATCTTGCATGCCAACATGATATTAAAATGGTTGTGATGTGGTATGATGGGTGGTATCCTCCTCTGAACGATTTAAGTGACTTGACTTGACACATGTTCACGCATGTAGTTGAAACAAATCAACATAGCCTTCACGATATTTTTGTTCATTGTCGGGATTTTGGGGCGACATATGCCAACGGATGGCTTATCATGCATGGGGACAATAGAACGTCGCCGGGCCCTGGAAGCGGGATGAGGCGAAACTTAGGACGCCTACGGATCTTACCCAGGTTCGGGGCTCTCCGAGGAGATAACACCCCTGGTCCTGCTCTGCGGGGACTCCACGTCATGACTAATGTCACTATGGTAGCTACAAGGTTGCTACTCGAGCTGTGTGGTCTAGAGGAGGAAGACGAACAAGGCTAGCTCGCTACTTTCGCTCTAGGAATCGGGGGTCGTTGCTAGGGTTTCTTCCCTCTCTCTTTGTCTACTTCTTCTAAGGGTTAAATCTTCAAACCCTCCAACATGGAGGACCCTGGGGGGTTTATATAGGCCTACCCCCCAGGGGTACAATTGTAATCTCAACATAATGGCCCCCGGCTGTCAGCGTCTTCTGGTGCCGACCTCGCCGCCTGTCTGCTGGGGCCCGCTGCCTGCGGGCCCATATGATTGCCTTTCACTGTAGGCGTGCTTCTGCTGACGGCAACCTCGTCAGGTGAAGTGGCTACAGTGCCGCCGTCTCCTGCCGTACACTACCGCCACGCCCCGTCTTGTCGTCTTGATGAGATTCAAACTTCTCGGGCAAGATTCGCCGTCTGTTACCAGGCGGCCGCCTCCCCTGGAGGCCTGCCAGGGGCGGCTTGTTTACGACTTGCCCACTGGCCGGTGGGGCCAGCCGCCTGCTGGCCCCGCCGTCTGTGGGTAGTGGGATCGTGGTTTCCTCTGACCGAAGCTTGGTCATGAGCATCGTGGCTACAGTGATTCGCCGTTTAGGAGATGTCCATAAGGTACACGTTCACTGTAGCCACGCCCTTATAGATTCTCTAAGGACGTATTCATCTGTAGCCATGCCTCAGCTGCGTGGTGGCCCCCCAGCACGCATCTCGAGGGAGGAGCTTGGGACCGTCTGCTAGCTCCTAGCTGTGATGCTGCCGCCTATTTGGGTCCCTGCCGCCTGCTGGCAGCCGGCTCCTAGGGCAAGCTAGCCTAGGAGGCGGCCCGATGAGCAGACGGCCGGGGGGTAGAAGGCGGCCACAAATTGTCTTGAAATACCAAGGGTGGTCGCTGAGGACACCCGTGGTCAATATCTCCGACAGTAGCCCCCGAAGCTGGTGGAACTTCGCGGCTAGTATTGGAGGGCCGCGGGGTTCTAGCAGCTTTCGTCTCTAAGCAGAATGAGCGTCCTTCGGCCGTCTTCCGTAGAGATCTGTCTGCTGGCAGCCGGACCCGTTTTAAGGGGGGCCGGCTTCTGGCAGCCAAACCTCTGTCTTCAAATCTTCGAGGGGAAGGCACCGCCTGGTCGGCAGGCAGTCGCGCAGGCCTGCCGACCGTTGGCGGCTCCCCACGCGTCATTGCCTCGTCGCGTCGGCCTGCCAGCCCACGCGCGTGAAGGGATGCAATAGTGGGCCGGGGCCCGCCACTACAGGGCCTCGATCCGCGTGTGGATCCAGTGTGGTAGGGATAATATATTGCCCTCCCCCGCGCGCAAAAGGTGGGGGTCGTGCGGGGCGTGGAGCAGTTGATCCCATGCCCGCCCCCTCGGCTTCGCCGCCCCGAGCCTATAAGTAGGCCGGGGGAGAGGGGTTTAGCACCGTTCTCGCGCTCGCCTCTCCCCGCTTTCCTTCTTCTTCTTCCTCGCTCCCGCCCGCTTCTCTCGCCAACTCCGCAGCGAGCTGCCGTCCAAGCCATGGCCGCCGCACCGCCGATCCTCCACCACGGCCAGTGGGACGGCAACGACGTCCTGGAGAAGCACATCAACAACCTCCGCCGGTCACGGAAGCTGCCTCCAGCTGACAAGGTCTCCGTGCGCCTTGCGCCGGCGGCGGAGATCAGGCCAGCCCCACGGCTGGGCGAGCGGGTCGTCTTCCGCTCGCACTTCCCATGTGGCTTCGGCCTCCCGGTAAGCGGCTTCTTTCGGTCGTTCCTGGAATTCTTCAACATCCAACCCCACCACCTCACGCCGAACACAGTGGTGACGCTATCTTCCTTCGTCGTCCTGTGCGAGGCATACTTCGGCATCCTCCCCACCATGGAGTTGTGGACCGAGCTTTTTTATATGAAGCTCGGCACCGCAATCCAGAGCGTGGCCGTCTAGTGTGGGGGGTGCATTGCAGTGAAGCTCAGTGTTTCAAGAAACTTCTTCCCGGTGCCGCAGCTCGTGGCGTCAGTGAAACAGTGGCAGAAGATGTACTTCTACGTCTCCAACATCGACCCCGACCAAGACTTCATCTGCCTGCCGGACTGGGCGCCAGGTCCGCCTGCTGAGCCTCGCGACTCCTGGAAGACTCGGCCTACCTCCCTCACGACAGGCGCTTCCATCGCGATACGGCGTCTCCGGGAGCTGAGGGACGACGAGGGTCTGGTCTTCGCAGATTTGCTGCTCATGTTTGCGGAGCGCCAAGTGCTGCCGTTGCAGCGCCACCCTCATCTAATTTGTGACATGAGTGGCCGTCGGGATCCCAGCCGGACATGCACCAAGCCAATGCCATACAGGGAGGTGGCGCACTTGGTGAACCACATTTCTAACTGCAAGGTCTCCTACTCCGGCTAGGCCTTTGGCAAGCCGCCATACAGCCGCAACAACTAGCCGCCTGCAGTAAGTTCTTCTGCCCTCTCTTGTTTTTCTTTCTTTTCTGTCCGGCTGTTGTAGCCGTCTGATCCTGGTGCCGTCTTCAGATCTTCCCCGGCCAGCCAGCGCCGGGTTCTGACCAGCCAGGCCGCCCCTGGAACCAGATCGCTCCCAGAGCGACACAAGCGACCCCGATCTTGGGGCCGCCACCATGGAGGAGGAAGAGGTGACAGACGGCGGGGGCCAACCATCGGGCGGCCTGCCAGAAGCCGGCGTCAAGAACTGGCCGGACGAGGAGGAGGAGGAGGAGGAAGCGCCCGTCCGTGTCCGGGAGGCGGATCCGCCTGGTCACGGCAGCCAGCAGGCGAGGCCGTCTGGCGCAGCCGGCGGCGTGAAGCGGCGGTCCTCATCAGGGCCGTTTGGTGCCCCGCCCAAGAAACTCCGGCTGTCGACCGCCGCCACCAGGCGCCGGGAGGCGGCCGCCAGGGCGATCGTGCCCAGGGTACCCAAGGCCAGGCCGGTCGTATCCGGGTAAGTGTCTTGTATCCTTCTTTTGTTTGATGCTTATCCTTCTCAGCCATTCCCCTCTTGGCTGACTCCTCATTTTCCTTGGGGTATCCATGTAGCACGCCGCTCTCCCTCTCGCAGGTGCCAGTGGGCTCCATTGTGGGTGGCACGAATGTCCCCCCTGCACCCCACCGCGTGGACCCAGTCGCCATGCTCCGGGAGGCGACGGAGAGGAACGCTCGCGAGGCACGCAAGGAGCGGGAGGCCGCGGACCGCGAGCGAGCGGTGGCTGATGCCGCAACCAGGGTGGAGGCCGAAGCGGTGAAGAAGGCCCAGGCAGACGCTGCCCGAGCCCAGGAGCAGGAAGCGGGCTCCCAGCAGCTAGTGGGCCACACCGTCCTCCCAGAGGCGGGCCCTCTGGAGCCGTCCGCCCAAGTGCCGGCTCCAGACAACGAGGGGGACTACTGCGTCATCCTGGAGACGCGGGCGCCGCCCCCCGTGCCGCCTTCAGGGGCGGAGGTGCCGCCAGCTGAGGGCGTGCTGGTGACAGACCCGCAGTCGGCCCCCGAGCCCCAGCTTGCCCGCGCCTTGCGAGGGAGGTCTCCGTGCCGCAGCAGGTGGAGGCCGACGGCGCCAGCTCGTCCGTGCCAGAGAATGAGGCCACCAGCGCGGCGCCGTCAGGTTGGAGGCCCAGCGGCGGTGCGCTGATTGCCATGTCGCGGGACGTCCTCGACCGCTTCAACTCCCTGGGCAACATCGTGCAGACAGTGATGCAGGAGTTCGTGGCTGTGCGGTCCTCTGTTCGGGTACGTAGGCTTCATGCTCTTTCACTTTTATTCCTTCAATTTCTTCTGTGGGGGCACGTCAGCGCACCCACTGGGTGTAGTCCCCGAGTTCCGAGCCGGCTGCTGAGCAGGCGGCTTGGAACTCCAAAGTGTGCGTCGTGGGCTGATCTTGTGTCTTATTGCAGGACTACCACAACCTCCGTGTGGCCTCCTACAACGCCCAGCGCCAGGAGCTGGCGCAACTGCAGGCTGCCCTGGCAGACGGTCAAGGTGAGTGCTTTCCTTCTCCTCCTTGCGGGGGCGCATCAGCGCACCCACTGGGTGTAGTCCCCGAGTTCCGAGCCGGCTGCTAAGCAGGCGGCTTGGAACTCCAAGGTTATCTTTTTTACTGCTGCTGACATTATTATTCTTCTTCTTCTCTTGCCAGCGGTCGCAGCCAACCTCCACAACCTGTTGGAAATATGCCCTAGAGGCAATAATAAATTGGTTATTATTATATTTCCTTGTTCACGATAATCGTTTATTATCCATGCTAGAATTGTATTGATAAGAAACTCAGATACATGTGTGGATACATAGACAAACACCATGTCCCTAGTAAGCCTCTAGATGACTAGCTCGTTGATCAATAGATGGTTACGGTTTCCTGACCATGGACATTGGATGTCGTTGATAACGGGATCACATCATTAGGAGAATGATGTGATGGACAAGACCCAATCCTAAGCCTAGCACAGATCGTGTAGTTCGTATGCTAAAGCTTTTCTATATGTCAAGTATCTTTTCCTTAGACCATGAGATTGTGCAACTCCCGGATACCGTAGGAATGCTTTGGGTGTACCAAACATCACAACGTAACTGGGTGGCTATAAAGGTGCACTACAGGTATCTCCGAAAGTGTCTGTTGGGTTGGCACGAATCGAGACTGGGATTTGTCACTCCGTATGACGGAGAGGTATCTCTGGGCCCACTCGGTAAGACATCATCATAATGTGCACAATATGTGATCAAGGAGTTGATCATGGGATGATGTGTTACGGAACGAGTAAAGAGACTTGCCGGTAACGAGATTGAGCAAGGTATCGGTATACCGACGATCGAATCTCGGGCAAGTGCTATACCGATAGACAAAGGGAATCGTATACGGGATTGATTGAATCCTTGACATCGTGGTTCATCCGATGATATCATCGTGGAACATGTGGGAGCCAACATGGGTATCCAGATCCCGTTGTTGGTTATTGGCCGGAGAGTTGTCTCGGTCATGTCTACATGATTCCCGAGCCCGTAGGGTCTACACACTTAAGGTTCGATGACGCTAGGGTTATAGGGAAAGTATGTACGCGGTTACCGAATGTTGTTCGGAGTCCCGGATGAGATCCCGGACGTCACGAGGAGTTTCGGAATGGTCCGGAGGTAAAGATTCATATATGGGAAGTCCCGTTTTGGTCACCGGAAAAGTTTCGGGCGATATCGGTAATGTACCGGGACCACCGGGAGGGTCCCAGGGGTCCACCAGGTGGGGCCACCAGCCCCAGAAGGCTGTGTGGGCTAAGTGTGGGAGGGTACCAGCCCCAAGGGGGCTGGTGCGCCCCCCCACCAAGTCCCTAGGCGCATGGAGAGTGGAGGGGGGCAAACCCTAGGTCCAGATGGGCCTTAAGGCCCACCCTAGGGCGCCCCCTCTCTCTCCCCCCCTTTGGCCGCACCCTAGATGGGTTTCTAGGGCTGGCCGCACCCCTAGGGGTGGGAAACCCTAAATGGGGCGCAGCCCTCCCTTCCCCCTATATATATGTGAGGTTTTGGGGCTGCTAGACACACGAGAACGTTTCCCTCTTGGCGCAGCCCTATCCCTCTCCCTCCTCGTCTCTTGCAGCGCTTGGCGAAGCCCTGCTGGAGTCCCGCGCTCCTCCACCACCACCACGCCGTCGTGCTGCTGTTGGATGGAGTCTTCCCCAACCTCTCCCTCTCTCCTTGCTGGATCAAGGCGTGGGAGACGTCACCGGGCTGCACGTGTGTTGAACGCGGAGGCGCCGTTGTTCGGCGCTTAGATCGGAATCAACCGCGATCTGAATCGCAGCGAGTACGACTCCTTCATCCGTGTTCTTGCAACGCTTCCGCATCGCGATCTACAAGGGTATGTGGATCCGACTCTTCCCTCGTAGATGCATCTCCTAGATTGATCTTGGTGAGCGTAGGAAAATTTTTGTTTCCCATGCAACGTTCCCCAACAGTGGCATCATGAGCTAGGATCTTGCGTAGATGTTTTCACGAGTAGAACACAAAGGGGTTTGTGGGCGTTGATGTTTAGATTGCTTCCCTCTTTGGTCTTTCTTGATTCAGCGGCATTATGGGATGAAGCGGCACGGACCAACTTTACATGTCCACGTACATGAGACCGGTTCCATCGACAGACATGCGACTTTTGTTGCATAAGATGGCTGGCGGGTGTCTGTCTCTCCTATCTTAGTTGAATCGGATTCGACGAAGGCGGTCCTTGTAGAAGGTTAAATAGCAACTTAAATATCACCGTTGTGGCTTTGCGTAGGTAAGAAGCGTTCTTGCTAGATACCCATAGCAGCCACGTAAAACATGCAACAACAAATTAGAGGACGTCTAACTTGTTTTTGTAGGGTATGTATGTGATATGATATGGCCAAAGACATGATGAGATATATTTGATGTATGAGATGATCATGTTGTAATAGTTAATATCGACTTGTATGTCGATGTATACGGCAACCGGCAGGAGCCATAGGGTTGTCTTTAATTTTTGTATGACCTGCGTGTCAATCATTAAGTGCTATGTAATGCTTTACTTTATCGCTAAACGGTAGCAATAGTAGTAAGAGCATGGTGGGCGCGCGACAACCCCGATGGCGACATGATGATGGAGATCATGATGATGGGGATCATGGTGTTACGCCGATGACGATGGAGATCATGCCGGTGCTTTGGAGATGGAGATCAAAAGCACGAGTTGATGGCCATATCATGTCACTTATGATTTGCATGTGATGTTAATCCTTTTATGCATCTTATTTTGCTTAGGACGACGGTAGCATTATAAGATGATCCCTCACTAAAATTTCAAGATAAAATTGTGTTCCCCCCGAGTGTGCGCCGTTGCGAAGGTTCGTCGTTTCGAAGCACCACGTGATGATCGGGTGTGATAGACTCTACGTTCGCATACAACGGGTGCAAGCCAGTTTTGCACATGCAGAACACTCGGGTTAGACTTGACGGGCCTAGCATGTACAGACATGGCCTCGGAACACGGAAGACCGAAAGGTCGAGCATGAGTCATATAGTAGATATGATCAACATGAAGATGTTCACCATTGACACCACCTCATCTCACGTGATGATCGGACTTGGGTTGGTGGATTTGGATCATGTCACGCTCGGATGACCAGAGGGATGTCAATTTGAGTGGGAGTTATAAGTAATTTGATTAGTTAAAACTCACTTGTCATGAACAATAGTCTAAGTTGTGTTCGCAAATTATGTAGTAGACCAATAACTGCGTTGTAGCTCCCTGTTTAATACGATCCTAGAGAAAGACTAAGTTGAAAGATAATGTAAGCAATAATGCGGACTGGGTCCGTAGTCCGAGGAGTGTCCTCACTGCTGCACAGAAAGCTTACGTCTTTGATGCACCGCTCGATGTGCAAACCCCTACAACGTTGTCTGTGGATGTTGTGAACACCTGAGAGACACGTCCTGATGACTACTTGATAGTTTAGTGCACCATACTTTACGGCTTAGAATCGGGATTCCAATGACGTTATGAACGCCATGGAACATATGAGATGTTCTAAGAGCTGAAATTGGGATTTCAGGCTCATGCCCGTGTTGAGAGGTATGAGACCTCTGACAAGTTCATTTGCCAAAAAGATGGAGGAGAATAGCTCAACTAGTGAGCATGTGCTCAGAATGTCTGGGTGCTAAAATCACTTGAACCAAGTGGGAGTTAATCTTCCAGGTGAGATAGTGGTTGACAGAATTCTCTAGACACTATCACCAAGCTACTAGAACTTCGTGATGAACTATGACATGCAAAGGATAGAGATGATCCCGGAGCTATTAGCGGTTCTTAGTACCGCAAAAGTAGAAATCAAGAAGGAGCATCAAGTGTTGATGGTTTAGCTGTTGGAAATATGCCCTAGAGGCAATAATAAAAGAGTTATTATTATATTTCCTTGTTCATGATAATCGTTTATTATCCATGCTATAATTGTATTGATTGGAAACTCAAATACATGTGTGGATGAATAGACAGACTTTGTGTCCCTAGTGAGCCTCTACAGGACTAGCTCGTTGATCAAAGATGACCGCGGTTTCCAGGTCATAGACATGAGTTGTCATTTGATAACGGGATCACACCATTAGGAGAATGATGTGATGGACGAGACCCAAACGTTAAACATAGCTTTTGATCGTGTCAGTTATCGCTATAGTTTTCTGCATGTCAAGTATAAGTTCCTATGACCATGAGATCATGTAACTCACTGACACCGTAGGAGTGCTTTGTGTGTGCCAAACGTCACAACGTAACTGGGTGACTATAAAGGTACTCTACAGGTATCTCCGAGGGTGTCTGTTGAGTTGACATGGATCGAGACTGGGATTTGTCACTCCGTGTGACGGAGAGGTATCTCCGGGCCCACTCGGTAATACGTCATCTCAATGAGCTCAAAGTGACTAAGTAGTTGGTCACGGGATTATGTATTACGGTAACGAGTAAAGAGACTTGCCGGTAACGAGATTGAACTAGGTATAGAGATACCGACGATCGAATCTCGGGCAAGTAACATACCGACGAGACAAAGGGAACTGTATACGGGATTGCCTGAATCCTTGACATCGTGGTTCATCCGATGAGATCATCGAGAAACATGTGGGAACCAATATGGGTATCCAGATCCCGCTATTGGTTATTGACCTGGGAGTGTCTCGGTCATGTCTACATGGTTTCCGAACCCGCAGGGTCTACACACTTAAGGTTCGGTGACGCTAGGGTTGTTAGTGAGAATAGTGCATGGTTACCGAAGGTTGTTCGGAGCCCCGGATGAGATCCCGGACATGACGAGGGTCTCCGGAATGGTCCGGAGACGAAGATTGATATATAGGATGATAGGTTTCGGAGTCCGGAAGTGTTCCGGGGAGCATCGGGAAATCGGCGGAGTACCGGAAAGGGTTTCGGGGGTCCCGGAAGTGTTTCTGGGCCTAATGGGCCACAAGGGGGGACACAACAGCCTTCATAGGGCTGTGCGCCCCCCCTGGGCCCTCTCCTTGTGCGCCAAGGGAGGTGGACCCCCCTAGGGTGGCCGCACCCCCTTAGCCTTGGGGGGCAAGGCACCTGGGGGGGAAACCCTAACCCCAGGGGGCGCCGCCCCCTTCCCCCTTGCCCTGGCCGCCGCCCCTAGGGGAAACCCTAGGGCGCCCCTCCCCTCTCCGCCCCCCTATATATAGTGAGGCAAAGGGAGGGCAGCCAACACAAGTTCGTGCCTCGGTGCTGCCCTCCCTCTCCCATAACATCTTCTCCCGCGGTGCTTAGGCGAAGCCCTGCTGGAGTTCTTCTCCACCATCACCACCACGCCGTCGTGCTGCCGGTTCTCCATCAACCTCTCCTCCACCCCTTGCTGGATCAAGAAGGAGGAGACGTCCCCGAGCCGTACGTGTGAAGAACGCGGAGGCACCGTTGCTTCGGTGCTTGGATCTTCAGCGATCTGAATCGCGGCGAGTACGACTCCATCAACCGCGTTCTTAACGCTTCCGCTTAGCGATCTACAAGGGTATGTGGATCCTACTCTCCCCTCGTAGTTGCATCTACTAGATTGATCTTGGTGAACGTAGAGAAAAATTTTTGTTTTCCATGCAACGTTCCCCAACAGTGGCATCATGAGCTAGGATCTTGCGTAGATGCTTTCTCGAGTAGAACACAAAAGGGTTTGTGGCGTTGATGTTTAAATTGCTGCCCTCCTTAGTCTTTCTTGATTCAGCGGTATTATGGGATGAAGCGGCCCGGACCAACTTTACATGTCCATGTACATGAGACCGGTTCCATCGACAGACATGTGACTTTTGTTGCATAAGATGGCTGGCGGGTGTCTGTCTCTCCTATCTTAGTTGAATCGGAATAGAACAAGGCGGTCCTTGTAGAAGGTTAAATAGCAACTTGAATATCACCGTTGTGGTTTTGCGTAGGTAAGAAGCGTTCTTACTAGATACCTATAGCAGCCACGTAAAACATGCAACAACAAATTAGAGGACGTCTAACTTGTTTTTGCAGGGTATGTATGTGATATGATATGGCCAATGACATGATGAGATATATTTGATGTATGAGATGATCATGTTGTAATAGTTAATATCGACTTGCATGTCGATGCATACGGCAACCGGCAGGAGCCATAGGGTTGTCTTTAATTTTTGTATGACCTGCGTGTCAATCTTTAAGCGCTTTGTAATGCTTTACTTTATCGCTAAACGGTAGCAATAGTAGTAAGAGCATGGTGGGCGCCGACAACCCCGATGGCGACACGATGATGGAGATCATGATGATGGAGATCATGGTGTGGCGCCGGTGACGATGGAGATCATGCCGGTGCTTTGGAGATGGAGATCAAAAGCACGAGTTGATGGCCATATCATGTCACTTATGATTTGCATGTGATGTTAATCCTTTTATGCATCTTTTTTTGCTTAGGACGACGGTAGCATTATAAGATGATCCTTCACTAAAATTTCAAGATAAAATTGTGTTCCCCCCGAGTGTGCGCCGTTGCGAAGGTTCGTCGTTTCGAAGCACCACGTGATGATCGGGTGTGATAGACTCTACGTTCGCATACAACGGGTGCAAGCCAGTTTTGCACATGCAGAACACTCGGGTTAGACTTGACGAGCCTAGCATGTACAGACATGGCCTCGGAACACGGAAGACTGAAAGGTCGAGCATGAGTCATATAGTAGATATGATCAACATGAAGATGTTCACCATTGACACCACCTCATCTCACGTGATGATCGGACTTGGGTTGGTGGATTTGGATCATGTCACGCTCGGATGACCAGAGGGATGTCAATTTGAGTGGGAGTTATAAGTAATTTGATTAGTTAAAACTCACTTGTCATGAACAATAGTCTAAGTTGTCTTTGCAAATTATGTAGTAGACCAATAACTGCGTTGTAGCTCCCTGTTTAATACGATCCTAGAGAAAGACTAAGTTGAAAGATATTGTAAGCAATGATGCGGACTGGGTCCGTAGTCCGAGGAGTGTCCTCACTGCTGCACAGAAAGCTTACGTCTTTGATGCACCGCTCGATGTGCAAACCCCTACAACGTTGTCTGTGGATGTTGTGAACACCTGACAGAGACGTCCTGATGACTACTTGATAGTTTAGTGCACCATACTTTACAGCTTAGAATCGGGATTCCAATGACGTTTTGAACGCCACAGAACATATGAGATGTTCTAAGAGCTGAAATTGGGATTTCAGGCTCATGCCCGTGTTGAGAGGTATGAGACCTCTGACAAGTTCTTTTGCCAAAAAGATGGAGGAGAATGGCTCAACTAATGAGCATGTGCTCAGAATGTCTGAGTGCTGAAATCACTTGAACCAAGTGGGAGTTAATCTTCCAGGTGAGATAGTGGTTGACGGAATTCTCTAGACACTATCACCAAGCTACTAGAACTTCGTGATGAACTATGACATGCAAAGGATGGTGATAATCCCGGTGCTGTCAGCGGTTCTTAGTACCGCAAAAGTAGAGATCAAGAAGGAGCATCAAGTGTTGATGGTTTAACAAGACCACTGGTTTCAAAAGGGTAAGGGCTAGAAGGGAAACTTCATGAATGGCAAACATGTTGTCGCTCTGATGAAGGAACCCATGGTTGAACCCAAACCTCGAGACTAAGTGCTTCTATTGTAAGGGGAACGGTCACATGGTAGCGGAACCACCCCAAATACATGGTAGATATGATAGCTGGCAACTTCAACAAAGTATATTTGATATACGTGTTATTGATGTGTACCTTAGTAGTACTCCTTGTAGCACCTGGGTATTGAATACCGGTTCAGTTGCTATTATTAGTGACTTGAAGCAAAAGCTACGGACTGAACGGAGACTAGCGAAGGGCGAGGTGACGATGTGTGTTGGAAGTGTTTCCAAGGTTGATGAGATCACCATCGCACACTTCCTCTATTTTCGAGATTAGTGTTGAACCTAGATAAATGTTATCAGGTGTCTACGTTGAGCATGAAAATGATTAGATCATGTTCATCGCAATACGGTTATTCATTTAAGTTAGAGAATAATGGTTATTCTGTTTACATGAATAATACCTTTATGGTCATGCACCCAATGGTTCGTTGAATCTCGATCATGGTAATACACATAATGATAATATTAATGCCAAAAGATGTAGAGTTAATAATGATAGTACCACTTTCTTGTGGCACTGCCGCTTAGGTCATTTTGGCATAAAATGCATGAAGAAACTCCATGCTGATGGACGTTTGGAGTCACTTGATTTTGAATCGCTTGACACATGCGAGCCATGCCTCATGGGCAGGATGACTGAGATCTCGTTTTCAGGTACAATGAAACGGGTAAGTGACTTATTGGAAATCATACATGCTGATGTATGTGATCCAGTGAGAATTAAGGCGTGTGGTGGATATCGTTATTTTCTCATCTTCACTGACGATTTGAGTAGATATGGTATATTTACTTAATGAAGCAAAAGTCTGAAACGTTTGAAAGGTTCAAAAATTTCAGAGTGAAGATTAAGAATCATCATAACAAGAAGATCATGTTCCTACGATCTGATCAAGGGGATATTATCTGAATTATGAGTTTGGCAATCACTTAAGACATTGTGGAATTGTTTCGCAGTTGAAGTCCCCTGGAACACCACAATGGTGTGTCCGGACATCGTAATCGAACCTTATGAGATATGGTGCGATCTATGGTGTGTCTTACCGATCTACCGCTATTATTTTGAGGTTATGCATTAGAGACAGCTGCATTCACTTTATATGGGGCACCATCTAAGTCCGTTGAGACGACGTCGTATGGTTTGGCAAGAAACCAAAGTTGTCGTTCTCTTAAATGTTTGGGGCTGCGATGCTTATGGCTTCAGCCAGGAAAAGCTCGAACCCAAAGCGGACAAATACATCTTCATGGAATACCCACTGGTAACGGTTGTGTATGCCTTCTATCTCAGATCCAAGGACAAAAATGTTTGTCGCTAAGAATGGGTCCTTTCTCGAGAAGGAGTTTCTCTCGAAAGAATTGAGTGGGAGGAAGATAGAACTTGATGAGGTTGTCGAACCCTCACTTCAACCGGAGAGTAGTGCAACACAGAAAGATGTTTCTGTGGAACCTACGACAGTTGAAGAGGATACTAATGATAGTGATCATGAAGCTCCAGATCAAGTTGCTATCGAACCTCGTGGGTCGACAAGGATGTGTACTACTCCTGAGTGGTACGGTGATCCTGTCTTAGAGGTCATGTTGTTGGACAACGATGAACCTACGAACTATGGAGAAGCGATGGTGGGCCCATATTCCGACAAATGGTTAGAAGCCGATAAATCTGAGATGGGATCCATGTATCAAAACAAAGTATGGACTTTGGTGGACTTGCCCGATGACTGGCAAGCCATTGAGATAAATGGATCTTTAAGACTAAGACGGACGTGAACGGTAATGTCACCGTCTATGAAGCTCGACTTGTGGCGAAGAGTTTTTCCACAAGTTCAAGGAGTTGACTACGATGAGATTTTCTCACCCGTAGCGATGCTTAAGTCCGTCGGAATCATGTTAGCATTAGCTGCATTTATGAAATCTGGCAGATGGATGACAAAACAAGTTTCCTTACCAGTTTTCGTAAGGAAAGGTTGTATGTGATACAATCAGAAAGGATTTTGTCGATCCTAAGGATGCTAAAAGGTGTGCTAGCTCCAGCGATCCTTCCATGGACTAGAGCAAGCATCTCGGAGTCGGAATATACACTTTGATGGAGTGATCAAAGTTTTTGGGTATACAAAGTTTGTTAGAAACTTGTATTTGCAATAAAGTGAGTGGGAGCACTACAACATTTCTGATAAGTATATGTGAATGACATATTGTTGATCCGAAATGATGTAGAATTTCTGGAAAGCATAAAGGGTTGTCTGAAAGGTGTTTTTCAAAGGAATACCTGGATAAAGCTGCTTACATATTGGGCATCAAGATCTATACAGATAGATCAAGACGCCTGATGATACTTTCAAAAGAACACACACCTTTGACATGATTTTGAAGGAGTTCAAAATAGATCAGTCAAAGAAGGAGTTCTTACCTGAGTTGTAAGGTGTGAAGTTGAGTAAGACTCAAAACTTGACCACGGCAGAAGAAAGAGGAAGGACGAAGGTCGTCCCCTATGCTTTTGTCATAGGCTCTATACGGTATGGCATGCTAAGTACCGCACCTGATGGGTGCCTAGCCACATGTCTGGCAAGAGGGTACAAAGGTGATCCAGGAGTAGATCACTGGATAGTGGTCAAAATTATCCTTAGAGTAATAAGGAAATGTTTCTCGGTTATGGAGGTGATAAAGAGTTCGACGTAAAGAGTTACGTCGATGCAAGCTTAACACCTATCCGGATAACTTTGAGTAGAGATACCGGATACGTATAATGGAGCAACAGTTTGGAATAGCTCCAAGTGGAACGTGGTAGCAGCATCTATGATATGACATAAAGTTTTGCGAAGTACATAGGGATCTGAATGTTGCAGACCCATTGACTACAACCTCTCTCACAAGCATAACATGATCAAACCCAGAACTCATTGAGTGTTAATCACATATTGATGTGAACTAGATTACTGACTCTAGTAAACTCTTTGGATGTTAGTCACATGGCGATGTGACCTGTGAGTGTTAATCACATGGCGATGTGAACTAGATTATTGACTCTAGTGCAAGTGGGAGACTGTTGGAAATATGCCCTAGAGGCAATAATAAATTGGTTATTATTATATTTCCTTGTTCATGATAATCGTTTATTATCCATGCTAGAATTGTATTGATAAGAAACTCAGATACATGTGTGGATACATAGACAAACACCATGTCCCTAGTAAGCCTCTAGATGACTAGCTCGTTGATCAATAGATGGTTACGGTTTCCTGACCATGGACATTGGATGTCGTTGATAACGGGATCACATCATTAGGAGAATGATGTGATGGACAAGACCCAATCCTAAGCCTAGCACAGATCGTGTAGTTCGTATGCTAAAGCTTTTCTATATGTCAAGTATCTTTTCCTTAGACCATGAGATTGTGCAACTCCCGGATATCGTAGGAATGCTTTGGGTGTACCAAACGTCACAACGTAACTGGGTGGCTATAAAGGTGCACTACAGGTATCTCCGAAAGTGTCTGTTGGGTTGGCACGAATCGAGACTGGGATTTGTCACTCCGTATGACGGAGAGGTATCTCTGGGCCCACTCGGTAAGACATCATCATAATGTGCACAATATGTGATCAAGGAGTTGATCACGGGATGATGTGTTACGGAACGAGTAAAGAGACTTGCCGGTAACGAGATTGAGCAAGGTATCGGTATACCGACGATCGAATCTCGGGCAAGTGCTATACCGATAGACAAAGGGAATCGTATACGGGATTGATTGAATCCTTGACATCGTGGTTCATCCGATGATATCATCGTGGAACATGTGGGAGCCAACATGGGTATCCAGATCCCGCTGTTGGTTATTGGCCGGAGAGTTGTCTCGGTCATGTCTACATGATTCCCGAGCCCGTAGGGTCTACACACTTAAGGTTCGATGACGCTAGGGTTATAGGGAAAGTATGTACGCGGTTACCGAATGTTGTTCGGAGTCCCGGATGAGATCCCGGACGTCACGAGGAGTTCTGGAATGGTCCGGAGGTAAAGATTCATATATGGGAAGTCCCGTTTTGGTCACCGGAAAAGTTTCGGGCGATATCGGTAATGTACCAGGACCACCGGGAGGGTCCCGGGGGTCCACCAGGTGGGGCCACCAGCCCCAGAAGGCTGTGTGGGCTAAGTGTGGGAGGGGACCAGCCCCAAGGGGGCTGGTGCGCCCCCCCACCAAGTCCCTAGGCGCATGGAGAGTGGAGGGGGGCAAACCCTAGGTCCAGATGGGCCTTAAGGCCCACCCTAGGGCGCCCCCTCTCTCTCCCCCCCTTTGGCCGCACCCTAGATGGGTTTCTAGGGCTGGCCGCACCCCTAGGGGTGGGAAACCCTAAAGGGGGCGCAGCCCTCCCTCCCCCCTATATATATGTGAGGTTTTGGGGCTGCTAGACACACGAGAACGTCTCCCTCTTGGCGCAGCCCTATCCCTCTCCCTCCTCGTCTCTTGCAGCGCTTGGCGAAGCCCTGCTGGAGTCCCGCGCTCCTCCACCACCACCACGCCGTCGTGCTGCTGTTGGATGGAGTCTTCCCCAACCTCTCCCTCTCTCCTTGCTGGATCAAGGCATGGGAGACGTCACCGGGCTGCACGTGTGTTGAACGCGGAGGCGCCGTTGTTCGGCGCTTAGATCGGAATCAACCGCGATCTGAATCGCAGCGAGTACGACTCCTTCATCCGCGTTCTTGCAACGCTTCCGCATCGCGATCTACAAGGGTATGTGGATCCGACTCTTCCCTCGTAGATGCATCTCCTAGATTGATCTTGGTGAGCGTAGGAAAATTTTTGTTTCCCATGCAACGTTCCCCAACACAACCAGCTAGGCAAGGCCCAGTCGGAGCTAGCTGCCAAGGAGCAAGAGCACGATCTTGCTGCTCAGGACCGTGACCGCCTGGCCAAGGAGCTGGCAGACCAGGCGGCAGCCCACAAGGCTGAGCTCAGGAAGATGTCGGACGCCGAGACGCTTCTTCGGGCAGAATTTGAGGCCGAGCGCTCGAACTGGGTCGAGAAGGAGGCGGCTCCGCAAGATGGATATGGAGCCTTTGCAGACATGGTTGACGGTGAGATGTCTGCCCTTTCTTCTCGTACTTGCCATCTGTTACAGCCGCCTTTCTTTTCTTCTGATTCTTCTTCTAGTTTTGGCAGAGTTCTTCCCGGGCTACTCTGCGGCCGCCACCCAGGCCATCGAGGCCGAGCATGACGAGAGGCGCAAGGCGGGCCGGGTGATCGTACCTAACGCGCCCAGGACCCCAGCCGAGGAGCTTCTTGCTGTCAGGGTGCGCCTCCAGCCAGTCTGTCGCCTGCTTCGCTGCCTGCAGCACGCTGGTGCCCAGGTGCTGGCCGCCCTCTGGCCAGGTGCGCCTGGTACTCCGCACTCCCAGTCGGACTGCCGACTGGCTGGAGGCGGCCGGCCACCGCTTCGAGGCCTGGAAAGGTTCCGCAGCGAGGGCTGGTGTGCGGACTGCCCTGGAGTTTGCCAAGAGCTGGTACCTAGACTTGAGCCTCGAACAGCTGGAGACCTTCCATGCGAAGGCCCAGCTTGAGCTGGTCGCGGTGCAAAAGGACCTCGTCCAACGTGCCGCCGCCCTTGCTGAGTACGCCGACACCTCCATCTTCGTCCGAGAGTTGGATGATAAGGGCCATGTGGTGCCACCCAACAACTTCGGGCTGGACCTGGCGGCGTCGGAGGAGCCGAACGAGGAGATCGCCTCCAGCGATGAGGGCGAGGAGGAGGAAGGCAGCGACGAGGAGGCCAGCTCCCAGGAGGCGGATCCATCTGCTGGCCACCAGCCTGACCGATCCTCGACAAGCGGACCAGGTGTGGTGGCCCCACCTGCTGCAGGAAGCGGCCAGGCCGAGACCCGCCAGGCAGCCCCCTCGGAAGCCGGCTCCGTCATGCCGCCCGCTCCGCCTGTTGTGCCCTAGGCCTTTATTCTTGTATCTTTTGGTTCCCGTCTCTTTGTAAGACTTGGTAGGATTAGTGCAAACAATTCCACCCGCTGGGTGTATAAGTAAGCTGCTACTGCAAGGCGGCCCTTGAGGCTTGTTTGATGTAAATACTCTTTTAATGCTACATGGTTTTTATGCAATTTGCGCCGAGTCCTGGGATTAGCCCCGCCCTTGGTTCCTTAGGGCGATTTTCCTTTGCTGTCTTGTCTCCTTTAACTGCCGTCCTGCCAGCCAGACAGCCACTCTGTGGTTCTGCGGCCGGGTCAGGTACTTGGTTGTTTTCCGGATGGGAAAGTATCCCGCCCTCTGGAAGGCGGCGAGGCTAAGCCCAAAGCCGGCTGGCCGGGTGCGTAACAGCCGGCTGGCCGGCTGCGTAATAGCCGGCTGATTTGTATGAAGGGCCGTCTTGCCCTATGTTTGTTTTCCTTAGCCATTTTTCATGTGGGCACCACTTCTTGCCTTTGGCTCCTGCCAGTCAGACAACCGCGTTCTGCGAGTCTATGAATAAAGGCGGGAGAGGACTTGGATGCCATCACATTACTTGTCCGACTATTTTAAGGAGTAGTTTTAAACATAGGGCTAGGCGGCCAGTCCTCGGGCCGTCTGCTAGGCTCCGGTGCCGGACAAAGGAATGAGCAATACTCATTCACAGGCATAATTCTTATCATATAGATAAAGGGTTCGGCAGTCCCCGAGAACTCCTCGGGGGTCCCATTGGTTCTCAAAGTAAAATAGATAGCGCGACACATACTGTCTTTCAGCTATAAAAGCGATGAAGTAGGTTTGCATTCCATGGGCGCTCCGACTCCTTGCGTGAGTCGTCTCTCTTGCGAGCTCTTGGCTTCTGGGCATCAATGAGGCAGTAGACATCGTTTCCTAGTACCTTGCTGATGATGAATGGTCCTTCTCAAGGAGCCGAGAGCTTGTGCTGGCCGGCTGTGCGCTGGATCAGCCGGAGCACAAGGTCCCCCTCGCGGAAGGAGCGTGGTTTGACTCGCCGGCTGTGATAGCGGCGGAGACCCTGCTGGTAGATGGTGGAGCGGCTGAGTGCTACGAGTCGGGTCTCCTCCAGCAGGTCTACGCCATCTTCGCGTGCTTCCTTTGCTTCAGCTTCCGTATACATCGTGACGCGGGGTGAGTCAAACTCAACATCTGTTGGGATGACAGCCTCGGCCCCATAAACGAGGAAGAAAGGAGTGAAGCCGGTGGATTTTTTCGGAGTCGTTCTGAGGCTCCAGAGGACAGACGGCAACTCTTCGATCCAGCAGCCGGCTGGTCGCTCCAAAGGTTCGACCAGCCGGGGCTTGATGCCAGACAGGATAAGGCCGTTGGCACGCTCAACTTGGCCGTTGGACTGTGGGTGAGCAACGGACGCTAGGTCCAGTCGGATGCCTTGTGTTGCACAAAAACGAGCCAGTGCACCTTTGGCAAAATTTGTGCCGTTGTCGGTGATGATGCTGTGCGGTATGCCATACCGGATTGTGATGTCTGCGATGAACGTCACAACAGTTGGACCATTGAGTTTCTTGATTGGTTTTGCTTCGATCCACTTGGTAAATTTGTCCACTGCCACGAGTAAATGTGTCAAGCCGCCTCTGGCTATCTTGAAGGGGCCCACCATATCCAGCCCCCAGACGGCAAATGGCCAAGTGATCGGAATGGTCTTGAGTGCAGAAGCCAGCAAGTGTTGCTTGGAACTGAAGCGCTGGCAGCCATTGCACTTCTTTACCAAATCTTTGGCGTCGTCCAAAGGAGTCGGCCAGAAGAAACCGTGGCGGAAGGCTTTGGCGACGAGGGACTTGAGGCCGCGTGATGGCCACATTCCCTTGGTGAATGTCCTTCAGGATAGCGATACCCTTTTCTGCTTCCACACAGCGCTGGAAGACACCCGTTGCACTTCTTCTGACAAGCTCTTTGTTGACTATGGTGTATGCCGAAGCTCGGCGTTGAACTTGCCATGCCAAGGATTCATCTGTTGGCAGCTCTCTTCGGAGCAGGAAGGTGAGGATTGGATGTGCCCAAGACGGCGCTGAGACTCCTTTTGCTTCTGCCAAAGAGACCAGGGTGGTTGGGCTGGGAGGCGGAGGGCTGAGCTGAGCCGTCTGCTGTGCTTCCAAAGTCCTCAGGCCGGCTGCGGCGGTCCTCGGGCCGTCTACTGGGGCCGGCGCCTCTTGGCCGTCGGCTAGGGCAGTCCCTGGGCCAGGAACCGACACAGCTACTGGTGGACCGTCTGCTGGGGTTAGAGTATCAAGGCCGCCTGCTGGGGCAGTCTCCGGGCCGGCTGCTGAGGTTGCCGGGCCGTCTACCCCAGGATCAGCCGGTATGAAGATTGACCCCGACTCTCGTGAAGGCTTGATAGACGGCTTGCACAGGCATTGAAGAGACACACCGACTGGTATTGCTTGGCGGGTGGAGCCGATTCTTGCCAAGATGTCGGCTTGCATGTTGTCGGCTCGTGGTACGTGGAGGAACTCGCAGCCATCAAAGTGTCCACTGATCTGCTGGACAAGGAAAGGATAGCTTGCCATGTTTGCGTCTTTGGCATCCCAGTCCCCAGATGACTGCTGGACAACCAAGTCTGAGTCACCATAGCACAGCACTCGGCGGATACCAATCTCTTTGGCCTTTCGTAGCCCGTGGATAAGTGACTCATACTCGGCCACGTTGTTAGAGGCGGCGAAGTGGATCTGCATGGTGTACTTGAGCTTGTTGCCCTTGGGGGAAGTGAGGACGACGCCGGCTCCCAAGCCAGTGCGCATCTTTGACCCGTCAAAGTGCATCCGCCAATGGGTTGATTCTGGAACAGACAACAGGTACTGGGTTTCGGCCCAGTCGACGAGGAAGTCGGCCAATGCTTGCGACTTGATGGTTGTGCGCGGCTGGTAGAAGATGGCAAAGGGGGCCAGCTCGATGGCCCACTTGGCCACTCTTCCTGAGGCATCTCTATTGCCCATGATTTCAGCAAGCGGGGCCGTGCAGATGACCGTGATTGAATGCTCTTGGAAGTATTGCTTCAGTTTCTTGGAGATGAAGTACACGCCGTAGCACATCTTCTGGTAGTGGGGGTAGTTCTGCTTGGACAGTGACATCACTTCGCTCAAGTAGTAGACCGGCCTCTGGACGGGCAAGGCTCTGCCGTCTTCTGGGCGCTCGACCACAATGACAGTGCTAACCACCCGGCTGGTGGCGGCTATGTAAAGGAACATGGGTTCCTTGTCTGCTGGCGCCGCCAGGACAGGCGGGGTGGATAACAGTCTCTTGAGCTGCTTGAAAGCTTCGTCTGCCAGGTCGTTCCACTCGAAGCAAGTGGTCTTCTTCATCAGTTGATATAGGGGGAGTGCCTTTTCTCCCAACCGGCTGATGAAACGGCTGAGAGATGCCAGGCACCCCGTGAATTTCTGGACATCTCGCACACGGGTTGGCCGCTCCATTCTCTCAATGGCCTTGATCTTTGCGGGGTTGCACTCGATGCCGCGTTCGGATACCAGGAAGCCGAGGAGCTAGCCGGCTGGTACCCCGAAGACGCATTTCTTTGGGTTTAGCTTGATCCGAAAGCGGCGCAAGTTCTCAAATGTCTCTTGGAGATCTTCCAAAAGAGTTCCTCTCTTCTCCGTCTTCACCATGATATCATCCACATAAACGTGGGCGTTTCTGCGGAGTTGCTCGAGGAGACACTTCTGCATGCAACGCTGAAAGGTGGCGCCGGTGTTTCTCAAGCCGAACGTCATGGTCAGGTAGCAGAAGGCCCCAAATGGCGTGAGGAAGGCGGTCTTCAGTCGGTCAGCCGGATCGAGTTTGATCTGGTGATACCCGGAATAAGCATCAAGGAATGACAGCAGCTCGCATCCGGCTGTGGAGTCAGTCACTTGATCTATTCGCGGTAGAGCAAACTGATCTTTAGGGAAAGCTTTGTTGAGACTGGTGTAATCAATGCACATGCGCCATTTGTTGTTCTTCTTCAGTACTAGGATTGCGTTTGCGAGCCATTCTGGATAGAAAACTTCCATTATGAAGCTGGCTGCTAGCAGGCGGGCAACTTCTTCCCCAACAACTCTTCTCTTCTCTTCTGACACACGGCGTAGCGGCTGCCTGACCGGCTTTGCATCTTTTCTCACATGGAGTTTGTGCTCGGCGAAATCCGCTGGGATACCCGACATGTCTTTGGGGGACCATGCAAAGATGTCCCAATTCTCACGGAGGAAATCGCACAAGCTCGCTTTCCTATTTGCTGTCTAGGTTTGACCCTATGACATCAAATCGCTCTGGGTGAGATGGATCCAAGGCAATCTTCTTTGTCTCCTTGGCCGGCTGGAAAGAGCCTTGCGGCTCCGCCTCCCTGGGATCGGCTAGTATGGCTGGCTGCTCGCCAGCCATTGCCACCAGCCGTTCCAGGCGGCGCTTCTCTTCAGCTACGACAAGGGACACGGCCAGACGGCTGCTGGCTGTCGTGCATGCGATGGACTTCTCGTAGTCCCCGGCGATGGTGATTATTCCCTTGGGGCCCGGCATCTTCATCTTGAGGTAGGCATAATGGGGTACTGCCATGAACTTTGCAAGAGCTGGCCGGCCCAAGATCACGTGATAGGGACTTTCCAAGTTCACCACTTCAAACCAGACCGGCTCCCTCCGGAAATGCATCTTGTCACCAAACAGGACATCGATCTTGGCCTTGCCGATTGGTGAGCAAGAGAGGCCTGGCACAATGCCATGGAACACGGTCCTGGTAGGCTGAAGCTTCTTTTCTTTGATGCCCAACTTCTCCATGGTGTCGTGATACATGATGTTGATGCTGCTGCCGCCGTCTACCAGTACTCGGGAGAAACGACAAGCCCGCATGTCGGTGGACAGAGTAGCATCCAGGACCAAGGCATAGGCCCCTGGTGACGGCATGACAGTCGGGTGATCCTCTCGGCTCCAGCTGACAGGTCTCTCAGACCAGTGCATGAATTCTGGGTCTTTGACGGCAACGGTGTTGACTTCTCTGCGCTGCTGGCGCCGGCTGTGCCTATCATCCGTTTGGCTGGTGAAGACGACATAGTCCCCGTTTTCTTCTGGGAATTCATCTTGGACCTGGCCGCCAGGACGTGCAGCCGGTGGATTGGGAGGCGGGGCCGGCTGCCCAGCAGGCGGCGGTGGCAGAGCTTCCCCTCTGGCAATCCTCGTGAGCCAATGACACTTTCGCGTGGTGTGGTTGGAAGGCTTCGCGCGGCTGTGGAACTTGCAGGGGGCGTCCAGAGCTTGGTCGAAGGAGAAAGTTGGCTGCCAGACTGGCTTGCCGCCCTTCTGGTGCTTGGGTCCTGCTTGAGCTTCTGGCTGCTGGCCGTCGACTGCTGCCACCAGCCGGCTGTTGGCAGTCGGTGCGTGGGTCTTGCGTTTGTGGTCGTTCGGCTGCTAGCGTCGGCTGGACTCTTCAGCCGGCGTCTTGGGAGTTGGAGGAGTCATCTTGCTAGAAGCATCCACTTACAGCTTGGTCTTCATGGAGGAGTCGGCGGTGGCGTACTTGTCTGCTATGCTCAACAGCTCGTCCAGTGTGGCCGGCTCGTCACAGAGGAGTTTGTGTTTGAGTAAGGTGCCTTCTCTGCACCCGGCCGTGAAATACTCGATGGCTTGTACCTCGTGCACTCCTTCACAAGAGTTTTGCAGCTCTGCCCAACGTGTCAAATAATCGCGGGCCGACTCATTTGGGCCTTGGACACATAGGGAGAGCTGGCGCGGCTTGGGAGGACGCTTGTAGGTGCTGGTGAAGTTGCGAGTGAAGGCGTCGGTGAAGTCCAACCAGCCGTTGATGCTGTTGGGTTTGAGGCTGTTCAGCCATGTCCGAGACGTGCCCTGGAGCATAAGTGGCACGTACTTCACCGCAACACGCCTGTTGCCGGTGGCTATGCTGACGGCTGTGGAGTAGTCCACCAGCTAGTCCTCTGGTTTCACTGATCCATTGTACTTGGGGGTATCTCTGGGGAGCGAGAAGCCCTTGGGGAAAGGCTCATTACCAATGCGGGGCCGAAACAAGCCGGACCGAGGTCATCTTCTTCTTCGACCGCCTGGTACCAAGCTAGTCGGTCCAGGCGGTGGCGGGCGTCGTTCTCCCCAACCCCCTCGCGGCGGCCCAAGCGGCATGCTAGAGAGGGGTGGTCAACAGGTGGAGGAGACACGCGCCTCTCCCGCCTAGGAGGAGGCGGATGTTCCCCTCGCCGCTCTACAGCCCTTGGGCGGCCGTCTTCATCGTGCTCGATGGTGATACGAGTCTGTCGGCTGCGGCTAGCAGCCGGCTCTAAGTCTCGCCGGTTGGGGGCGCCGACTGTTGGAGAGCGAGACGTGGCTCCTTGCTCCCGCCGAAGAGGGCGGTTGTCAGCATGCGCGCCGTCCTCTGATACCCGGCGACGGGCCTCCTGCTGCACGACAGCAGCGTCGAGGAGCTAGCGGGCGCGCTGAGTCACGCAACGAAGCTCGTCTCCCTCCAAGTGGCCCATCTCATCGACTGCCGCCTGGGCAGCCCTTAAGTTCTCCGATGGAGTGAGGTACACAGGCCGCGGAGCCCCCAGCATGTCTACTAGTAGCCCGCCGCGATCGCGAACAACACCAACTCGGCTAGGCTCGCCAGCAGCCGGCGTGCCGCAGATGGCACGGTCCATCTCGTGGCGGTAGGCTTCAGTGAGGCGTCGGGAGGCGGCCAACTTGGTGGCGCTGTCGAGGAGCGAGACGCGGAGCGCCTCCAACGCCGCGCTGTCTGCCCCCACCGCCACAGGAGCGGCGAGGTGCTGCAGAGCGGCCTCGAGCGGGTCTTGGTCCGCCCCGCCGGACGGTTCGCCGTGGTTGGCGACGAGCACCTCCGTGACGGTGCTAATGGCGCTGCCGGCCGTTGGAGCGGGGAGTGGGTCGTCGATGATCACCACGTGCTTGGGGAAGGAATCGACGGGCTCTGCGCCGAGGTCGATGATCATGTCTACTGGTGGGTCAGAAGAGCCCACTGATTCCACGTCAGAGGCGCGCTCGTCGATGATGTGGAGCTTGTCGAGGAGCTCGACGAGGCAGCTCTCCAGCGCTACGGGCTCGGCCGTTGGAGAGGGCTCGTCATGAATGCAGACGCCGCCGAGAAGGTCGGAGAGTCCGCTCGCGGCGCATGCGGCCTCAGCGCCGCGAAGCATCCCGGTCTCCACGCCTATAGGCGTGCCGGGCTGGCTGCTCTCGCCAGGGAGGAACAAAGTTCCCGTCCAGAACATGTCTCCGGACGACGGTGCACCTGGCCCCACGGTGGGCGCCAAATGTCGGGGTTTTGGGGCGACATATGCCAACGGATGGCTTATCATGCATGGGGACAATAGTACATCGCCGGGCCCTGGAAGCGTGATGAGGCGAAACTTAGGATGCCTACGGATCTTACCCAGGTTCGGGGCTCTCCGAGGAGATAACACCCCTAGTCCTGCTCTGCGGGGACTCCGCGTCATGACTAATGTCACTATGGTAGCTACAAGGTTGCTACTCAAGCTGTGTGGTCTAGAGGAGGAAGACGAGCAAGGCTAGCTCGCTACCTTCGCTCTAGGAATCGGGGGTCGTTGCTAGGGTTTCTTCCCTCTCTCTTTGTCTACTTCTTCTAAGGGTTAAATCTTCCAACCCTCCAACATGGAGGACCCTGGGGGGTTCATATAGGCCTACCCCCAGGGGTACAATTGTAATCTCAACAGAATGGCCCCCGGCTGTCAGCGTCTTCTGGTGCCGGCCTTGCCGCCTGTCTGCTGGGGCCCGCCGCCTGCGGGCCCATATGATTGCCTTTCACTGTAGGCGTGCTTCTGCTGACGGCAGCCTCGTTAGGGGGGAAGTGGCTACAGTGCCGCCGTCACCTGCCGTACACTACCGCCACGCCCTGTCTTGTCGTCTTGATGAGATTCAGACTTCTTGGGCAAGATTCGCCGTCTGTTACCAGGCAGCCGCCTCCCCTGGCCGCCTGCCAGGGGCGGCTTGTTTACGACTTGCCCACTGGCTGGTGGGGCCAGCCGCCTGCTGGCCCCGCCATCTGCGAGTAGTGGGATCGTGGCTTCCTCTGACCGAAGCTTGGACACGAGCAGCGTGGCTACAGTGATTCGCCGTTTAGGAGATGTCCATAAGGTACACGTTCACTGTAGCCATGCCCTTATAGATTCTCTAAGGACGTATTCATCTGTAGCCATGCCTCAGCTGCGTGGTGGCCTCCCAGCACGCATCCCGAGTGTCGTGGAATTAACACGTCAGATGTCCGGATTAGCGTACTTAGTCGTGAGGCCGCGCATCTATGTACTAGCTTGAAAGGGGTTGAGCGGAGTCGAGAGACGCGATGCAAGACAAGGGTTTAGACAGCTTCGGGCCCCGGGAAACATCATCCGGTAATAACCCTACGTGCTGTTTGAGGCTAGGTCTCATTATGATCCCCGTGGTGTCGCCGGTAAACCCGCTCTTTGTGTCTAACCCTAGAAACTTGTCTAAACTTCTCCTCCCTCTTTGGGGAGCCCTGCCCCTCCTTATATATGTTGAAGGGGCGGGTTACATGTAGAGTCCTAGTAGGATTAGAATTGCTTTATTACAAGGAGTCCTAGTCTTGCTTCCTTTGTAGGAGAATATCCCTTGTGCTTTCTTCATAAACCGGCCCACCATACATGAACCGGCCTTCTGGGCCTTGGGTCTTGTCATCCATGATCCACCTGCCGGGTTACCAATAAATTGCCAAGTGTAAACCGTCTTAAGTAAACTGCCAAGTCCGGCCAGGTTATATTTCCAGCCGGTTCATACCGCGGGGTATATCCCCGACACCGAGGGAGGAGCGTGGGACCGTCTGCTAGCTGCTAGCTGTGATGCTGCCGCCTGTTTGGGTCCCTGCCGCCTGCTGGCAGTCGGCTCCTAGGGCAAGCTAGCCTAGGAGGCGGCCCGATGAGCAGACGGCTGGGGGGTAGCAGGCGGCCACAAATTGTCTTGAAATACCAAGGGTGGTCGCTGAGGACACCCATGGTCAATATCTCCGACATTCATGGTGATTTATATCCTACTCATGCTTGCATTCATTGTTGATTAATTTTAATGCATTTTCATGACTGTTGTTGCTCTCTAGCTGGTCGCTTCCCAGTCTCCTTCTAGCCTTCACCTGTACTAAGCGGGAATACTGCTTGTGCATCCACTTCCATAAACCCCAAAGTTGTTCCATATGAGTCCACCATACCTTCCTATATGCGGTATTTACCTGCCGTTCCAAGTAAATTTGTATGTGCCAAACTCTAAACCTTCAAATGAAATTCTGTTTTGTATGCTCGAACAGCACATGTATCAACTAGGGCTGTCTATATCTTCCATGCTAGGTGGATTATTCTCATGATGAGTGGACTCCACTCATCATTCACGAGAAAATGGCTGGTAACCGGGATGCCCAGTCCCATGCTTAAAATCATAATAATTAAACAAAACTCCCCCAGGGCTGTTGCTTGTTTGGACGGTAACCCATGGATTCGGCTGGCCGTGGAGTGTGCTTGTTGGTGGTTGGGGGAGTATAAACTTTACCATTCTGTCTGGGAACCGCCTATAATGTGCATAGCATGGGAGATATCGAGATTCTTGGTTGTTATATTGACAATGAAAGCATACCGCTCAAAATGTTATTCAATCTCTATTTAAAAATCGAGCTCTGGCACCTCTACAAATCCCTGCTTCCCTCTGCAAAGGGCCTATCTAGTTACTTTTATGCAGAGTCATCACCCTCTTAGCAAAGAGCACCAGTAGGAGAGCACCTCTGTCATTGCATGTATTACTATTAATTTGCATTGAGTATGATCATGACTGGATCTCCTTTACCATGAATTACAATGTCTAGTCAGTCCTTGATCTTTAAAGGTGCTCTGTATTTATGTTTTGCGGTCTCAGAAAGGGCTAGCGAGATACCATCCTGTTATATCAAATCATGATTGTTTTGAGAAGTGTTGTCATCCGAGGTTTATTATTATTGCTCGCTAGTTGATTATGCCATTGATGTGAGTAGTCTTGAGACATGAAAGTTATTGTGAATGTGGTTAGTTCATGATCTTGTTGAAAACCTGAATGCTAGCTTGCATATTTACAACAACAAGAGCAAACAGAGTTTGTCAAAGTTTTTCTTTATCACTTTCAGTTTATCAACTGAATTGCTTGAGGACAAGCAAATGTTTAAGCTTGGGGGAGTTGATACGTCTCCAACGTATCTACTTTTCCAAACCCTTTTGCCCTTGTTTGGACTCTAACTTGCATGATTTGAATGGAACTAACCCGGACTGATGCTGTTTTCAGCAGAACTGCCATGGTGTTGTTTTTGTGCAGAAATAAAAAGTTCTCGGAGTCGCCTGAAAATCAACGGAGAATTCTTTCAGAAAATATAAAAAATACCTGCAAGAAGATCCACACTTGGGGGGTCCACGGCCTGTCCTCGAGGGTGGGGGGCGCACCCCCTGCCTCGAGGGCCCCCCGATGCTCCACCGACGTATCCCCAGGTCCTATATATTCCGATTCGTGGAGAAAAAAATTAGGGAGAAAGAATTATCGCGTTTCACGAGACGGAGCCGCCGCCAAGCCCTAATCTCTCTCGGGAGGGCTGATCTGGAGTCCGTTCGGGGCTCCGGAGAGTGGAGATCGTCGCCATCATCATCATCAACCTTCCTCCATCACCAATTCCATGATGCTCACCGTCGTGTGTGAGTAATTCCATCGTAGGCTTGCTAGACGGTGATGGGTTGGATGGGATCTATCATGTAATCGAGTTAGTTTTGTTAGGGTTTGATCCCTAGTATCCACTATGTTCTGAGATTGATGTTGCTATGACTTTGCTATGCTTAATGCTTGACACTAGGGCCCGAGTGCCATGATTTCAGATCTGAACCTATTATGTTTCCATGAATATATGTGCGTTCTTGATCCTATCTTGCAAGTCTATAGTCACCTACTATGTGTTATGATCCGGCAACCCCGAAGTGACAATAATCGGGACCACTCCCGGTGATGTCCATAGTTTGAGGAGTTCATGTATTCACTATGTGTTAATGCTTTGGTCCAGTTCTCTATTAAAAGGAGGCCTTAATATCCCTTAGTTTCCAATAGGACCCCGCTGCCACGGGAGGGTAGGACAAAAGATGTCACGCAAGTTCTTTTCCATAAGCACGTATGACTATATTCGGAATACATGCCTACATTGCATTGATGAACTGGAGCTAGTTCTTTGTCACCCTAGGTTATAACTTCTACATGATGAATTGCATCCAACATAATTTCCCATCACCGATCCAATGCCTACGAGCTTTACCTATATTACTAGTTGCTTATTTACTTTTCCGTTGCTTATACCACAAAAACTACAAAAACATTATCTTTACTTTTATTGCTGCTACCGCCACTATCATATCACTTTGCTACTAAACTACCTTGCTGCAGATACTAAGTTTCCAGGTGTGGCTGAATTGACAACTCAGCTGCTAATACTTAAGAGTATTCTTTGGCTCCCCTTGGGTCGAATCAACAAATTTGGGTTTAATACTTTACCGTCGAAAACTGTTGCGATCCCCTACACTTGTGGGTTATCATCAGCCTACGTGGTTTGTGTCGTAATAGCACTGCTATCGAGCTAAACAAGCTTAGTTGTACAAATTCAAATATGATATTATGCTGATATTAGTAGAACTGAGAGATGTTTAATTGGTCAGCTAAATGTTCCTACTTTAGTTTCGAAATGCACGTGAGCCACATATGGAGAGACCGGAAGGAATAATATTTCTCTGTGCGCTCTGGTTCATCATGGGTGGCCAACCGACATTGTATAGAAAGACTTGTAATATCTTCAATCTGCTTGCTCTTCTGCTCTTCTTTAAGATGATCCTCTTCTCTTGCGGTCGACTGGTCAGGTCGAGTTATTCTCCCTTAGTATATTTTGAATCTGTCAGGTCAGGTCGACTTGTTCTTCTTTACTATATGTTGAAGCTGTCATCTGCGAAGTATCATCACTTCTGGAGCTCTCGTATTTTGAGTAGTAGGCCACATTATATTAATGCACACACCAAATTACAACATGCATGGCACCTCTTGGAAGAATTGCAGAAATAGCACAAAGGGGTTTACAGGGAGGAAGTATTGGATTAGAATCACTTCTGCATTACAAAGATAATCTCACTTGTTTTTATGTTTTCATGCACGTCAGGTATTGAACATTATCAAAATGAATATGAGAATGGGCGCACGAGAGGAATATTGCGGAACAATCCACTGGCTAACAAACTTGGCATGGTGGAGGATGGCCTATCTTATTCACCCATCAAGGTGCATGCTCTAACTTGGCAAGGTTGTATTGGTCGCACATATTTTGCATCTGACCTCTTGCATTACTTCTACTTTGTTACGCCATCTGCTTAGTTTAAGCATCATATATGAGTACATGCCATACCTATCCATTTTCTGTACCTATTCCATGTGTCGTCATACTATGTTTTTCCAGTCAAATGTTGTTCTTTCGTAATAGATGTCCAAAAGGAAGAGGGTGATTGCAGATCCTCAAGGAGTACAAACTAGGTATTTGGAAAAGCTAGCGATACCTGTTAAATCAGATAGATCAGCAGCCACAGAAAACACAGGCCCAACTATAACAGACTTAACCCCTACTCCAGTGGCCAAACCCCTATTAGAACTGCTGACAGCCCAGCGTGAGGTACTGTCTATGATATCAATTCAAAAATTGAACTCCTAAATTTCTGCATGTGCCTTACCTTCTCTCTTGTATGAAAACTAATTTTAGATGAATCTCCTTTCTCAAAGGATCATAGGATCTCACGACAATACTGGGCTCTGCATTGCTCTTGTCAGTACCTCTTGCCCTTTGTCAGCATACTTACACTCATTGCCGTTTGATTATGTAGCATCACTGTAAATGTTCTCTTCTTTATCCTCCCTTTGCTTGAAATTATAAGATCTATATTTAATCTTAGATAAATGTAGAATTAACACAATGGTTATGAAGTTTTGGATTGCTCATGTAAGTACCTGCCGTCATGTACTCCCTCTGTATCGAATTAATTGTCGATCAATTGGATGTATTTAGAACTTAATAGTGCTAGATACATCCATTTGAGCGACAACTAATAACGGACGATGGTGGTATTACTGTACATGCATCGCAAGATAGTTGACTGTCTAGCATTACTCTGCATCTTATCTGCCCTCTCCTCCACTTTCTCCAATTTATCGTATCTACATTTACTCTTACCAAAATGTTAAATAAAGCCAATGCCACTTCACACGTTGATGTCTGCATTCCTCTTGTCAGTACCTTTTGCCTTGTAACGCTGTACTTAATTAATTGCTATTTGATTATGTATCATCAGTCTACACCTGAACTTCATTATCCTATATTTCTTCCAACATTATTTGATCTATATTTACTCTTTGCAAAATGTAGAATAATGGCAACGCTTATAAAGATTTTTCTTTGGGGAATTTATTGAATTATCTTTCCATCAACATGGAGAAGGGCTTTGTCTAGCCCGTGTTAACATGTAATGTAAGTTCATCCTTCTCAAGCCTTCAAACTTTGTTCTAGTATAGATTTGGATAGACATCATTTCCTCCACTGCTGTTTACATCTGATTGGATGTTTGTAACAACTACCAGTTTTAAATTGTAGTTGTAAAAACATGCTCCTTATGCAGAACAGATCCATTTATTTGCTTATATAATTGTGAAACCTGTTATGTGTCTCCTTGTTTCTCTTTCAGAGTCGTATCTCTTATGCCATTCAGAACTTTAGGAAAGATAGTGAGCCAAACCATCTTGAGGACATCGAGATGACCCCAAGGTCCTGTCTTGATGAAGACAGTGAGTTGAAGCTACTCACCAGCAGGTGTGAGACAACCTCTGTGCAGTCGCTGCCTCAATCAGTTCGACTTCTTCAGTCTCAACTTAAAGCGTGAAGGCTTGCTTCAGCTCAGCTCCGACTTGAAGTCAAAGATGTAATGAAGATGTCAGGGGACTGCCTTGCGCACTATGGTGACATACAACTAGGGATGAATCATCTATCGTTGACACAACTCAGGTCTCATCAACTTGTTCGGCTATTTGCGGGGCACGAGCTTGCCAAGTCTAGTGACTTCTGAAGTGCTCTCAGTTTTGTATATTCTTTTGTCGGCGCGTTTATATGCACTGGTGACGACCTTTCATGCCCAGTGTATGTAATCCGCGGTCATGTTACGCTTTATTATCACCGGTAGCGAACTTTGATTCCTAGTGGATGTAATATGCCGTAATTTCTTTGTTGTATAGTCTAGGTTTATTCTTTGGTCGGTATGCTGTAATTTAGGCCGGAAGGTTCAGTGGATCTCAGTGTTGTCGGTCTTCAGGCCGGCCCGTTACTCATATGGGCCAAAACGTGGGCCTATAATCATCTTGGGCCATTAGCAAGTCCAAACCTATAGTAGTTTCCCGCCTTTAATATGCCATGGGCTACATATTTACTGTAGTGACACTAGGCTTCCTACGGGCCGTAGAAACAATGGGCCTTCTACGGGCCGTATCATCAATGGGCCTTAGACGGGCCATATGATTGATTGGCCAAACATGGGCCAAAAACAGACTGCATTATGGCCGTAAACGGGCTAGAGTTGGAGTCGTCCGTTCATGGGCCGACCATAACGGGTCGTCGTTAATAGGCCGTATTTGATGATGCTATGAAAACATCCCAACGTATTAACGGGCCACAAACGGCCCGACTGTAACCACGGGCTGAATTTGGCCCACAAGCAGAAAATGGCAGTAACGGGCCGTAAGTAACCGAATGCTGGAAATGAGCCCAAGAATAAATGAGCCCTGAGAAGGCGGAAAGATAACATGGGCTGCGAACGGCCCAATGGATTAATGGGCCGTTAATGGGTATAAAGTGATACACTATTCATTACGGGCCAGTTTCACCATGGGCCGTTAATGGTTCAAGAATAAATGGGCCCTAAGAAGGCCGAAAGATAACATGGGCTGCAAACAGCCCAATGGATTAATGGGCTGTTAATGGGTACAAAGTGATACACTGTTCATTACGGGCCAGTTTCACCACGAGCCGTTAATGGGCCAAGAGTTACAAAGGGCCTCATATGGGCCGAAAGATATCATGGGCCATACATGGGCCGGAACTTAAAATGGGCTGGAATCATATTGGACGGTCCAAATGATGGTACTGGGCCTAATTTGGATAGGTCGTAATGGGCCCTGGGTTAGCGGGCTGTAAATGGGCTATATGCGAATATGCCGTTAACAGGCTTTCCGTGGGCCGGCCCGCCACCTTTTGACCAAGTCAAACGGGCCAGTTTGTCACAAGAATGGGCCTCTGTTCGGCCGTGCCACATGTCGACGTATCATAGGCGCCTTTGGTCCAATGAGTAGATGACATCTGTCCCAACGGTGAGCCGACACGTGTTTCTTCCAACCAATGATGATTTTACACGTGGAAAATCCCCATTGGTCGGGGCTGTTAGTGGGTTATCGGATCCAAAACCGGACCCGATAGCTTAACGGCGTTCCGTTACGGTGGATGCCACGTGTCAGTCACCCTTGACGAAAGCACTTCTGTGATGCGCGATTTATCGTCATGGAAGTGGACACTTCCGTGATGATAATTTTGGTAATGTCATGGAACACTTCTATGATAGCACATGTATGACTATCTTGATTCTGTCATAAAATTGTCATGGATGTACATGCATGACAAAAAACGCAACCTACTGTGACAAACACATATCATCATGGAAGTGTATTTTTTTGTAGTGCCTCACGGTACTACCGCTAGGTGTAGTGGTACTACCGCTAGGGGTAGCGGTACTACTGCCTGCGAGCGGTACTAAAAAAATACATCCGTGCCTACTTCCGCTGAGTTTCGGTCAGTGCAAAAAATCCGGCACGGTACTACAGCTCACAGGGAGCGGTACTATAAAAATTACATCCCCTCCAAGCGGTAGTACCGCTCCCATTCGCGGTAGTACCGCTGCAGCCCTTTTGAGGAAACCAAAACTGACACAACTTCTGCAAACGGACTCCGAATTCAACGTAACCAAGTTTATTGGAAAGCTAATGACATGGCCTAACACAATCTTGATAGAAATAACAATAAGAAGCAAATTAGAAATGTCCCATAATAAAATGGTGAGAACCCTTCCTCGAAAGTGACCGGTAAAATCTCCAACACCGAAAACGCAATAGAAGAAGCATGTGAAGTCCATTTTCGATGAACTCAAGCTTGTCAAGAAGATGACCATAAGCTCCAAATCTCACAAGAAGAAAACCAAACAAGAACCAAGAAATATGATGCAAGCATGCAATGGTTTGAGCTCTCTACGAATGATACGATCAAGCTACCCACTTGAGAGCCCCCCTTGATAGTACAACAATCAATCCTATAACCCGGTCTCCAAACTACCACCATGAGACCGGTAAAATAGAGAACCTATCATGGGCAAACATTTGCCTTGCACAAAGTCCACTTGAGCTAGATGTAGACGATCTTGACTTCCTCAAGTTGGACCACCTTTCTTGATTTCGTTGGCTCGGTGAAGACTAGTAGATTGCTCCCCCATACTCCATTATGGGTGAGCCACTCTTTGGCACATCTTCACAAGTTCATTGTCACCACAATGAACGGAAAGCTTCAAGCACTTGATTTCTTCGTGATGAATCACTTGAACTTGCACACCACAACCTTGATTTGATGCCATCCTCCATGGGTTGTGTGTGATCTACCTCTTGACGCATGCCCATGGAAGATAACTTAACCCCACATAGAACTCTCACAAAGACCATGGGTTAGTACACAAAGCATAATTCACAATGCTTACCATACTATGGGATCGCTTGATCCCTCTCGGTACATCTTCTATGCTTTGTGTGTTGATCAACTTGATTCACTCTTTGACTTAGTCTTGATCAACCTTGAATCTTTCCAACTCTCTTCATTTGGATGATGTCTTGAAGGTAAATATGAATGATAACACACTCTTCTTCTTCAAGACATGCTTGCAATAAGCTCAACACTCATAAGACCAATCTTTGGATAATTCCTTAATAGCACCTTGGTCATCACAAACTCTCCTTGAAACCAACACATGGACTCCAAGAAAAGCCTATGGATAAACCCTTCAAATATAACTCAAGGCAACCATTAGTCCATAGATATTGTCATCAATTACCAAAACCAAACATGGGGGCACCACATGTTCTTTCAATCTCCCCCATTTTGGTAATTGATGATAATCACTTTCAAAAGAGTTTATATAAGGAATTATGCATCACCATACCGTGCAACAATAATGTATGCGCATGAGATGCAAAATCTTAGGAACAAAACCAAAGCAAGAGGAGATGACTAGATGACTCTCTAAACTTCTCCACAAAACTCTCTGAAACTTCTCCCCCGTTGGCATCGATTGCAAAAATGGGCGAAAGGCTTAGAAGCCAATATAACTTGTGTTCCTCCATAAATTGTGTATTTTTTAACAAGAGAGTGGAATGCCATACACATATACAATGGTAAATACTTGGAGGAAGACAAACTATATTGAGGCCCAAAGATTGCCAAAAGAATGATATGCCACAAAGGCATAACAAAGAGAGAAACAAGCACTCAAACAATCAAACGATACCAATTGAAGAAAGCTATCAAAAGATACCAATTGAACCAACTAGACTAATGATCCTACGTGTCATATGAATAAACGATATTATGATATGAGCAAAGGAGTGTTCTAGAGAAACTAGAGAAGCTCCCCTTGTTTTGTGCAAAATTTAGTTTTGCAATTGGATATAACGAGCACAAAATAGGATCGTCACTCCCCCAAGATCAATAGAACCTCACGACAACTGCAAGAAACCAATGGAGCGTTCTAAAAGGCACTAGTGAAGCTCCCCATGATTTGTGCACTCCTTAGAATATTTGCATTAGGATACCAAGTGCACAAAATAGGATCATCACTCCCCCAAAATCAATAGAAACTCACAACAAGTGCAAGTGAGCATGTGGGAAACAAAGTCTAGCACTTGGAATAAACAAATGGTTGAGCCACATATAAAAGAGGCAACTTGGAAATAGGTTCAACCAAAAAGATGCGTGTGAGTCATGGTAAAGCACTTGAGAAGACTAATATAAGGATGAGCATTAAGCATCAACATAGTCTTTAATTGTTGAGATACAAGGTGCATGACATGTCCTTCCCACACACACCAAGCAAATGGATTAACAAGCTCACTAAAAAGAGAAATATTAACCAAGCTTGTGACAACCCATGTTGAAGATAGAAAATGAAAGCCTCATCAAGACGAGGGATACCAATTAAATGGAAAGCTTTGTCAAGACAAGCATGCGGAAAATGATCTTCACCACAAAAGAGTGCATCAAGATGCAACGATATAAGATCCGCACTCAAGACACACACCTTCACGGAGCCACCAAAGAAATAATACAAGAAAGAAAAGGTGGACGTGAAAGAAGGGGATATCAATTAGATATGCAACTTCTCTCAAGTGTATAAGATTCTAGGTAGATGAAGATCATGATGATATCAATCCACAAAGAAGGATGTACACATGAAATTGTTGCAAAAAGGAAAGAATAAGATATCCACAAGGAAGTCATAAATATACCAATAAGATATTTGCTTGAAGGCATAGCACATGGCTAGATATGGTCTTATTGTATATAAATGAGTTCCAACCACACGAGCATCAAAGACATCACAACTAGCAACAAGAGATCATTGTTGGGATGCTTTGAGAAAGGAAACAAGTATCACAAGAAAGAATGAATTACATGCCATGATACAACCTACACAAGGTTGATGCAAGAAAAGTGTGCATGAAGTAGATGATGATACTTGTTACCGAGATTGCATTGGAAGGATGTAGTAGATACCAATTGAAGGTAGAGAGTAGTTCGATGACCATCCTAGCTTGAACCCAATAATCACATGGTGACAACACCTTCCTTTTGAGTGGGCCGAGCATCCAATGCATCTCCAATTGTTCCTAGAATAACAACACAAACTAAACGGTACCCAAACTCATTGGGACCCAAGAGTTAGAAACACCAATGCATACATACATATATATATGAATTTCATGCACATCTCATCTAAATTGAGACTAGGTGGATTTCCCCCTATATATTGGGTCAAAGAAAGAAAGCATGCTAAAGAAACTACATGAAGTAAATATGCATGCTCAAGACTTTCAAGAAGCGATACCAAATGAAAAATAAATACCAAGTGAAACTAGGATACCAAATAGAGAAATCATCACTTGAAAGATATCATTAAAAGATACATCAAGGAATGAGATATCCATTGATACACTCAAAAAGAAAGATATCGAACTCCCAAAAGAGAGGATGGTTCCTAACAAACCAAGCCATCTATAAAGTTTCATGATGGCACAAAGTACCAAAAAGAAACGGCTTGCCTTCCACCAACACACACTTGAAATGGATCACAAGATGAGTGTTCCATAGAAAATAGGATAGCTCCCCCAAGATTTGTGCATTATAGAGAATTTGCATTTGAATAAAAAATGCACGGGATGGGATCACCACTTTCACTATATCTAGAAAACGCTAGACAAGATCAAGAAAACAACAATATCCACAAGTGGCACGAAAAGCAATGGGAGTTGACACAATTTTGGCAAGAAATAAGATAAATGAAAGTGCAAACCAAGTTAAAGATGATCAATAATTTATACCACATAAATGTTACCCATTGTCAAGAGACAAGAAGTATTTGGGAATAATTCCCGATGGTAGATTGCAAATATATCCAACATCATCTTCACACCAAACACACATTGCAACCTGTAGAGCTAACATGTCACCTAGGCACAAGATAATTTACAATATCAATTCTAAGTGACAATATCTCAAATGTACACATTTCCTAGGCTTGTAATGTACACATAGTATATTACTCCCCCATAATGTGATACCAATGAAAGACTTAACAAGATACAAAAGAGAATCAACAAAAGATAAATAATGGACCAAATAGAGTTTGAATTTCTCATGAGAAGGCATACCACATAGAGACTAGATAATCTTGTAATATAAATACTAGATGGTATTCCTCATGTACACACATTTATAGGATTATGTGGTGCACAAAGCACATCACTCCCCCAAAATGGGATGTTCCATTAATCTCTCGCAAGAGCCAACTAAGATACAAACAAGATGCACAAGGCTCAAACCACTACACACACATACATGATGTGCAAACCAACATACACATACTTGATTTCTCAAGATAAGCAAATTGGAAGCACAACATATACATGCACATGCAAGGTACAAAACAACAACATGCTAAGGGGCAAGTAACTTTCAATGTAAACAATTTAAGCACGAGTTACCGCAAGGAGGAACATTGGATATAAGATAGATACTTGATAATCCGAATGACTTGGCTTGAGAAAATATGAATGATGAAGACCCCTTAATTCTCCATAATGTAGCCAAGTCTCCAATGCCCGCCAGAACATCTATTGATCAAGTTTGAGCTAGTTGGTCCCCAACCAAGTTGGGTCCTAAGAGGTTAGTCACAACAGGCTTGGCTACCCAAATGGTTCTTTTCTTGACACCACTTTGAGTCCCAAGAAACTTGGCAAACACATTGCCAACCTTATCCTTCCCAAGAGAATAGATATCATCAATAATAATTGGGATGGATAAGTTACCACTAGTGCATGAAGAGGCAAGGTTACCCTTCTCACGGCATAAGTAGCAACATCTACTCTTCACTTTCTTCTCACTTGATTTCTCAAGATGAGAAGCATTACCATGAGTCTTCTTGGGAAGTGGCCTTTCTTCAATTTGCAGTTGAGCATGAGATTGAACTTGTGGCCTCTTCCCTTGTTGCTTGTCACTAATGGCCTTCTTCTTCAATGGGCAAGATCTAACATGATGCCCTTCAATTTTGGACTTGAAGCAAATAATCCTTGAAGCAAACAATATTGGCTGAATTCTTGAGTAGTTCTTGGCCCTTCTTCTTGTTGCTCTTGGACTTCTTCTTCTTATTGGAGTTGAATCCAAGTCCACCTTTGTCATTGGGGGATTTTTACACACTCAAGATATTGTTGAGTGTGGACATCCCTTCATGACATTTTTCCAAGTCTTTCTCCAAAAAAAAAGACTTGGTCCTTGAGCTCTTTGATTTCCTCTACATGGTTAGTAGCAACACAAGTACTAGAGGAAGTATAGGCTTCATTGTTAGAGCAACAAGGCAAGGAAAGTACTTCATCACAAGATGTACCAATGTTATGAGTAGATGAATTACGAGGACTAGCACATGACAATATGGCATTTTGACTTGAAGTAGTGCTAGTATCCACATGAGGCTCACTAGATGTTACCTTGATAATCATATCCTCATGATCTATCTTTAGCACATTATGGGATACTAGAAGATCATCATGAGAGCTTGTGAGCTTTACATGACTTTCTTCCAATTTCCCATAAGTGCTAGATAGCAACTCAAGTTGAGCCCTTAGCTCAACATTCTCCTTCAAAATGGATGCTTCACAAGATGTAGAGTTAGTAGCACAAGCATCATCAATAATAGCAAGAGGAGAAGGCAACTTGGCAAGCTCTTTAGAATATGAAGCTTTAAGATGAGCATGAGACTCGGTGAGTTTGATGAGCTCAGTCTTAATGACCCTTGAGCCATTTTCGAGGTGCTCAAAATCCTCAAGGAGTTTAGCATGTGAAACTTCAAGCTTCTCAATTTTAGTTTCAAAATCATTAGCCACCTCAAGAGCTCTATCACAAGATTCCTTTATTCTAGATAGTTCTAGAGCAAAAGTCTCCTCAAGAGATTCCTTGGTGGTTTGTTCAAGTTCAATAGCTTGCGAGAGGTCGGCGATCTCATTAGCATAATCACGCTCATGACCTTCCATTTTCTCAATGGTGACCTCATGCTCCTATAGATGAGATTCCAACTCCTCTGTATATTTCTTGCCCTTAATGGCAATGTACATAATTTCCATGAAGTTGGAGCGAGCAATCTTATTCTTATGAAGAGCATTAAAAATCATTTCCCCCTTAATTTTTAAGGAGGCAACATTATCACTCTCTTCATCACTATCAACATCATCATCATTCTTGTCATCATCACTATCATCAAAAGATATATTGGGATTCAAAGTGGGAGATACCTTTGAAGCCTTAGCCCAAGGCAATATGCAATAGATGATGATGTTGGATCCCTCGAAGCACCATTCAAGGCCACGTCTTGTTCCATGGGGTGTTGGATTTCCTCTACATTGTTAGCACAACAATTCGAGGAAATACATGCATTTTTATCATGGTAACGAGACATGGCAAGCATATCATCATGAGATTTGGTCAAGCAATTTCTACAAGATATGCAAGAACTATTAACACAAGCATGTGAAACATTTAGAGTGCTCAAAGTGTTACAGTCCAAAGTTGAAGCATTGCAATAATAAAGTGATGAAGGATCATTAATAATAAGATCACTATAATCATTGCAATGAACACCACTACTCACCATACCATTACCTTGTGGAAAACCACATGTAGGTGAAGTAGAAGAAGTTGAGAAGACAACACGGCCGGAGGTGGAGGGAGAGCAATCATTCCCACAATTCTTGGACACACCATATTTATCTTGAAGCTTTGTCCACAACTCATGAGCATCCCGGAACGACATGAGTTGAAATATAACTACATTGCTCAAAGCATCGAAAAGCACATTAGAAGCTTGAGCATTGAGATAAGAGTTTTTCTCATCCTCTAAAGATAATCTTTGGGGATCCTTTGGAGGAGAAAAACCCGTATCTACAATTCTCTCTAAATTTGGGTCCATGACCCTAAAGAGATTAAGCATGCGAATTACCCAAACATCAAAATTTGTGCCATCGAAACTAAGAGTGTCAGAGAATCCTAAGCCCCTAGTCGACATCCTTACTCGCTAGGCAGTTAAGCCCTATAAAGAGAGATGAGGCTCTAATACCAATTGAAAGATCGTGGATGTTGCCTAGAGGGGGGGGGGGTGAATAGGCGCTTTAAAATAATTACGGTTTAGGCGTGAACAAATGCGGAATAAACCGAGCGGTTAATTTGTCAAGCACAAACCTACAACAACTAGGCTCACCTATGTGCACCAGCAACATATGCTAAGCAAGATAAACAACTAGGTGATAGCAAGATATATGATAAGAAACAATATGGCTATCACAAAGTATAGTGCATAAGTAAAGGGCTCGGGTAAGAGATAACCGAGGCACGCGGAGACGACGATGTATCCCGAAGTTCACACCCTTGCGGATGCTAATCTCCGTTTGGAGCGGTGTGGAGGCACAATGCTCCCCAAGAAGCCACCAGGGCCACCGTAATCTCCTCACGCCCCTCGCACAATGCAAGATGTCGTGATTCCACTAAGGGACCCTTGAGGGCGGTCACCGAACCCGTACAAATGGCAACCCTTGGGGGCGGTCACCGAACCCGTACACTTTGGCAACCCTTGGTGGCGGTCACGGGAACCCGTCAAATTGCTCGGGGCGATCTCCACAACCTAATTGGAGACCCTGACTCTTGCCCGGAGCTTTACACCACAATGATTGAGCTCCGAACACCACAAAGTTTGGGGCTATCTCCCCAAGGACACCACGAAGCTTCACCACAATGGAATATGGCTCCGAGGTGACCTCAACAGTCTAGGGCGCCCAAGCACCCAAGAGGAACAAGCTCAAGGGTACCAAGCACCCAAGAGTAATAAACTTCTCAACTTGTAACCTCCACGTATCATCGTGGAGAACTCAAACCGATGCACCAAATGCAATGGCAAGGGAACACAGAGTGCCCAAGTTCTTCTCTCCCAAATCCCACCAAAGAAACTAATGCTAGGGAGGGAAATGAGAGGAAGAACGGAGAAGAGAACACGAAGAACTCCAAGAACAAGATCCAAAGGGTTCCCCTCACAAATAGGAGAAATTGATTGGTGGAAATGTGGATCTAGATCTCCTCTCTCTTTTCCACCCAAAACTAGCAAGAATCCATGGAGGGATTGAGAGATAGCAAGCTCGAGGAAGGTCAACAATGGGGGAAGAACACGAGCTCAAAGGATAAAGTTCATTGGGAAAGAAGACCGCCTTTTATAGGTGGGAAAAAAATCCAACCGTTATGCTCACAGCCCGCACGGAGCGGTACTACCGCTCCAAGGAGCGGTAGTAGCCCTTTGAACACAACAACGAGGAGGCAAAAAGGCCAGAAGAACCGTTGGAGCGGTAGTACCGCTTGCCCTCACGGTACTACCACTAGGTGTAGCGGTACTACCGCTAGGGGTAGCGGTACTACTGCTTGCGGGCGGTACTAAAAAAATACATCCGTGCCTACTTCCGCTGAGTTTCGGTCAGTGCAAAAAACCCGACACGGTACTATAGCTCACAGGGAGCGGTACTAAAAAATTACATCCCCTCCAAGCGGTAGTACCGCTCCCATTCGCGGTAGTACCGCTGTAGCCCTTTTGAGGACACCAAAACTAACACAACTTCTGCAAACAGACTCCGAATTCAACAAAACCAAGTTTATTGGAAGGCTAATGACATGGCCTAACACAATCTTGATAGAAATAACAATAAAAAGCAAATTAGAAAAGTCCCATAAGAAAATGGTGAGAACCCTTCCTCAAAAGAGACCGGTAAAATCTCCAACACCGAAAACACAATAGAAGAAGCATGTGAAGTCCGTTTTTGATGAACTCAAGCTTGTCAAGAAGATGACCATAAGCTCCAAATCTCACAAGAAGAAAACCAAACAAGAACCAAGAAATATGATGCAAGCATGCAATGGTTTGAGCTCTCTACGAACGATGCGATCAAGCTACCCACTTGAGAGCCCCCCTTGATAGTATGGAAATCAATCCTATAACCCGGTCTCCAAACTACCACCATGAGACCGGTAAAATAGAGAACCTATCAAGGGCAAACCTTTGCCTTGCACAAAGTCCACTTGAGCTAGATGTAGACGATCTCGACTTCCTCAAGTTGGACCACCTTTCTTGATTTCGTTGGCTCAGTGAAGACTAGTAGATTGCTCCCCATACTCCACTATGGATGAGCCACTCTTCGGCACATCTTCACAAGTTCATTGTCACCACAATGAACGGCAAGCTTCAAGCACTTGATCTCTTCGTGACGCATCACTTGAACTTGCACACCACAACCTTGATTTGATGTCATCCTCCATGGGTTGTATGTGATCTACCTCTTGACGCAAGCCCATGGAAGATAACCTAACCCCACATAGAACTCTCACAAAGACCATGGGTTAGTACACAAAGTGTAATTGACAATGCTTACCATACTATGGGATCGTTTGATCCCTCTCGGTACATCTTCTATGCTTTGTGTGTTGATCAACTTGATTCACTCTTTGACTTAGTCTTGATCAACCTTGAATCTTTCCAACTCTCTTCATTTGGATGATGTCTTGAAGTTAAATATGAATGATAACACACTCTTCTTCTTCAAGACATGCTTGCAATAAGCTCAACACTCATAAGACCAATCTTTGGATAATTCCTTAATAGCACCTTGGTCATCACAAACTCTCCTTGAAACCAACACATGGACTCCAAGAAAAGCCTATGGACAAACCCTTCAAATATAACTCAAGGCAGCCATTAGTCCATAGAGATTGTCACCAATTACCAAAACCAAACATGGGGGCACCACATGTTCTTTCATGCTCCCTTGACATGTCGCAGGACGGGTGTACTTTGTGGGTTTCTTCCATAGGAGATGACTGTCATGTGGCGAGTGGCTGCCACTTAGTCACTTCACGGCTTGACACCGCACTGATCGACGACGTGGGTCGTGCTTGAGTTGCTGGCGGGGTGGTTTAGCTTCCGCTACCCCTGGTAGGCCCTGACGGGGAGTCTCGGATAGCTTATTTCTGGTGGTGGCCTTGTCCTTTGCTGGGCTCGCCTGCCCGGCAAGGGAGGCTCTCTTCTCGTTGATGTCTCGTTCTTTCGGCTTGTCCTTGGTCTCTCTGGCAGCGTGTTGGTTCTTCGAATCTCTTGGTTCTTCAATCTTGGGCTTGCTCTTGTGCTTCATCCTTGGTCTTGTGCCTGTGCAGAGTTGGGCAACAGACCTAGGGTTTGTTGCACCGACATAAGCCCCCAGGCCTGCCCTGAATGCGCTGCTGTGCGTCGTCGGGGTAGGGCCTAACAAGTGCACATGCATGATTGCTGAAGGGGTTGTCCCCTTGAAATTTTCTTTTCTGCTTCATTCGTCTTGATTTTGGGGGCGGTTTCTGACTCCCCCGCTTGTTTATGTAAAGCCAATAATGGTGGGGCCGCTGCAGTGATGGCCCGTGAATGACTTTAACGCACGGGGTGGAAACGACCAATTTACTCTTCCCACTGCGCAACCTTATCCTTAGCCACATATGTTGCATGCATTGCGCGGGGTAGGTAACGGAGGCGCGTGGCGTGGGAGAGCGCCTTGAAGTGGGCCTGCCCGCCTTGAATTGGCGGAGGAGGACGGTGGTCGTCCGTTGATGGAGCGGCTTCCCTCCTTGCCCTGCCTATAAAAGGAGGGGCGGAGTGGAGTGGAGTCATCCATATTTGCCCTCTTGTTCTTCTTCCTCTCTTGTTCTCTCCTTCCTTTGGCGATGTCGAAGAGAGGAGCTCGGGGCTAGCCTCCGGGCTTCTTCTTGACGCCGTTGTTGCCTCATGCTGATGCTGTTGTTCGGGGAGTGAGTCTGGTCCTTAGCGAGGTACTGCGCGGCAGCTGGTATGTTCAGGGCAAGCAAAGCAATGTTTGGCATCCATATGGTGACGCATTTGTCTCCTTCGGTCAAACCGGTTGCCTTAGGACAGGCGTCGGTCTCAATTACAGACCGATGGAGCCACCCTCTTGTTGCCAAGGTCCCCGGGGGTGTGGATGCCATTCCGGAGCGCAACGCTCGGGGATGTTGGCACCCCCAGCACTGCTCCTTCCATCGGAGACGAGGTTGTTGCGGAGGAAGGGAGCTTTGATACGTCTCCAACGTATCTATAATTTTTGATTGTTCCATGCTATTATATTACCTGTTTTGGATGTTTAATGGCCTTTAATATGCTCTTTTATATTATTTTTGGGACTAACCTATTAACTGAAGGCCCAGTGCCAATTCCTATTTTTTTTGCCTATTTCAGTGTTTTGCAGAAAAGGAATACCAAACGGAGTCCAAACGGAACGAAACCTTCGGGAAGATCTTTCTTGGACCGAAAGCAAACCAGGAGACTTGGAGTTGAAGTCTGGAATGCCACGAGGTGGCCACGAGGCAGGAGGGCGCGCCCCCCACCCTCGTGGGCCCCTCGTAGCTCCACCGACATACTTCTTCCGCCTATATATACTATTATACCCTAGAAACATCGGGGAGATCAATGAAACCACTTTTCCACCACCGCAACCTTCTGTACCCGTGAGATCCCATCTTGGGGCCTTTTCCGGCACTCCGCCGGAGGGGGAATCGATCACGGAGGGCCTCTACATCAACACCATAGCCTCTCCGATGATGTGTGAGTAGTTTACCACAGACCTTCGGGTCCATAATTAGCTATCTAGATGGCTTCTTCTCTCTCTTTGATTCTCAATACAAAGTTCTCCTCGATGTTCTTGGAGATCTATTCGATGTAATACTTTTTGCGGTGTGTTTGCCGATATCCGATGAATTGTCGAGTTATGATCAAGTTTATCTATGAATAATATTTGGTTCTTATTTGAATTCTTATATGCATGATTTGATATCTTTGCAAGTCTCTTCGAATTATCGGTTTAGTTTGTCCTACTAGATTGATCTTTCTTGCAATGGGAGAAGTGCTTAGCTTTGGGTTCAATCTTGCAGTGTCCTTTCCCAGTGACAACAGGTGCAGCAAGGCACGTATTGTATTGTTGCCATTGAGGATAAAAAGATGGGATTTATATCATACTGCTTGAGTTTATCCCTCTACATGATGTCATCTTGCTTAATGCGTTACTCTGTTCTTATGAACTTAATACTCTAGATGCATGCTGGATAGCGGTCGATGTGTGGAGTAATAGTAGTAGATGCAGAATCATTTCGGTCTACTTGACACGGACGTGATGCCTATATTCATGATCATTGCCTAGATATTCTCATAACTATGCACTTTTCTATCAATTGCTCGGCAGTAATTTGTTCACCCACCGTAATTTATGCTATCTTGAGAGAAGCCACTAGTGAAACCTATGGCCCCCGAGTCTATTTTCTATCATATAAGTTTCTGATCTACAAGTCTAGTTTCCTATTTATTTCATTTTGCAATATTTACTTTCCAATCTATAAATACCAAAAATATTTATCTTACACTACTGCAGGATGCTGCTAACACGACACTACGATCAGAGACCCTTCGAGAAACTGTGTGCGATGCAATCATCGCAAACGATGGTGCATGAAAACCGTCAAAAATGTGTAAAATGTTTGCGAAGACGGATGCATCAAACACGGTTCAGATTTTAGTTGCGTGTGTGATGAAGGGAATATGGTTCAGTTCAATTAACTATTTGCGATGAGGAGGAACAAAAGAAACGGGCAGCGAGATGAAGGCGTGTGCGATACACAACATACGGTTCACTCGGATGAACTGTTTGTGATTAGGCAACACAAAAGAAACGGGCAGCCAGATGAAGGTGTGCGCGATATACAACATACGGTTCACTCGGATGAACTGTTTGTGATTAGGCAACACAAAAGAAATGGTTAGCTAGATCAACATGTGTGCAATATACGGCATGTGGTTAACTCGGCCTTGTCGTCAATGTGTGATCTCTGTGGCAACCGTTCGCTCCCCACTAGCCTCTTCTTGTACCGTGGCAACTGTCCACCGCCTCTTCGCCTTTCCCTCTCAATTTGGAATTGCTGTCGCACACTCTTCCTCCCTCCATTTCCCTTCACCCTTCCTTCTGCCATTGTTTGATCATCTTCTCCATGGAGGGAACAGGCCAGAAACGACCCCATTATGCTTGCCCCGATCTAAAAAATGACGTGGTGGAGGAATTCATTGATCGGTGCGACGCCATCACCTCGGCTAGCATGGCAGGTTCGTACAAGACCATTCTCGACTCAACAAATAGGATCATTACAAAGAACCCAAGGGTTCAGGAGCGGTTTGATCTCCCCTATCTTCTTCGCCATGACCCTGCTCGCCGTCGCGAGGACGACGGAAGCCTTGCCTTCTGCAAGTTGATGCCGCTTGATAATGATACGTGTGATGTTAAGATGCCATCGCTTAAGGGTAAGGCCTGGGCAGGCGCAAATGGAGATTGGGTTGTTTACATTGTGAACAACTACGAGTGGGAACTTGTGAATGTGTGCAGTCCTCACCGGGTTCCACTTCCAAAAATCTCAGACTGCCATGAGGTTCAGCACACAGATAGTCTACATACGTTCAAATACGATCATCATGACATTCATCTATGGAAGATAGTAATTTCTCGAGTTCGCAACCGCTCTTGGGAATACAAGAATTATGATGTTGTTGCTATCTTCGACAAGCTTGTTGCCGTCTTTGCTTCCACGGATGGATGGATATTGCTCAAAAATCAATTTCTGTACACGAATGAGTACTGTTATGCAATTCAATACGAGCGTCTTGTGTTGGTTGCCACCACTCGTGGCACTGTTTTTGCATGGGATCCTTATTGTTTCATTGCGTTTGTCTTCCACTGTAATTAGAATTGTTTCATCCACATGCATGCTAGTTAGTATCACCGTACTAATTAACCTTGTGTTTCCAAGGTCCTGTGAACATTCCACCACCTATACTTGAAAAAATTTATAACCAAGGGGGAGATGACGATGGTGATGATCACGAGCATGAGGACGAACAGGACCCATATACTCAGTGGCGCTTGGTAACTTATTCCGATGGATCATCTCTTCTTGTATGTATATAGGGCCCTGCTGATGTTACTAACGAAGCATGTGTTGTCTCCCATGATCGCACTATCTGTACCTATTCCAATATCTGTTGCAGGGTATTCTGGATGGATACTAGTGTACTAGCACCAGCACCTCCTTCTCACTGGTAAAGTATTGATAGTCTTGGAGAAAACTCGCTCTTCCTTGGACAAAACTATCCAATGATGGTGAAAGGCGACCAGCTGCTGTTGACACAACGTTACTACCATTTATGAGAAGCAGTTGTATCTATACCTTGGACATTGCTATGGTTCCCTACCCTGGCTATCACAATATGCATCCTGATATAGGCCGCTTCAGCCTGGATGATCAGTCCTGCGTTGGTCTCGAGATTGACAATAGCTGGCCCTTCCTAGAGAATCAGTTATGGTTCAAAGCAAGCGTTTCCAACGCCGAGGATTGGTTGAGCTGAAGTTCATTTCCTTGCTTTGTTATTGGTTGTGTGAGAAAAACTTTACTATACTAGAATGTTCTGTTGGAAATAATCTATAATCCAACATGTATCCTCGTTGTTGTTGTGTGTTGATGACTTGTTGTATGTAATGAATGGTACATTTGCATATGCGTCCCATCAACTCACGCATGCTCGCACGTCACACGGGTCGCGTGGCGGCACGTATATTATTTTTCTATTTGGATGACAAAAAAGTACAATGCCACTTTGTATTAGTATCCATATGAATAGTGCTAGTGATTTTAGTTGCAAAAATTAGATAGTGCTAGTGATTTTTAGCTGCATATTTTGACAAATCGCAGTGTTACAAGGTTTACAAATGGCAATGTTACTAGATAAACAAATGTCAATATTTTTAGTTTGACAAATGGTAACATACCAAAAATGGCAGATATGCAAATCTTACCCAATTGCTTGTACGTGGTTGCATACGGGTCATGCAAAACAACCGTTTGCGTTTTAGGGGTGCAGAAATCCTGCTCGGCACATTTTTCCTTGGCTTCCTGGGGAAGCTGTCGGTTTGCATCCGGGTGTTCTAACTAAAACATTTGCGATGAGTGTTTTATATTTGAAAACCATTGATGTTTTTTTCAAAATAAAATCATTTGATAAGTCTGTACATTAAGAGAGAAAAATGCAAGTTCGTTCGAACCATATCTTTCATCCAGTCACACTGCGAATTTATATTCATATGATCGAGAATTCGAGATACAATATTAAACCCCAAAAAAACTATTTCCGATGGTGGCGGAGGCGGCGTGCCGCGTCGTCGTTGTCGTTGTCGTCCTCAGGGACGCCGTTGTTGAAGTCTTCAAGGCATCACAAAATGTTCTACACTTGTAAATCAAACATCATGTTGTCGCGCGATCGATGAGCGGGCCGCGGGAGGATGACAACTGACGCCGCTGAGAGGTAGCGGTCGATGGCAGCGTCCCATGCCGCCGAGGGGGGCGCGTGCACGGGCACGGGCGCAGCGGGTGCAGCCAAACGCACGGGGGCCGACGCCACGGTGGGTGGAGGGGTGCGCATGGGCACGAGCATGGGCGCTCGCGCTCGCATGTACACGAGCTCAAGCGGGTTCGTGGAGACGTCGATGACGCCCGCGGCTTCTAGCTCTGCGATAGTGCTCAGTGACCAGCCCGTCAATACTACGGGGATGGTCGCTGGCGCGGGCGCGGAGAAGGGAGCTGGGACGGGAGCGGGGGCAACAACCGCCGCGGCCAGCTCATTCTGGGCCATGTCCATGAGGCCCCATTCCTCCTTATTTTCTATCTCCTCCGGCTCGGAGTCGACTTCACCAAACTTGAAGACTAGTGGCAGATGATCGTTCTGAGCCATGGCATTGGTGGAGGTCTGCGGGAGGGAGGGGAATGGGAGGCGAACAATAAGGCTGCCCGTATTAAACAGCGGCTCGGGCGCCATTAATGGAGAGGAAGGTGGGCGGCTAGGAAGCCAAAGGGCTCGCTTCCCAGTGAGCCTGCGCAACATACAGCTCGCACACTTTCCGGTGAGCCTACGCATTGGAGGACAGCTTGCACGCCTCTCGGTTAGCCTGCGCACCAGACTGCACTCGCATGCCTCCCATTTAGTCAAGGTCAAGCAACTGTCCGCACGGCACCTCCTACAACCATTAAAACCAAGACACACGGCGTCACATGAATGGTTAATATAACGCACATGGTTTGAATTCTACACACGTTTGAGATATTAAAGTGGCAGCTATTTTTTCAAAATGCCTTTGCTGGCTATCATTATTCGAGTGTGTTCTCTCAAAATGGACACGAAAAATGCCACAGCATGTCGGGTGCCATTCCATGATAGCATGCCAAGTTTCATGAATTTCAGACGAGTTTTGGATTTACTAGAATTTAGAAACCAGGCATCTCAATGTTTTGCCGGCAATCAACGGTGCCCTAGTGTTTGAAATTCATTCCCATTTCTTGCATGGGGCCTAAGCATGCACCCAAGGACATAGATTTGATATTTCAACCAATTTATATGCACTGGAGCATGTGCATGTAGTTCAAATTTGAATTATGCGCATAAATGCATTGAAAACTCAGTTAATGCATAAAAATGTCCAAACACTTCAAATGAACTATAAAAAGGTTGAAAGTTGGCATGGTATCATCATTTCACCCACATAGCATGTGCAAAAAAGTAGAGAGGGTTATGGCAAAAACTGGATGCACTTCGTGTACAAAATGGACAATCTCTTTCGGAGTATCAGGGTTTGGGACGAAAACTCATCTGTTACAAAGGCAGTTCATTTTCTTGAACTTATTTGAAGTCCAGACTTTTTGTGTATTCAAAATGCACAATTCAAATCCACATAATCAATTATCAACCCTTTCTGAATTCATTTGGTATTTTTCAAGCATTTACTGAAATTTTTAGAGCTAAATGACCCTGAAATTGAAAAACACTTCGAATGAACTCTGAAAAGGTTGAAAGTTGGCATGGTATCATCATTTCACCCAGATGGCATGTGCAAAAAAGTAGAGAGGGTTACGGCAAAAAATGGATGTACTTCGTGTACAAAATGGACAATCTCTTTCGAAGTATCAGGGTTTCAGACGAAAACTTATTTGTTAGAACGGCATTTCATTTTTTTGAACTTATTTGAAGTCCAGACTTTTTGTGTGTTCAAAATGCACAATTCAAATCCACATCATTAATTATCAACCCTTTCCGAATTCATTTGGTATTTTTCGTGCATTTACTGAATTTTTTTAGAGCTAAATGACCCTGAAATAGAAAAACACTTTGAATGAACTCTGAAAAGGTTGAAAGTTATCATGGTGTCATCATTTCACCCACATAGCATGTGAAAAAAAGTAGAGAGGTTTACGACAAAAAATGGATGCACTTCGTGTACAGAATGGACAATCTCTTTCAAAGTATCAGGGTTTTGGACAAAAACTCATCTGTTACAAAGGCATTTCAATTTTTTGAACTTATTTGAAGTCCAGACTTTTTATGTGTTCAAAATGCACCATTCAAATCCACATCATCAATTATCAACCCTTTCTGAATTCATTTGGTATTTTTCATGCATTTACTGAATTATTTAGAGCTAAATGACCCTGAAATTGAAAAACACTTCGAATGAACTTTGAAAAGGTTGAAAGTTGGCATGGTATCATCATTTCACCCACATAGCATGTGCAAAAAAGTTGAGAGGGTTATGGCAAA
>LR738709.1:368050109-368065360 GCA_902687465.1 Secale cereale | reverse complement strand
CAAATCCACATCATCAATTATCAACCCTTTCTGAATTCATTTGGTATTTTTCATGTATTTACTGAATTTTTTAGAGCTAAATGACCCTGAAATTGAAAAACACTTCGAATGAACTCTGAAAAGGTTGAAAGTTGGCATGGTATCATCATTTCACCCACGTAGCATGTGCAAAAAAGTAGAGAGGGTTACAACAAAAAATGGATGCACTTTGTGTACAAAATGGACAATCTCTTTCGAAGTATCAGGGTTTCGGACGAAAACTCATCTGTTACAAAGGCATTACAATTTTTTGAACTTATTTAAAGTCCAGACTTTTTATGTGTTCAAAATGCACCATTCAAATCCACATCATCAATTATCAACCCTTTCTGAATTCATTTGGTATTTTTCATGCATTTACAGAATTGTTTTTGAGCTAAATGACCCTGAAATTGAAAAACACTTCAAATGAACTCTGAAAAGGTTGAAAGCTGGCATGATATCATCATTTCATCCATATAGCTTGTGCAAAAAAGTAGAGAGGGTTACGGCAAAAACTGGATGCACTTCGTGTACAAAATGGACAATCTCTTTCGAAGTATGAATGTTTCGGACGATAACTCATCTGTTACAAAGGCATTTCATTTTTTGGAACTTATTTAAAGTCCAGACTTTTTGTGTGTTCAAAATGCACCATTCAAATCCACATCATCAATTATCAACCCTTTCTAAATTCATTTGGTATTTTTCATGCATTTACAGATTTTTTTTAGAGCTAAATGACCCTGAAATTGAAAAACACTTCAAATGAACTCTGAAAAGGTTGAAAGTTGGCATGGTTTCATCATTTCACCCACATAGCATGTGCAAAAAGTAGAGAGGGTTATAACAAAAACTGGATGCACTTCCTGTACAAAATGGACAATCTCTTTCGAAGTATCAGGGTTCCGGACAAAAACTCATCTGTTACAAAGGCATTTCATTTTTTGAACTTATTTGAAGTCCAGACTTTGTGTGTGTTCAAAATGCACCATTCAAATCCACATCATCAATTATCAACCCTTTCCGAGTTCATTTGGTATTTTTCATGCATTTAATAATTTTTTAGAGCTAAATGACCCTGAAATTGAAAAACTCTGTTGATGCCGGCAATCAACACTTCCCTGCTGTTTGAATTTCATTCCCATCTCTTGCATGGGACCTAGAAATTCTCCCAAGGACAGACATGTGATTTTTCAACCAACTTTGGTGCATTGGAGCATGTGCTTGTAGTTCAAATTTGAATTATGCACATAAAATGCCTAGAAAACCCAGTTAATGTATAAAAAAGGCCAAACAAACGCGAAAAATTCATTCCCATTTATTGCATGGGACCTAAGCATGCACTAAAGGACACAGATTTGTTTTTTAAACCAATTTGTATGCACCGGAGCATGTGCATGTAGTTTAATTTTGAATTGTGCACGTGAAATGGCTAGAAAACCAGTTTAACGTATAAAATGTCCAAACGAATCCTGAATAATTCCAATTCTTTTACGACACACATATAGCTGCATGTTCACTGCAGATAAATGCTCTAGCAATTCAAACAGCGAACATTGCCACTGTGACCCCATTTTGTAATTCAAATCAAGTAGATCCCACACAGTTTATTATCACCAACCGTGTGAGATGTAGTACAAAATATCTTGGAGCACCGTCGGTGTATAGTACGCGAGAAGGTGCGTCGGCTACAGTCCACAGCCGGCGTGTCAAGCACACTAGCTCACTCCCCAAAAACTCTCGCCTCTGCATCCCTCACAATCTCGAAAATATCTACCACCTGGAAGGTCTTAATGTTTGATAGCACACGATTAGTATGTGCGGACCGTGTGCGATGTATGTTACTCTCCCTCTGCTTCAGTCCCTTGATTCAAATTTTCAGTAGCCCCGACATTTTACTCCCGCCTGTGCATCCCTCGCAATCTAAAAAATATCTGCTCGCCCTTGATCCAAATTTTCAGTAGCCCCGCCTTGTTACTCCCGCCTAGTAAATTTTTTAGTTTCCGCAGTATTTCCTCAAACACAACCTTGCCTCCCGCCACCTCCACACACACCCCAAAACCCCCACTCATACAGACACACACAACCCTCGAAACCATTGGTAGGTCGCTTCCATCACCGACGCCTCCATCCTGAACCTTTGCCTGTGTGCCGGGGAGCTCGAGGAGCCAATGGCCAAAAAGAGGTTTATCGCGGCCTTTTCGCCCGACACCGGCGAGGTGGCCACCGAGGTGTCCCCGTCGTCCTCTGCGGGCCCGATCCGCTATCGCCGGTCCCCCGATCCGCCCGCCGCCGTGCCCCTACGCCGTTTCGAGGACTTCCCCATCCTCCATCGGACCCGGCAGCCGACGAAGTCCTACCTCGGGGTCCGGCAGCGGCGGTGGGGGACGTGGGTCGCCGAGATTACAGATCGAGAGACCCACACCCGTCGGTGGCTTGGTAGCTTCCACACAGCCGAGCTTGTGGCCATGGAGTACGACCGCTAGCAAGTTTGCTACCACGGCGCGGCGACTAGGATCAATTTCCCCTTCGGCGCACGTCCAGTCCACCTCGTTTCGCCGGAGCCAGGGGTGGTGAGCTCGGCTATGGCGCGGGAGGACCGCGAGGCGTGGGAGCGCCTCGAGGCCGAGGCCATCGATGAGGCCTACATGCAAGAGCTCCACCGCCAGCACCTAGAGCTCGTGGAGGCGGAGCGGGCAATCTTTGTCGGCGCGAAGGGCGATGAGGTTATTGCGCTCTCCTCCGATGATGAGGTCAAAGGCGGCAAGGACGGCGGCGCGGAGGGCGGCGAGGTTATCGCACTCTTCTCTTATGACGAGGTCGAAGGCGACGACGACGGCAGCGTGGAGTGCGTCGAGGTGGGCCCCAAGGACGAGGAGATCGACGTCGACGAGTGGAGGAGTGCCTTCGCCAATGACCCCGACGACGGTACTGGCCCGGACCCAGCTCACGGCACACCGTACATGACGAGGAAGGATTGGCTCGACCTCTACTTCGACCGAAAGTAGTTTAGCTTAGTTTAAATTTATGTTTTATGTTCGATTATGCAAAACTATCTATGTTTATGTTTGAATGCATGCTACTTTTGGTTGAACCTGCTTTGAACTTGATCAAATTGAAGTTTACAACCGTAAGTTTAGGGGATCGACTAGAAAAGGCCAAAAATTGCTGGAGTATATTATATCCACTAAGGGTTTTAGTTCTTTAACTTTTTAAGGATCGCCTAGAGATGTCCTTATGACTTGTTTATTTCAGTTCTTCACAATGTGATGCTCTATATGTGCAACTATTTGTTGTGCAGTTCAATTTCATCAATAACAGTTTCAACAATACCACTATGAATTACGATATTTGGTTGATGTTAAGGATATTGCAGTTAACATGCCTTTTCGTTTTTCAATTGTTGTTTAGAAACATGCATTGTACTGAATGACTAAATATGCAATCCCATGCTACATAGCAACAAGGAAGAGTGTTACCTTAATGTTCTGATGATGTCTAGATATACATGTAATAAAATCATATATAATGGGATGGATGGAGTGTTGTACTACATCATTTTTCAATTGTTGTTTAGCTTCATATATCATTGCCAAAGATCCACACTTCGACCCTTTCTGCGTATGGGGCAATGAGATATTCATGAACCAGCATCAAGTGAGGAAACTGATAAAGATTGTTACTAAAATGGATCAGAAGATGTCAATCGAACTATTTTTTTACACTTTATGCAAGACAACAGTGAACTGCAGGATGGTAAGTAAGAACCCTGTAGCCTTATTTTTACCGCCCGTAATGAGTTGTGTTAGATGACAATATCTGAATCTTTTTTTCTTTTGGAGTGGATCCTGAAGCAGTTTACTCAAGATTACCTCTCAAACTACATGATTGGCGGCCGACCATCACAAGGGGTTGGACTAGAGTCCTGCATGCCTTTTGCATCCAGGAGAGCACAATAGGGCCATTCTGCTTCACCTTGTTCAGCAGCTGGAATGTCTGTCGCCTCTTTCTTTACCATCTGTAATAGTACAAGTATAGAACCCCGGTACATCATTCTTTATTTGGTGCTTCTGTAATTCTTAAACATATGTACCTGTGAATCGAATAATGCATTGGTTGTTTAAACCTGATGGATATGAATAAAGCTATAGCCTACTTTCAAGTTTAAATTAGGTACAATTTTAAATAGCAGCAATTAAATTAGGGCGAAATTACATTGTGCAGGTCATTACGACACACATGGTTGGTAAAACAAAAATGTTTGCGATATACACCATAATCCGAGACGGTTCACACAGAGGAAACGTGTGCAAGCATGCTCACAGTTGCCGTTCACAAAGCGTGTGTGATGTCAGACACTATCACATACGGTGCGGGATAACTAAATGTGTGATTGTCTACCTATCGTACACGGTTAATAATCATGAACTGTTTGTGATGTGCTAGGTATCGTAAATTTCCCGTGCCTGGAATCTGCCTGGAAAGCTCCAGTGCCTAGAATCTTCCTGGTTTTAGGCAGAACCACAAAACTCCGACTGTGATGGCAATGCGAGCACAAATGAGTAGCAAGGATGAAGCGTTTGGGATATTTAAGATACCGGAAACGGTTATATAGGGACAACTGTATGCATCAAGTTGGCCTATCCCCAGCGGTTTCTGGCTCATGTGGGAAGGACCCCCGTATCGCCCACACTCACTTGGCGACGGTTCCAAATGCCGTCGTGAAAAGGGTTAAAAACTGTTTGTTTAGTACCGACGCGCACTAGTGTTATTATCTTTATCGGATCTCACTTTTGCGAGTGGTCGTGAAGGAATTGACAACCCCTTTATCGCGTTGGTTGCAAGGTTCTTGATTGTTTGTGCAAGCACTAGGTTACTTGAGCGTTATCTCCTACTGGATTGATACCTTGGTTCTCAAAACTGAGGGAAATACTTACGCTACTTTGCTGCATCACCCTTTCCTCTTCAAGGGAAAACAAACACATGCTCAAGAGGTAGCAAGAAGGATTTCTGGCGCCGTTGCCGGGGAGATCTACACTCAAGTCAAGACATACCAAGTACCCATCACAAACTCTTCTCCCTCGCATTACATTATTTGCCATTCGCCTCTTGTTTTCCTCTCCCCCACTTCTAAAACGATTTTCGAAAACCTTTGCCTTTTTCTTGCCTCTCTTTCGTCTTGTTCGCTTGCTTTTTGTGTGCTTGTGTGTTGGATTGCTTGCTTTGTCACGATTGCTCAAGAAAATACCAAATTATGTGACTTTTCCAACTCCAATTATAATTACTTTATTTGCACTCCGATTGCTCCCGCTACTAATGCGGAATCTTGCTAAATCAATGCTGCTTTATTGAATCTAGTCACGAAAGATCAATTTTCTGGCCTTCCTAGTGAAGATGCCACATTTCATCTGAATAATTTTGTTGATTTATGCGATATGCAAAAGAAAAGAGATGTAGATAATAATCTTGTTAAATTAAAACTATTCCCGTTCTCACTACGAGATCGTGCAAAAACTTGGTTTTCTTCTTTGCCTAAAAATAGTATTGACTCATGGAATAAGTGCAAAGATTGTTTTATTGCCAATTATTTTCCTCCCACTAAGATCATCTCCCTTAGGAACTATATTATGAATTTCAAACAACTTGATCATGAGCATGTAGCACAATCTTGGGAGAGGATGAAACTTATGATAAGAAATTGTCCTACGCATGGCTTGAATCTATGGATGATCATACAAAAAATTTATGCCGGTTTGAACGTTGCTTCTAGAAATCTTTTAGATTCGGCCATGGGAGGTACTTTTATGGAAATCAATTTAGGAGAAGCTACTAAAATCCTAGATAATATAATGGTTAACGATCCTCAATGGCACACCAAGAGATCTTCCACTAGTAAAAAAAGTGCATGCAATTGAAGAAATTGATGATTTGAGTGGAAAGATGGATGAACTTATGAAATTGTTTGCTAACAAGGGTGCTAATGTTGATCCTAATGATATAACCTGATCAACTTTGATTGATAATACTAATGAATCTATGGATGGGAATTTTCTTGGTAGGAATAATTTTGGTAACAATGCATATAGAGGAAACTTTAATCCTAGGACTTTTCCTAGTAATTATTCCAGTAATTATGGAAATTCCTCCAACAGTTCCTATGGAAATTATAATAAGATGCCCTCTGATTTTGAGAATAGTGTTAAGGAATTTATGATTTCACAAAAAAGTTTTAGTGCTATGATTGAAGAAAAATTGCTTAAGATTGATGATTTGGCTAGGAACGTGGATATAATTTCTCTTGACATTGATTTTTTGAAACTTAGATATATTCCACCTAAGCATGACATCAATGAGTCTCTCAAAGCCATGAGAATTTCCATTGATGAGTGCAAAGAAAGAAACGCTAGGATGTGTGCAAAAAAAGATTGCTTTGTGAAACCGTGTTCTTCTAGTTTTTATGATAATAATGATGAAGATCTAAAAGTGATTGATGTGACTCCTATTAAATCTTTGTTTTCGAATATGAATCTTGATAAAGATGGGACTGTAGATGAGTCAACTTTAAATAAAAGGTGTCCCAATGATTCGAAGTTTTTAGATCTTGATGCTAAAATTAATAAAAGTGGGATTGAAGAGGTCAAAACTTTACATAGCATTGAACCCACTATTTTGGATTTCAAGTAATTTAATTATGATAATTTCTCTTTGATTGATTGTTTTTCCTTGTTGCAATCTGTGTTAAAATCTCCTCATGCTTATAATGAAAATAAAGCTTTTACTAAACATATCGTTGATGCTTTAATGCAAACCTATGAAGAAAAGCTTGAACTAGAAGTTTCTATCCCTAGAAAACTGTATGATGAGTGGGAACCTACTACTAAAATTAAGATTAGAGATTATGAATTCTATGATTTGTGTGATTTGGGTGCTAGTGTTTCCACGATTCCAAAAACCTTGTGTTATGTGCTAGGTTTCCGTGAATTTGATGATTGTTCTTTAAATTTGCATCTTGCGGATTCCACCATTAAGAAACCTATGGGAAGGATTAATGATGTTCTTATTGTTGCTAATTGAAATTATGTGCCCGTAGATTTCATTGTTCTTGATATAGATTGCAATCCTACATGTCCTATTATTCTTGGTATACCTTTCCTTAGAACGATTGGTGCAATTATTAACATGAAAGAAGGAAATATTAGGTACCAATTTCCGTTAAGGAAAGGCATGGAACACTTTCCTAGGAAGAAAATTAAATTTTCTTATGAATCTATTATGAGAGCCACTTATGGATTGCATACCAAAGATTATAATACCTAGATCTATTCTTGTTTTTATGCCTAGCTAGGGGCGTTAAATGATAGCGCTTGTTGGGAGGCAACCCAATTTTATTTTATTTGCTTTTCCTTCTGTTTAGTAATAAATGATTCATATAGCTTCTGTTTAGATGTGGTTTTATGTTTTAATTAGTGTTTGTGCCAAGTAGAACCTTTGGGAAGACTTGGGTGAAGTTTTTGCGATCTTGCTGTAAAAGAATAGAAACTTTTGCGCTCACGAGATTAGCTGCCATTTTTTTTACTAGAGAGTGTTTTTAGGTTGATTCTTTTTGCAGATGAATAATAGACAAATTCCTCACGTCCACCAATTTATTTCAGAATTTTTAGAGTTACAGAAGTATTCGAAAGTTACAGATTGCTACAAACTGTTCTATTATTGACAGATTCTGTTTTTCGTGTGTTGTTTGCTTATTTTGATGAATCTATGAGTAGTATCGGGGGTTATATGTCGGTGTCAAAACTGGCAGATCTCGGGTAGGGGGGCCCAAGCTATGCGCTTAGAGGATCGATGGTAACAGGAGGCTGGGGACATGATGTTTACCCAGGTTCATGCCCTCTCGATCGAGGTAATACCCTACTTCCTGCTATATTAATATCGGGGAATATGAATACAAGAGTTGATCTACCTTGAGATCATAGTGGCTAAACCCTAAGTCTAGTCTATGAGGATATCGTGATGATGTTGATCCCCCCTACAGACTAAACCCCGCGGCTTATATGCACGCCTGAGGGGACCTAGGGTTACAAGGGTGACTTGGGGAGGAAGCAATTAATACATCCGGACTCTACACCTGCCTTTCTACGTACATAGGAGTCCTGACCGAATACGGGGGACGGCCTTCTGCTTCTTCTTCATGCGGCCCATCAATGCGGCCTAGCTTCAACAACCCGGATGACCGAGGACCCCTGAATACAGGACTCCCTCAGTAGTCCCCGAACTTGCCTTCAAGGACGAGATTGTATCCGGCTTCATGTCTTCGGTCTTGCAAGGTGAGTCCTCCTGGATGATAGTTCGGCTTCTTTAAATATTATAATACGCCAATTCCTCGCCGCCTTCGCCTTGGCTTCCACGCGTCCAATGAATGCGAACCATCTGGGCATCTTCTGCAAATACCCCATTGACTGTTCAGGGAAGGTGCCTATATAAGAGAATAGATCCAGCTGCTTCTCCATCTCATTCCACGCGGAAGAAACCCTAGTGCCTGGAAAAAATCTTCAAACATGGCCAGTGCCCCGAGCTCCTCTTCGCACCCTCATGGACCTCATGCAGGAGATTGGAAAAGCTGCTCCGTGTCCCACGCGCATCTGCGGACACTACAAGCGCAGGGGTATCTCCCCCCAGAGGATCTAGTCCCCGTACGAGCCGGACTAACGTCTGTTGAAAACCAAGTCCTGGCAGAGAGCTTTCCCAACCCCTCCGATGGAGAGCGGGTATGTTTCGTCCCCTACCTTCTAAGAGGCGTGGGATTCCCTGTCCATCCCTTTCTTAGGGGACTCCTGGAGTTCTACGGCCTCCAACTGCACAATCTTACTCCAGGGTCAATCCTACACATTGCGGGTTTGTCGCTTTATGCGAACTGTTCTTGGGCTACGAGCCTCACTTTGAGCTATGGAGAAGGTATTTTTGCCTCGTCCCTCGATCGGAAGAAGGTTCCATATTTGAAGTTGGCAGCGCCAAAGTATGGTGCATAGCCGGGACAGGCTATCTGCCCGGTACTGCGAAGAAGGCATCCGAAGAGTGGCCTTCGGAGTGGTTTTACATTGAAGATGTCGCTTTGCCAGATCCAGTTCGGCGTGGACTCCCCACGTATTCCAGTGCTCCGCCAAAGAAGCTTTTCAACTGGCGTCCCCGCGGTCCCTCAGAAGAAGAGAGAGCGGAGGTTAGCCGACTGCCGGCAAGATCAAATTGCTTGCCAGTTCGGGATTAACTATAATCGAAGTGATGGCCATTTCAATGAAGCGACGTGTGCAGCCGCTCCAAGCCAGAGGACTTCCGATGTGGCATTACAATGGTCAGAATGATGCCTCGCGCCGCCTACGTCTGGATCTAGATGACCCTGCCATTCTAGGCACTGTTCTGGAAGGCCTCTATAAAGGAGAGAAGCAGGACTTCATCCGTTTAACATGTCGGGAGGGCTTTTCTATGTATAATCTTCCCGACTGGGTAAGTCCCTCTCCTTGACCGGTCAATTTTTCTTCGTTACGATGTATTGACCGAACTGTATTCGGTTTCTCCCAACAGGAGTGGAGGAAGGTAGTCGAGGGGATTAAAAATCCCGCCCCACAGCGAGAGGACCCATTCCAAAAACCGGGCCCCGGATATGAAGAAGATCCAGATATAGGCATAGAGTTAGAAGAGGGAGTCTTCTATCAGGCCTGCCGCGGGGGCACCTTGGTGGCTATAGTAGCTGATTACCCAGGCCTCATTCCTTCTTCCCGTGTCAGTAATTTAGGGCATATCTCACCAACGAGAAGATTCCCAGTGCGCATTTACCCACTGTATTCTATCATACTTAAATAGGGACGACGCTCCTCACGCCAAACTGCGCGTAGACTACCAACCCAGAGGGCGGCGCCCGCGTCGGGTGAGGCCTTGAAGCGGAAAAGGACCACGAACACCAGTGGGCCTTCAAAGATGTATGTTTGTTTTATCATGTGCTGGGTGGTGAAATTGTTATTATAACTTTCCGCATTGTTTCTTCCTTTTAGGAGGAATACAAGCCGGACTATCTCCGGAGGCGACACAGACCAAGATCCAGCCAATCCGGCATCAGGCCCATCAAGGGTGAATGCTAATTCATTGCTGGATTGTCCTCTCCAGGAGGATTCAGATGAAGTATCAGCTACCAATTCCGAACTGGAGGTCGTGATGATTCATCGGCGGCGGAAAGCGGCCATGCGCGACCCTGCTTTTTCTGAGGAGGCATTTAACGCCCTCAATTCTGCAGATGCCTATATTCGAGCCTCTCAAGACAGACTCACCGGAGCCCCTCATCAGCTTTCAAAAGATATGAGAGTAAGTTTTTAGTTTGAGTATTCCCATGCCAGTAGCCCCCGAGACTTAAAGCAGTTGGTACAATTGATTTGAGGATCATTGTATTTTTATAGGTCATTCGAGAAAAGAATAACTCTTTATCTAAGGAACTCAAAGAGTGACGGACTCAGCTCGCCGATTTAAAAAATTCGAAGGAATCCGGAAAGGATGTTGTTGGTAAGAATAATAGTGTTCGGAAGCTATGATAGTTCTACTGATTACTATGATATATATACTAATGTGTAATACAACAACAAGATCGACCGACCAACTGGAGAGGGAGCTAAGAGCTGCCCTAGCGGACAAGAAATTTGCCGAAGAGGAAAAAGCCGCTGGTGAGCGTGCACTAACGCAAGCTATGGAAAAAAGGAACCAAGCGCAGGATGGAAATATTAGGCTCGAACAGGAGCTAAAGGGCGTAAAGGCCCAACTCTCAAGCGCCTTGGAAGAGAACCGGAGGCTAAAAAGCGGCATGTTTAGTATGTCTCTTATACCTAGCTCTCCTTATAGTCTCTTAGTTTGAAAGTTTCTTACGAATACTTTTCCTGCAGGTTTATTGACTGGTCAGCCTAAAAGCGGAGTGTCCGGTTTTGATGGTGGCACTACAAAAAAAATACACTTCCGTGATGATACGTGTTTGTCACAGTAGGTCACGTTTTCTGTCATGCATGTACATCCATGACAAATTTATGACAGAATGAAGATAGTCATACCTGTGCTGTCGTAGAAGTGTTCCATGACATTACCAAAAGGATCATCACGGAAGTGTCCACTTCCATGACGATAAATCACGCGTCACAGAAGTGCTTTCGTCAAGGGTGACCGACACGTGGCATCCACCGTAACGGAACGCCGTTAAGCTATCGGGTCCGGTTTTGGATCCGATAACCCATTAACAGCCCCGACCAATGGGGATTTTCCATGTGTAAAATCATCATTGGCTGGAGGAAACACATGTCAGCTCACCGTTGGGACATATGTCATCCACTCATTGGACTAAAAGCGGCTATGATACGTTGACACGTGGCATGTCCCAACAGAGGTCCATTCCTGTGAAAAGGCCGGCCCGTTTGACTTGGTCAAAAGGTGGCGGGCCGGCCCACGGTAAGCCTGTTAACAGCCTGTTCGCATATAGCCCATTTACAGCCTGCTAACCCAGGGCCCATTTATGACCTATCCGAATTAGGCCCAGTAGCGTCATCTGGGTCGTCCAATATAATTCCAGCTCGTTTTAACTTCCGGCCCATGTATGGCCCATGACGTCTTTCGGCCCATATGAGGCCCTTAGTAACCCTCGGCCCATTAACGACCGGTGGTAAAACTAGCCCGTAATGAACAGTTCCCAACAGAGGCCCATTCCTGTGAAAAGGCCGGCCCGTTTGACTTGGTAAAAAGGTGACGGGCCGGCCCACGGCAAGCCTGTTAACGGCTTGTTCGCATATAGCCCATTTACAGCCCGCTAACCCAGGGCCCGTTTACGGCCTATACGAAATATGCCCAGTAGCGTCATCTAGGCCGTCCAATATAATTCCAGCCCGTTTTAACTTCCGGCCCATGTATGGCCCATGACGTCTTTCGGCCCATATGAGGTCCTTAGTAACCCTTGGCCCATTAACGGCTCGTGGTAAAACTGGCCCATATTGAACAATGTTTCACTTTATACCCATTAACGACCCATTATTCCGTTGGGCCATTTCCAGCCCATGTTATCTTTTGGCCTTCTCAGGGCCCGTTTATTCTTGGGCTCATTTCCAGCATTCGTTTACTTTCGGCCCGTTACTGTCATTTTCTGCTTGTGGGCCAAATTCAGCCCGTGGTTACAATCGGCCCGTTTGTGGCACGTTAATACATTGGCCTGTTTTAATAGCGTCATCAAATACGGCCAATTAACGACGGCCCGTTATGGTCGGCCCATGAACGGACGATTTCAACTCTATCCCATTTACGACCATAATGTGGTCTGTTATTGGCCCATGTTTGGCCAACCGATCATACGACCCGTAGAAGGCCCATTGTGTCTACGGCTCGTATAAGGCCCATTGATTCTACGCCCCGTTGAAGGCCCGTTGTTTCTACGGCCCTTAGAAGGCCAATTGTTTCTACGGCCCGTAAGAGGCCCATGTTAACTACAGTAAATATGTAGCACATGGTTAATGTGGCCTAGTTTTAAAAAATAGGCTATTGCAGCCACTAGCAAACCGTGGAAAAAGAACCGCACTGACTACAAGAAAACAAATACACAAGACAACAAGGAAATAAATAGGCAAGCAACTTATGCTAGGCTATCATGGCTATTACACATATTACATCCACTGGGCATCAAAGTTCGCCACCAGTGCAAATATAGGTATCAAAGCACCATATTAACGCCGCAGCAAAACAAGTCCAGAACTGAAACCACTTCAGAAGAGCTCAAGAAACAATATCCTGGGTACCCATAATGCTGGCAAGATGCTTAGTAAGCTTATTAACTTTCTCTTGTTTGGCGCTTAAATCCTCCAGCACTTGTTGTTGCACCAGAAAGTATGCATCTGAATTCTGCAGGGACTTCCTCAGTCCTTCGGCTTCCTGTCGCATAACATCTGATTGATGTCTTTCAACTTGAAGTTGAAACTCAAGAAGCCGAACTGATTCAGGCAGCGAGTTCAAAGAGCTGGTGCCAGCAGTAGTAGCCAGTAACTCGAACACTACATCAAGACAGGACTTTGGGGTTGTCTCAGTGTCTTCAATATAGTTTTTATCAGCTTTCTTGGAGAACAATAGGGATGTCTCACTATCTTGAACCTGATCTGCATTACTTCCTTTATCGTTGCATAATGGGGTACTCTTCTCCAATATTTTATCCGCGTTCTAAAGGAGAAACAAACAAACACATCACAGATTTACAATGTAGTATATGAAACTCATTTTGGTAAACCAGTTCAGTAGTAAGGTGGACAGAATAACAGCATGAAACAAACATATATCTATATAGTATGGTCACTGTATGGTCTATATCATTCTAGTTTATGTTGCCAAATCAAGATAGATACAGTTCGAATCATATCTATTTAAGACAAAGCAGCATAAACAAAATATAAGTGTGGGAAACTACACAACAATAACAACACTTGTAATGTGCATGGCATGAGAACATAACTGTTTATTCAATTGAAACTGAAATCAAAATAGAGCAAGTTACAGCAGCAAACACGTTAAAGAAACAGGTTTAAAACATACCTGTTGCGTCATTGGAGTTTCAATGCATCCTTCAAATTTGAAATTAGTTGGTATGAGTAAATACAGTGATGCAAGAGCAAAGTAGTATGAACCATAGCTACGGAGCCTGACCTGAGAACAATTCTTCTTCTGCTTTAAGCGTTGACTTGGGGTTCAGAGTGGTGGTCCTCGTGCTTTGGGCACTGCAGTTGCCTTACTAACTGCTCGTGTTTGGGTGCTCTATGGTGGAGACGGTGTTGTGTCAACGGGAACTGGGTTACTATCTGCCGGGGTTGGGGTTAGAAGGGGTGTAGCTGGTTCTCTGTCCAACTGGGTAGGGGTACAATCTGAGTGAGTCTGGGTTATGCATGGTGGGGCTGGTTCTTGGGCAAGTACAACCGCGGTTCTATCTCAATCGACAGGTAGCACGATCTTTTCTGAAGACTGTGTTTTTACTCCCACAGATACTGCCAGCACCCCCTCCAATTGAAATGGCTGATAAACAAGAAAAGTAATTGAATGTACAGACATGGTAAGATAGTCAGGTGCAATGCATAGCAGGGAAGAAAACAGGGCATGAAATAATTCACATTTATGTTGTCTAACCAAACAGAATAGCAGGACATAATTTTAAATATATGATGGTAATTAAACAAGATAGCATGACACAATTTCACATGTATGATGGCTAACTAAACAGGATAGAATGACATACTTCAAAATATGATGACTATGTAAACAGAATGACATGATATAACTATACGGTGTGTCTATTAAAGTGGTTGGCATGCCATAAATCACAAACATGCTGTCGATGGAAACATGATGGAATGATAATTCACGGATAGAATGACATAATCCAAAATATGATGACTATAGTGAACATGATGAGATGATATAACTATATTACGTCTTTAGAAAATGGGTTGGCATGCCATAATTCAGATACATGCTCTCTATGTAAACATCATGGCATGATATAATTCAAATATATGATTTATATACTAACGAAGTGAGCAGAGGGCAATCGCATATATGATGTGTCAACTAAGGAGATGGCATTCAATATCGTGTATATGATGTAAAAACTAAGCATTGCAACAAACATATGCATGATATGAGTAATATAACCCTGCGTTTGAGCATACACCTCAGGGGGATAATAGGACTGGTCATCTGCCTCTGAATCCTCCTCTGAAGAACTATCTGTAACCAACAACATATCTGCTTCAGCAGGCAGCATTGTCTGCTCTGAAGACCTTGTTTTCACTCCAGATTTCTCCATCACCAATTCAAATCGCTGATGCACAATAAGAGCAGTTGAATATACAAACATTGTCGACAAAAGCAATGAGAAATACAAAAAAAGGTTGGCATGATATAATTCACAAATATGATGCTGGGCTAAACAGCATGGCATTGCATAATTCAAATATATAATGCCTTGCAAGAAGATAGCATTGCATAATTCACATATATATTGTCTTGCAAAAAGATGGCATTACATAATTCACATATATGGTAATTAGACACTAAACAGGTGGCATTCACACAAATCATGTCTAAACTAAGCAAATGACATAGCAATGCAAGATACCGTATGCACGATATGAGCAACCTAACCCTGCCAAGTTAGAGCATGCACCTCGGGGGGGGGGGGGGAA